>OY282452.1:18274120-18719120 GCA_958295655.1 Palloptera scutellata
TGTAGGGTAATGAGGAGTGGTATGATCGACAGAGCAACGGGAAAAAATCAGCTGATACTATTGAAATGTCATGATATCTTTCTTTACTCTGTGTTCTCTCTCTCTCTTTCTCTCTTTTATATTAGCTTACTCTCCACCAGTGTTGCTATTTTATGTACAATTATACCCTTTCCCGGCCTTTTTTTTATCTTCAAGGTACTTTACCGCAGTATTTTAGGTAAAATTTGCGTGAAATTGATTTTTGCTCTGCAATTTCATTGTAAAATTTTAGTTTTAAGTTTTAGCAGTTAAATAAGTACATAGAAAGTGTGAAAAATTCCAAAGTCAACATAACACAACACAACGCAAAAGGGCCACAAAATCTGATCATTTTTGAGTATCTAATGAATGGTAAGAACAAAAAATGCATTCCAGTATTCTGGTGTATGCTGTAGGGTTTTAATTGTACCAAATCCAATATATCGTGATTATCCTAGATCAATTCGTGTTACCGTTTAAAATGTAAATTCACATTTAATTAAAATTACTCATACCCCCCGTAGTTATTAAATCTCTTATCTAGTTTAGTCTAAAGTTTGAATTGCTTCACATTCGAAAGAAATATCCATCAATTCCAATTAGGCACGGCTTATATGTATATGCCTGGAAACTATGAAAGTATGAAGCTAATTCAAGATGCTACAAACTTCTACCACCACACATATGGAAGATTTGCTGTGACTTAAAGATTTTGCAGTGCGGATCGTTGTAAAGCAATTTTATTCACTGCTTCATAACACTCCGATTGAATTAAGTATGTAAAATAATTTTATCCCCTCTCCATATTAAGCTCGATGGAAGTTCGATGATATTCGAAGTTCGATGATATTCGAAGTTTCGTGCGAGCACTCAACGAAAACATCGCCTCATTCAAGCTTCTAGAAACCATTTTTCCAAAACTTTACTTTCAGTTTTTGAAGTTTACTTCCTTAGAATCGTTTTTATATTTACGAGGAGGTAAAAGATAATCGTGGCAAAACGGAAATTGTCACTGAAATAAAACGCAGAAAAGAAATTAATAAATGATGCACAGCAAATGTGTATCAAACTCGATTGGTAGAGGGCGCTGATTCGCGTATGATTCAAACTTGATTAATAGAATGTGCTGAGTAAGAATCATACTCAATTGAAAGAGGCAGCTGGTCATCAGTTTCTAGTTAAATTTGACCTTTCAATAAAAAATCGTTACAAATTTTAAGAGCTGAAAGAATGAGCGAGTATATACTGGAGGCAAAAGGGAAAAGTAGCGTTGAAAAATTATGTGTATACACATATCAGCATTCACTATGCATCCTCTATCAATAGATTATGAATCATACTTGATTGATAGGGGGCGCTGATTGGCGTGTGATTCAAACTTGATTGATAGATAGAGCTAAATATGAATAATACACAATTAATAGAGGGCGCTGCCCATCAGTTTCTAGTAAAATTTCGTTAGAAATTTCTAGAGCTGAAAGAATGAGCAAATATAGATCTAAAAAAAAACAAAAGCAAGGCTTTTAAACAAATGCCGATTGTATTACGTTAAAATCTCCAGCAAAAACTGTTACTGAGGGACAGCGAAAATGTAGACTTCTGCTATCGTGAAAAAAAAAACCAAAAACCAGCACCGAGACAACGAGAGTGTGTAGACTTCGCAAGCAACTTGATGCACAAAAAAACTCGTATTTTATTGAAAAAAAAAATCGCAAAGACTAAAGCGGAGAGACAGCATGAATGAGCCAATAATTGCATCAACACTCATGTAATTGAGTCCCGACGAAGGTCCTCATATTATGTAGCACTAAACAGTCATTGAATTGGTCGGATTGCCAGCTTCTCAACGAGAGAGAAGTGCAAGCAAACGATTTACTTGAAAATTTGACTGAAACTCAACAAAACATAGATGAGATTTGCCTAGTTTCTAGTCAACTTCATAAGATTCGCAAGTTCTCAGACCGGCAAGTAGCAATTTTTACACCTGTTGAGACTATACAACTTGAATATTTTGATGATGATGATGATTATAATGATGATAATAATGAAGCTAATGGTAAGATTATAATTATTAAATGATGTAGCAAATGAATTCGCATGCTTTGAGTATGAATATTTCGATGGAGATGATGATTTTGCAGAGGGCGTTGTATGAAGCTAATCCAGATGTAGCACACATGAGAGATCAGAGAATCATCAAACTGAACTTCTCTCTTTGACATTTTTCCATTGTTATTTGACCTGAACTACAAATGCTTATCGTTCTTACTAAACCTTGCGTGAAAACAGAAAACACAAACGTTTTGAAGAAGTAAACTTCTGTAGGTCGTCCCAGTCATGCACACAAGTTTTCTTTCATATTCTTTATCTTTTTCTTTGTTTTAAAACATTTTTACCAGTCCATAAGCAAAAAAAAAAAATACGCTTCTATCTTCTTTTAATTTGTATTCTTCGCCTAGAACTCTTCTCTGCTCGCAGTCGACCACGAGCAGCTGAGTTGCAGCGCCGATTTTTTATTTTTCATTTTCTCCAATCAACTTTTCTTACTTGAAACGCTTTATTTAATCTATGGCCCACTCAAGGTAGAATGTGGTAATCGGCTGCACTTAACCAATTGCATACCTACTGCCACTACTGCTCATCTACTTTCTCTTCACATATCTGCAAATTTACATTAAGATTCCTTAAGTATTCAATTACGAATTTCTTTGTGCATTTACTTACGCATTTCTTCAATTACATATTAATTTCTGTATGGAAATGCATTTAATTCACAGAGCATCTTGCAAATTTTTTCTTTTGTATGAAGGCGTTGCAAAAATTACAATATAATTGAAAAGTTAACACTGAGCTCATAGGCAGTCTAGGAGAGCAGGGCGAGAGAAAGAGAATAATACATCGTAAATGTGCCTCTCTCAAATCAACACTTACATACTACGGTAAAGAAAACTGAAGGCAAGACAAATAATTATAAAGAATAATTTCGTATTTATGGTTCGAAGCAGTTAAAAGAATAAATGAGAATGAGAGCGTGAGTGAGAGTGAGAGAAGGGAGATGATAACACTTTGAAGTCGTCACCAACAGAGCGGCAGATAATTACAGTTTATTGTGACAGCAGTTCAATTGCATATCATTCACACATAATTATGAACAGCAACAACAACAACAACAACAACAACAACAACAACAACAACAACAACAACAACAACAACAACAACAACAACAACAACTGCGACATGCGCAAGCAAAGCAATGTACGAGAGCGCAAGATTCAAAGAAAAAGAAAAAGAACAATGAGAGAAAAAAATAAAGGACAGCAGAAGATGATGAACAATGATGAAGATGACGTTGATGAATTAAAGCACAACAACTCAAAGCGTTGGTATTGAATGAGAGAAATAATAAAAGAAAACAAAATGACGGCAATAGGTAAGGCAAGGGGAAGGAGAAGATGACAGTGACAGCGACAGCGACGGTGAAATAAGGGTAAATGAAAATAAAATAGGTGTGCAGTCAAGTTGGCAAAGAATGAAAGGAAAGCAGCCAAAGTGCAGAGTGCAGAGTGCATTTGTGTCGTTTGTAATTAAACTTTTTACAAAAAAAAAAAAAAAAAAAAAAACATAAAAAGAAGATAAAAAAGAAAATGAAAATGAAAATGAAAATGAATTTCTGAAAATTACTACAACAATGAATGAGCAACGAGCATCACCAACAACCAACAAAAACGACTCCTGCTGCAACAACTGCAAAAACAACGGTGAAGCATCCATTGTTGCAAGCTCAAGTGGTGTGGTTGCTCTGTTTTTACTTTTTATTTCTTCTTCCCTTCTCTATTGTTGATGTGCTGTAGAGATTACTGTGGCTGTTGTTGTTGTTGTTGTTGTTGTTTTTATTGTAAGTTTTTACTCTTGTTGTCTTTTACGTATGACTTGAGGCATTTTCTTAATCTGTCGAAGAAAATGATGAAAAAACTTGGCAAGGCAGCAGCAGCAGGAGGAGAAGAATAAAGGACTCTCGCAGGATATGCTCTGTTGCATACAATGCAAATTACACTTCAGTTCAACGACTTGGAACAAAGTGCATTCGAAGTGCAAAATATGACGCAAAAAACAAAAAAACAAAAAAACAAAAAAAAAAAAAGATATAAACCGAAAAAAAACCACATGCCGTGTGCTGGAAGAACAATAGAAAATTATGGAAAGAAATGAAAAACTGTTGCCATAGTGCAGCGATAAAACGTGGAATAGAAATAGTGGCAGAAAAAAAGGAATAGAGAAAGAGCCAATGCACAACGAAAAAAGGAAGATAATTGAAAGAAATGTGCAATTTGCACTATACACGCACACATACATCCATTGACACTAACACATACACACACACACACACACACACTCACACGGACACCCATACATAAACGTATAGCCCGAAAGCAAAGCATAGTGAAGATAAGAAAAGGTACGCGCTCAGGAAATAACGCGAAATAAGTAATGTAGAGAGACAACGAGTGGCAAGGAGTTACCTCCTTCAAAGTCTCGATGTGATGCTGCTGATGCACTTTGGGCTTTCGCTTGCATCGTTGCTTGCTTGCTGCACCTACAAAGGCACAAATGAAAATGGAAAAATGCCAAAAAGAGCCAAGGGAAACAATAACGACAATGGCAATGAGGGGAAGAAATGTAACGAATGGCGAAAAACTCAAAAGAAATTAAAAAGTATGCCTGCGGCGGGGATATGAAAATATACGGAAATTATACAGAGATAAATATGAATGTGTTTAGGTGTGCGTGTGTGCACTTGTTTGTATCACACCTTGAAGCACCTGCGGTTTATTAACATTTCGCTAGAAAAGCTCAGGGGAGTGAGAGAAAGACCGAGGGTAGCAGAAGGAGACTGATCGAAAGAGAGAGAGACAGCGAGAGAGAGTGAGACAGCTGGCAGATAATGACCTATAATGCAATTGCCACACTGTTTGTAAGATTCTTTGTGTTTTCATTATTGCACCAGCAAAGTCTATTATCGAGGCTAGGGGAAAAATATGCATTTTCTTCATTAAAGTAAAGTAAAAAAAAAATAGATACTATCGGAATGCACCTTTTCCTTTTCGTCAGACAGCTAATAAATCATTTCTCTCTGATCACAAAATGATAAGGAGAAAAAAGGAGCAAAAAGTAATTGTGAACTTTGTCCCTATGGAAAGTTCAAACAATATGCGCAAGAAGCTAATTTTATTCTAGGTCATTTAGTTTTTGAAATAAAATAATTGTAAAAAGTTTTTGACAGGAAATTTCTATAATTTTTTTAATACTTTTTTCACAATTATAAAATTATTAACTCTAAAACCGGAATAAAAAATTTTGGGTATGCATTATCGAGGGTATACTGCATCGCATCGAAGTCAACGTTCATAAAAATGCAAGAAAAATCGACAAATTACCCCACAGCTGATCAGGAGTCGCTCCTAGAGAGTAAAAGAGTTAAAAGAGTTACAGGTAAAACTGACCTGCAATAATTTTTTATATGGCCAACATTATTCCCTAACATGCATTTTTCCATGTCCAAATTTAAGAAGGCCTTCATAATTCATCGCCTAGCCTAGCCATAGTAGACTTTACTGGTTCTATAATGAAAATTCAAAGGATTTAATAGTGTGGCAAATGCAATATGGGCCATTATCTGCCAGCTCTCTCTCCATCTCTCTCTCTATCTCTCCCTCGCTCTCTCGCTCTCTCTCGCTCTCTCTCGCTCTCGCTCTCTGTCGCTCTTGCTCTCGCTCTCTCTGGCTCTCGCTCTCTCTCTCTCACTCTCTCTCTCTCTCTCTCGTTCTCTCTCTCGCTCTCTCTCTCGCTCTCTCTCTCGTTCTCTCTCTCGCTCTCTCTCTCTCTCTTTCCTTCTCTCTCTTTCTCTCTCTCGTTCTCGCTATCGTTCTCTCTCTCGCTCTCTCTCTCGCTCTCTCTCTCGCTCTCTCTCTCGCTCTCTTTCTCTCTCTCTCTCTCTCTCTCTCCCTTTCTCTCCCAGAGTGACCCTAAAGGGGCAAAATGTAACACCAACCTCCTCTAATTTTCACTCTACAACATTTTTCTCCAATATACAGGGTGGACGGAAAGTTTCTACATACTTCGTTACAAGCGTAATAAACATAAAATTCTGATTGCTTGTTTTATTTGAAAATGAAAGGGGGAATCCCCCAATAATGTGATGGTTTGAAATGTTGGCAAAACTATTAGCTTTTAAAAACTAGCGTAGGAACACGAGCAGTGACAAAACAGCTAAATGCATCTCTTCCAGAAGAACGCAAAGTGAGTAGAATCACGGTTTGCAACTATATAAGAACTTTTTGGGGAAACCAGGCATAAGTGTGCCCTGTAAAACCTCTTTTAGTTGAAAAGAACATTCGAGACCGCTTAAACATTTGCAAAAGGATAATAAAAGAAAAACTTACACAAGATAACGAAATCGATCGGATGACCAGTGGAACTGTTTCCTAAGCCTAATCGCCAAAACACCAGGACAAGAACTAGTGACCCATCATCAATATAACCATTTCAACGGCCAAAACAAGGATTGAAAATAGAGATTGCGGGCGGCGGCATGACAACACATGGAAAATTTGAGCTAATCATTGTCGATGATAAACGGATTGTTGATGGGGAGTACTACAGACAACGTATGCTTCCCATAAATGGAAATTGCTGCGCAAGAATCCTAAGCAGTTCCCTCGTACAACTATAGCGATTTTAATTCAGGATAGTGCGCAATGTTATACGACCAAACAGTCAATAAGTGTTGCCAAAAGTCTATTTAAGCTAGTATGGGAAGACTGGCCGGGAAATTCGCCAGATCTTAATCCTATTGAACATATTGGTCCATGATTCAAGATTTAGTATTTCGAAGTCCAAAAAGTCCAGCTCATTAAAAGAGTAAAACATGAGTGGGATGCCATATCATTGCCTGAAACGTTGGTCTTGTGCGACAGTTTCCGAAAGCGAGTACTGGAGTGCTATGAAAAAAATGGCACTCATACAAAATACTAATGAAAGTTGACATTTTTATAAAAATCAAACATTCACCTGGCAGCTGATCTGGAATTGCTGCTAAAGCCTTAAAATGTAAGACCGATTAATCTAATCTATAATACTTATTCATGTCGATATTTCATTGTGAAATATTCATCTGAGTGGAAGGCAGGCGTGGTTTAAATATATTTGAAAATTTTACTAGCAACAGCTTAGCGCCTCAGTGGCAATAATCAAGAAATAAATATTCTGACTACATGACAACAGCTCATGTTAAAGATTTTATTTGCATGTAACTAAAAGCTTAAAGCATTTGGCATAAATACACTCACTTAAAACCTTACATACATGAAGTCGTGAGAGGCAATAAGGAGATAGAATTGAAGACGACGTGCTGACAAGCATCATAACTAAAGCTGAGTACGAAGGTGATGATGATTGAGCAAGCTTCTGTTGCTGCTGATGTTACTAATATTATTTTATCATATTATCAGGAATGTGTGTGAGTGTAAATATGTATGTGTGAATGTGCATGTTTGCTTTAGTATTGATGTCTGAGTTACTTTGATTGACTTCCGCTTTGAATATTCTGGCTCCCCCCATTCGCTCTTTCTCCGTCTCTTACACATAATCTCTGTTTTTTTACTCGAATGACATTTTAGGTGGTGGCACTGCTGCTATTGCTACTACCACTAAACACACACCTTTTCGTGTGTGTGTGTGTGTGTGTGTTTATTTCTTATTTGTTTGAGTATGCATACATACATAGAATATGCTGCATGCATGTGTGAGTGAGAGTGTCTGTTTGTAGGTGTATTTGTTGCTAGTGGTTTCTTGTTGGTGTATAGATTTTATTTTTATGTTCAATTACTTATGCAAAGCAAATGTTATGACAATAACGATTTCTGGAACAAATCTCGGTATCTCCCGTATCTTGTAGTCGCTTCATTCATTCATTTCACTTCATTTCGTCTTCTGTATGCTACTGAGTTTTTCATTTTGATAAATCAAAATCAAACAACAACAACAAGGTTTTAGGATTTAAGCTTGTTAAGCTCAAAAGAGTACTCGGTACTTGTAATTTTTAAAAAACATTCTAAGTAATTGCCTTGAGGAGAGAGTGTGTCCAATCATAATACAAGACTCTACAGCTTTTGGAATTGTTATTGGTAAAAAATAAAACCAGAAACAAACAATTGTAAAATTAATGATTTTTTTTTTCTCAAGTATATAAGTAGTAGGTAGGTCCCCTGCAGTGCAATAATTACTTAGTCTCACAAATTACCTAGTATATTACTTAGCCAAAAAACGAGGTAATTAGGATACTAGCTCAAAACTCTTGCAAGAATGAATCACTTTGAAGACTACTTACTAAGACATTTCTGCTTGTACGAGGTCGCATTTTCGCATTTTTGTTGTTGTTTTTTTCTGTTATGTTGGTACACATGTCTGTTATATATGTTGGCAATACCAACCATTTTGGATTGTCAGTTTGTTTTTGACAGATAAAAAGGTTAGTCGTGGATCACAGAAACTGTATTCAGTTTTGTGTAAAAAATGAAAATAAATGCGCAAGAACATTTGAAATGTTGACTGTGGCCTTTGGCGAGCCTACTATGAGCAGAACACAAGTTCAATTGTGGTATAAGCGGTTTAAGGAAGGCTGCATAGCCGAGAAGATGTCAATGACGATGCTCGTCCTGGTCGCCCGAGCACGTCAACAACCGATGAAAACATTGACGCAGTGAAGAAAATGATTTTGGATAATCGTCGAATCACTATCAGAGATCAGAGAGGTTGCTGATGATGTTGGCATATCGTTCGGCTCATGCCAAGCAATTTTTATGGATGTTTTAGGCATGAAACGTGCGGCAGCGAAGATTGTTCCAAAATTGCTAAATTTTGAGCAAAAACAACGTCGCTTGTGCGTAAGTTTTTGGCCAAAAACAAAACCGTTATCATGCCTCAACCACCGTATTCACCGGACTTGGCCCCCGCTGACTTTTTCCTCTTACCAAAACTGAAGACACCGATGAAAGGAAAGCGTTTTGCTACGATTGAGGAGATAAAAGAAACAAAAAATCGAAACAGGAGTGGTTGGCGATACCAAAAAGCGCGTTTCAGAAGTGTTTCGAGGATTGGAAAAAACGCTGGCATAAGTGTATTATATCTGAGGGGGATTACTTTGAAGGGGACAAGAGAGTTGTTGATGTATAAATAAATACTTTTTGAAAATAACGGTTAATTTTTGATCATACCTCGTATATGCAACAAAAAAGAACTTCTTTCAATAATACTTACCATTCAGTGAAAATATTAACTTGTAATTCTCATTTACTTTACAATACTTTTCACTTGTATGGATTTTTGAAATAAGGGATCGAGATCTATAACACAAATAAAAAAAAGCAGAGTTGTTATCTACTTTTTTGAATTTTTGTTCTATGTATTTTGCTGTGCATACATATATTTATACAAAATTCGACATTTTTACGAGCTAAAGAAATGGCGCCAATGCTTTGGTTTGACAGAGTTTTCCCTAGCGACACAGTGATGTCATTACTTACGTCATACTTGTACACCTGATATAATATACTTATATTCTTAACTGCTAAATTTTTTGTGGTACTAACTCTGAACAAAAGTAGCCGGTAACTCGGTAACTGGTTTGTTTCAAACTAGTTTTATACTATATAAAAACATACTAGTTCTTCTTTTAATGGCACAATTACCGTTAGAGGGCCTAGGCCAAGGTTTTCGCACCAATTCATATTGTGTGAGTTATAATATTTGGACATGAATGGAAGGGTCTTACAGTTTTATGCCGAATCGGAACGGTTTAGTGAAAAGTTTCAAGCTTAAAGTTCAATAGCTATATCAAAAGGACAATTGTCTCTTCGTAGGATATCAGCGCGGAATCAAATTATGAAATTGCATGTGACTGAGAAGGAATAATGAACTATTGTTTGTAGTAGTGGTACTTTTTTTTTTTGTTTAAGCTAGCTAGCAATTAACTAGCTTTTAAGCTAGCTGGATGCACTGCCTGGTCTCTACAGTTTTCAATTACCAATCCATTCCCACACACACACACACTAATGCACAGTTTCAAATATGAGGGAGAGCCGTTCTGCCCGACCTGCCCTAACGATATTGACGACGCATGACATATCCTCTTTTATTGCCTGCATTTCTACGCCGAACGAACCGAGATAAGGTTAGCCTTTGGGGAGGCCCCCACATTGACTAATATTATTAATCAAATGTGTCACACACTACAAGTGGCAAGCAGTCCACACAGCGGCAGCTGAATGCCATTAATTCAGGCAACCCTTCAGACAGCTTACCAAGAACTAACCAAGAACTGACGCTTCAGCAGTAATTCTCTGACCGCCTCCCGACGAAATACTTAACGGTGGTTCCGGGAGGACCTACCGTCCGGACATGTGAGTTGGTTTTAGTGGGTGGGGGTCTCACACTGTCATATGGGCTGAGGCTTTCACGGCTTTCCTCCTCCAAAAATACACACACACACACACAATTAGTTTGATAACCTTCAAGTATTGTACCTTAAAAATCGTAGTTCAATTATTGCTAAAATTTTTTAAGCTGGTATTTATCGAAATTACTTTTTGCTTTTTTGTAAGAGCCCTAATAAATAAATACTTACATACATACAAACACAGCGTTGATGCTGTTGCTGCTGTCCACCACCATCCGTTTCTCTTAATATTTATTTATTTATTTTTTCCTTATCAGTGATAATAAGTAGAATTTTAAAAGCAAAAAGTGTAGCAAAAATGTATGAGGAAATGAGCTCCTAAAGTTGGGTACTCGATGAATGAATGAACGTCGGAAAAATTGTGGAGTAACTTATTTTTCCTAAAAATAATGTGAGCACTTTTAAAGCATCTATGCAATTAGTCTTGGGAATTTAAGTATACGAGTACATAGATACATTTCAGTAGGGCTTAAGAAATTATTTTCTTTTTCACCATTTGCTAAGATTTTAAGTGGCTGGCGAAATTAGTTAATGGTCACGTTTTGTGGTAATGTAAAAACTAATAAAAAAAATAAATAAAATATAGAAAGGTTTGCTCCTCGTATGATTGTGCTGCGCAACATATAGAATATTTTTATTTTTTAATTATGTCATAAATTTTAAATGGCTTCATTTGTTGTGTTTATATTTCAAGGGGTTCATAGTTTATTAAGTTTATTTCTCTGAGAGAAAGGGGGTGTTGACAGCTGCTTCAGTCACAACCAACACTAAAGTAATCATAATTTTTACCTTCCATAATATTTCGGAAATGAGATTACTTTAATTTTCTGCCGCAAAGCTTTTCGTATTGCCGTTCGGATTCGGCGTAAAACTGCAGTTGAGACATCGTAGGACTTTCTGCTTTGTGGAAAATCGCCATAACTGAAAACTATTATATTTACAGGTTGTGGTCGCTGTAGCGTAGCGGTAGTGAGTTGGACTGTAACGCAGAGTATCCGGGGTTCGAATCTCGGCACAAGCAAAATAAAAAAAGAATAAAAAAGTAAAAAATTAAATAAATGCAACAACAACAAAATTAACGGCAGGCAATGGCAAACCTAAAAGAGCAAAAATTGCCTATGAGAAGCTTTTCACTTCGCTGTTCGAATTCGGCATAAAACCGTAGGTCCCTTCCATTCATGTACAAATATAATACGCACAACATGAGCGGATGCGAAAAGCTTGGCCTTTGGCGCTACATGCGGTCATAGTCGACACTGATAAACTGAATGGGTGCCTCTTCCCTCTCTCATTCTCGCTCCTTCTTCCTCCTTCTTCCTCCCTCCTAACAATCTTCCTTCCATTCAACACAATGCTCTGCATTCACGCACAACATGGGTGGATGCGAAAAGCTTGGCCTTTGCCGCTATATGCGGTCATAGTCGACACTGATAAACTGAAGTTCATTGTGGTAAAGGCATAACACTTGCCACAACGTTCACTCTCTCATTCTCCCTCCTTCTTCCTCCCATTTATCAATCTTCCTTCCATTCAACACAATGCTCTGCATTCATTGGGGTACACCCTGTGTGTTTATTGTAACAATAAAAAAAAAATAAAAATAAAACTTGAGGAACGTTCAGTTCGAAGCCTTCTTCTTTTTCTTTTATTGACACAACAGCCCATGGAGGGCCTAGGCTGAGCTCTTCGCAGGTTCGAACTTTGAAGTAGAATAGTTTGAAGTAGAGCTGAAAAATATTTCTACACCTTAAGTCCTCTCGAAGATCCCATGGAAGTGGGAAATGACGGTTTGAGGATAAAACCCATCTTTCGCGAAAAGTTTTACAACCAACGTTTCTGAGGCTGCATCAAATTGAGACATAATTTAAATTGTCTTTTCTGAGGAGAGCGTGCGGCAAGTTTCTCCTCTTGCTCTGGAATGCGTAATACATTCAATAGTACTTCAGTGGTATAAATCTTCATTTTCGCTTAAATTAATGGCACAACAGCCCATGGAGGGCCTAGGCCGAGCTTTTCGCATCCACTCATGTTGTGCGTGTTATATTTTTTTTCATTGCAGTCCATATGGGTCTTGTGAGATATTGATCAGGATATTGATCTTATTTATATCAAAAACTCTGCTATTCATCGTCGTGGAAGGAGTGATGTTGTACTGTCTAATTTAAAAAAAATTGCTTTTTCTATGGAATTAATTTTTTTTATAAGTTAAACATTAAATTCTTTCAGTGTAATATTCCCGGTAGACTAACACTGAATCAAATATACACATCCGAAAAAAACTGCGGAAATAGAATCAGACATCTACTCAACAACAACAGTGACAACTCACTGATCGATGTGTCTGCCGTCAGTGGATGAAAATGTGTATGTGTGTGTTTGTGTGTGGTGCTGCTTTCTATGTATGTATTTTGTTTTTTTTTTCTGTACGTTGGCAGGTGAAAACCTTCAGAGCCACAGCATATCTCGTGTTCTTATCCGGTTATGTCAGATTCCTTCTGACTAAAACCACCTACTTCGTTTTGTTCCACTCTAACCGGTGGGACTACCTCTAAGTATTACTTGTGTGCATGTGAACTCCAATGTGTGTGTGTGTGTGTGTTTGTGTGCCTGAAGGTGTTAAATCATTCACATGAGTTGTTTGATTGAAGAATATACTCATACAGAGAGAGAGAGAGAGAGAGAGAGAGAGAGAGAGAGAGAGAGAGAGAGAGAGAGAGAGAGAGAGAGAGAGAGAGAGAGAGAGAGAGAGAGAGAGAGAGGGAGAGGAGAGAAAAAGCGGTGCTTAAATCCATAAACGCAGTCAGACACACACACACACACACACACACACACATATCAGCTGTACACCTATACATATACACTTAATGCCATACGGATAAGCACACATACTACATCGAGAAGACATTCGTATTCGTGCAACCGTACTATACGAGCATGTAAGTATGAGTATGTGGCGTATGTGTCATATGTGTCAGTTTGATTATGTACATATGTATATTTTTTTTCTTCCTACTGCTTTTCCTGTATTGTTGTAATCGTTCTCTCTCGTATAGGAGGAGATTGTCACACATGGAGAAAATCAATTAGTCACATTTCACTGAACAAAAACATTTTAGATTCAGCTAAAAATAATCAATTATCCGCCAAGATTTTATCCTTGAGCAATTGAATATGATTTGGGAGGGGACGAAGGAAGGAAATAAGCAACAGCAGTAGCATTATGTACACACACACACACACACAGAGAGAGAAAGGTCTCTCATCGCAGTAATGTTTGAGTTAAGATTTTTCACTCCACTTATTCGACGCTACGCAAAAACTCGTTCTAGTCAACCTTCAACTGCTTGTGAAATTATTAAATAGTTAGTTACATAAGCATTATTAACTTACATACGCGGAAACAGAAATTAAAACGACGCATTCCCCCCTACACATTGTATAAACTTATTAACTTATTTATTTATTTACATTTTTAATGAATTGTTTACATTTGTTGCGTTGATGTTTTGCTGTTAGTTCTAACAGCGCAAATAAATATGGAAGTAGCACAGGCACTCGGCATAAGTAGTAACTATATATGTATGTATGTATGTATGTATGTATGTATATTTATGAAGCAATTAAAATGCTGTAAATTAACAACTTTCAACATCACCTTCCCCCACTGGTGGCATCGACATGGAATAATTATGCCTTCAAAAGCTTTAGCTTTAGCTTTAGCTTTTCAACCACAACTTTAACTTCTTTAAATGTGCTCCAGTATTTATGTGGAGCATGTGTGAGATGTGAGATTTCCTTGCTAATTATTTGCCAGTTTATTGACTTTCTGATGATGACTGATGATGACTGGTTGTTGACAGTATGGTGCATATTCTTTGATTTAGTTCAATTTGAGTTTGTGCTTTCCAGCCTAAAAATGACGGAGTAATGTCGTCGTTAGTAGTTAGTAGTTAGTAGTTAGTAGTTAGTAGTTAGTAGTTAGTAGTTAGTAGTTAGTAGTTAGTAGTTAGTAGTTAGTAGTTAGTAGTTAGTAGTTAGTAGTTAGTAGTTAGTAGTTAGTAGTTAGTAGTTAGTAGTTAGTAGTTAGTAGTTAGTAGTTAGTAGTTAGTAGTTAGTAGTTAG
This sequence comes from Palloptera scutellata, assembly GCA_958295655.1. NCBI lineage: Eukaryota > Metazoa > Arthropoda > Insecta > Diptera > Pallopteridae > Palloptera > Palloptera scutellata. The sequence goes on from OY282452.1 coordinate 18,288,774, forward strand.
TAGTTAGTAGTTAGTAGTTAGTAGTTAGTAGTTAGTAGTTAGTAGTTAGTAGTTAGTAGTTAGTAGTTAGTAGTTAGTAGTTAGTAGTTAGTAGTTAGTAGTTAGTAGTTAGTAGTTAGTAGTTAGTAGTTAGTAGTTAGTAGTTAGTAGTTAGTAGTTAGTAGTTAGTAGTTAGTAGTTAGTAGTTAGTAGTTAGTAGTTAGTAGTTAGTAGTTAGTAGTTAGTAGTTAGTAGTTAGTAGTTAGTAGTTAGTAGTTAGTAGTTAGTAGTTAGTAGTTAGTAGTTAGTAGTTAGTAGTTAGTAGTTAGTAGTTAGTAGTTAGTAGTTAGTAGTTAGTAGTTAGTAGTTAGTAGTTAGTAGTTAGTAGTTAGTAGTTAGTAGTTAGTAGTTAGTAGTTAGTAGTTAGTAGTTAGTAGTTAGTAGTTAGTAGTTAGTAGTTAGTAGTTAGTAGTTAGTAGTTAGTAGTTAGTAGTTAGTAGTTAGTAGTTAGTAGTTAGTAGTTAGTAGTTAGTAGTTAGTAGTTAGTAGTTAGTAGTTAGTAGTTAGTAGTTAGTAGTTAGTAGTTAGTAGTTAGTAGTTAGTAGTTAGTAGTTAGTAGTTAGTAGTTAGTAGTTAGTAGTTAGTAGTTAGTAGTTAGTAGTTAGTAGTTAGTAGTTAGTAGTTAGTAGTTAGTAGTTAGTAGTTAGTAGTTAGTAGTTAGTAGTTAGTAGTTAGTAGTTAGTAGTTAGTAGTTAGTAGTTAGTAGTTAGTAGTTAGTAGTTAGTAGTTAGTAGTTAGTAGTTAGTAGTTAGTAGTTAGTAGTTAGTAGTTAGTAGTTAGTAGTTAGTAGTTAGTAGTTAGTAGTTAGTAGTTAGTAGTTAGTAGTTAGTAGTTAGTAGTTAGTAGTTAGTAGTTAGTAGTTAGTAGTTAGTAGTTAGTAGTTAGTAGTTAGTAGTTAGTAGTTAGTAGTTAGTAGTTAGTAGTTAGTAGTTAGTAGTTAGTAGTTAGTAGTTAGTAGTTAGTAGTTAGTAGTTAGTAGTTAGTAGTTAGTAGTTAGTAGTTAGTAGTTAGTAGTTAGTAGTTAGTAGTTAGTAGTTAGTAGTTAGTAGTTAGTAGTTAGTAGTTAGTAGTTAGTAGTTAGTAGTTAGTAGTTAGTAGTTAGTAGTTAGTAGTTAGTAGTTAGTAGTTAGTAGTTAGTAGTTAGTAGTTAGTAGTTAGTCGTTAGTCGTTAGTCGTTAGTCGTTAGTCGTTAGTCGTTAGTCGTTAGTCGTTAGTCGTTAGTCGTTAGTCGTTAGTCGTTAGTCGTTAGTCGTTAGTCGTTAGTCGTTAGTCGTTAGTCGTTAGTCGTTAGTCGTTAGTCGTTAGTCGTTAGTCGTTAGTCGTTAGTCGTTAGTCGTTAGTCGTTAGTCGTTAGTCGTTAGTCGTTAGCCGTTAGCCGTTAGCCGTTAGCCGTTAGCCGTTAGCCGTTAGCCGTTAGCCGTTAGCCGTTAGCCGTTAGCCGTTAGCCGTTAGCCGTTAGCCGTTAGCCGTTAGCCGTTAGTCGTTAGCCAACACGTTGACTTCATAATCCATGCAAAAATCGAATAAAAAATTTGTATGGTTAGGTTTCCTTAAATAAAGCGTTGCTTTACCGGCACAAACTACTACTGTGATGCTCTCTGAGGAATTCGCGACATTACTTGTTGCCAGCATCCGCTTATAGTTATGTATGTTGCAAGATTGTCATAAATCAAAAAATATAATTTTCGATTTACCTAAGTACTTATAAAAAAATAACTGACCAGCAGAATTGTTCCATTGGTTAGACACCAAATACTTAGGCGCTCTAATATAATTTTATTTTAATCCGGCTTCCGGTTGAGGTAAACATCATAGTGAAACAAATTTAACATAAATACTTATTTAAAGCTTGTTTAATTTTGCGCTCATTATAAGTAATTGTCTAATAATCAGTTGTTGTTGTTATTGTTTTTCTTTTTGGTGTTATTCTATAGTCCGCAATTACAGCATAATTAAAATATTTAACTTTGATTTTTTGTTTTTTTGTTTTTGATTTTTAACTATAGCGGAAGCATTGAAGAGAAGAATTAAATTGAATTATTTAAGGTAATCCTTGAGTGATTTAAATTAGTTAGTTAATGTAATGATTTTAGTTTACTTCGGTCTGCAAGCTTCGGTCTTAGCTCATTATGTAAAGTTTTTCTGTACTTTAGAGCGATTGCAAAGATTTTAAAAAACCTTTCCATATCCAATGTCATGCCATGTTGAAGTCAATAAACTTTTAGCTCAGAAGGCATTGAAGTTATCGTACTTAAAAAATTGCATGCTGAAAATATTTAAATCCGCCTGAATAAACTTTAGTCATTTAGTGTCGCATTTACACGCTCTCGAAAATGTATTACATAAAATCGATACGATAATCATACATGAAGACGAGAAGAAAAATAATCGAAAAACATAAAAAACAAAAAACTTAATGAAACCACAAAACAAAAATCTACCCACATGAAATTGACAGAGTTGTGGAGGAGGGGGTGGAGGGGGTGGAGGGGGTGGAGGGGGTGGAGGATGAAGTGGTGATAGAGCGAGCGGTAGCTAAACTAAATCCATATGCCGGTGCATGCATCACTGCGAAAAACGTACACGCACACACCACAAAACGAGCAAAGTATCAGTGTCAAGTCGCAGTCAGTCAGCCAGCCATCTAGCCAGCTAGCCAGTCAGTCAGTCAGTCAGTCAGTCTTTTTCAGTGTCGGTTGTCGCATTAAATTACGAATTCTATTAAAATGATTATGATGTAAGTATTTGATAATTAATTTACCGACGTCCTCCTTCAGGTAATTAATAAATCCAACCCAGGGTTTATGAATAATAAAATAAATAATCTGACGCTGTGCCGATGGCAAAAAAAAAAAAAAAAAAAAAAAACACAAGATACAGCAGCAGCAGCATTAGCAGTAACAGGCAGAGCAAGAAGCAAGAAGTACGAAAAATACGCCCACAGCAGGGTAAGGACATTGAATACGTGTAGACTGGACAGAAGGACGACCGTAGGAACGAATGGATGCATGGATGGTGGATGGATGGATGGATGATTGTGGATGGATGAACGTACAGTTTTTGTTTTTATAATTTTTTATTCGCAGCATGTGACATTTTATGGTTGTAATGTTGACGTATTCGAGTGTAGGAGAGTGGGGGAAAAAAGCAAGCACACAATGTGAAATATGAGCTTACCACGTAGGTTGGTAAGTAGGTAGGCAGGCAGGTAGGAAGTGAGCGCAGAGCGTAAAGCCAATAAAACAAAACGTAAAACCGTTAAGAACAAAATCGGATTTGCACAAGTACTCGCACACACACACACAAACACACAAACACACAAACACAGACACACAGATACACATTCACTAACTACATACATACGCTATCAAAGCTCCCACACTTACCTTATGTGCGTGTGTGCGTGCCTAAATGCACGGATACCTGGTCGGAAATTTGCACGAGCTGTCGTCACCGATTTGATTTTTTCACCAAGTTGACATTCAATCGCGTAGTATCTACAATGTACATACATACAAAGAACGTATAACTTCTAGTCTAGTACTTTTCTATAAATTGAAATTTATGCCATGTTTGCTTAACGATACAAAGTACAATGCAATGTGAAGGTTCTTCTTTTTCCTTTCGTTTTTCTTTGAATGGCGCTACAGACCACAGCAGGGCCTTGGCCGATGCTTTTCGCATCCTCTCAAGTTGTGCGTGTTATAGTTTTGTACATGAATGGCAGGGGCCTACAGTTTTATGCCGAATCCGAAGTCGATGTAGTGGGAAAGCTTTTCATAGGCCAATTTTTACTATTGTAGATTTGCCATTGCCTGCCCGCCATGTTACAATATGTTTTTTTCTACTTTTTGCTTTTGACTGTGCCGAGATTTTAAGACCGGACACTTTGCGTAGCAGACCAATGCATCAGCAACTACGCCACGTCGACCACTAGCGAGTTGTAGTTGTTGGTTTTTCAGCTAAATATTTGATGAAAAAATTTTCAAAATTTCATGCTACGAAGGCAATTCTTATGAATTGCAATGAATTCTTATTCTTCAACATAGTCTCCTTTTACTTCGATACACTTCGTCGAATGTTCCACCAATTCTTGGATCCCTTACAAATATACGATTTCTTAAACCCTTCCTAATTTGCCACATCTCTTTCTATCGAACCATTTCTTTGGGTTTGGAAACAGGAAATAATCGTAGGGTGCCAAATCTGGAGAATGTGGTGGATAAGGGAGCAATTGGTTAAACATTTTTTGTAATTTCGCCGTAGCGATTAAGTACTCGTACACCTGTGCTTCGGCTTTGTGAAAGAGAATTTTTTTGGTCAAAAATGTTCTTTTAATCGTCATTGAAACGATCCACTAGATTGGAAAAAGTATTCGCCATTGACTGTTTTTCATATTTCAAAGTAATCAATGTGAATTATGCTGCGTGCTACGTGATTGAATGTCAACTAAGTGAAAAAAATCGGTGGCGACAACATGTCAAAAAACTATCACCATTTTGGTCGACAAATGCCATTTGGCCTCCTTCGGCGACGATCCGCCTGCAGAAATCCACTGTCGGTGTCGACAACATGTCAAAAAACTATCACCATGACCTTGTTTGGTCGACAAAAGCCACTTGGCCTCCTTCGGGGACGATCCGCCTGCAGTAATCCACTGTTTCAACTAAATCTTGGTGATTGATTGAATGTCAACTTGGTGAAAAAATCGGTGACGACAACATGTCAAAAAACTATCACCATGACCTTGTTTGGTCGACAAAGTTCACTTGACCTTCTTCGGCGACGATCCGCCTGCAGAAATCCACTGTTTCAACTAAAGCTTGGGCTGTTGCAGATCTCCCATGAACATCATCAAATTTACCTTTGATGTCTTTCGCTATTTTGCCTTTTAAATAAAAGCGTTTAATCATTACATGAATCTTATTTTTTTTTCTATTGTTCAAAGGAAAAAAAAAGTTGTTCCCTGCAATTGATTGTCAAAATGAAACCATGCAATCGATATGGCTGAAAATTTAACAGCAGTCTATTCACAGATAGTGCTTCTCAAACTTGTTTAAAAACTACTACCGCCATATCTTAGATTTTCAGAAGACACATGCGCCTAGCCTCGTATAATAGCTGTGTTTTATTCGCCACTCGTTCCTAGTTATGTATAACTAGCAGCAAAAACAATAACCAACAACAAAAGCTGCCGAGATAGCGCATGTATTATGCAAATGTGTAAATGTGAAGTGTTTGACGAAGAAAATTACTTGGCTAAAAATTCATTTAAAATGTTATGTGGTGAGTAAGAACTTGTGCACACATAAAAAGAAGAAATGTTTATTCTTCTGGGTGTTATGTGCTGGAAGATCACCTCGAAAAATATGACAATATGACAACAAATAAGTGATTTAACAACTTAATCGTTTTATTCGCACATGCTTAACTACTTTTACAAGTTTTTGAAACATGATCAGCAGCAACAGCCGATCGTGTTTCAGTTTGTTAAACACCTGCCTGTCGCTTGCTGAAATATTTAACCCAGGGGAATTTCTGCTTCAGAGGGTATTGAGATTTCTCCAGTATTTGACCATTTGGAACTCAAGCTAGAAAAGACTTAACTTGACTTAGCTTGGGTGTACAATAAACCGATTTAAAAGCTTTGTGTGAAATAAATAGTAAAACTAAAAATTAAAACTAATTCAAAGGACAACAAATTCGTGATTACAACTTGTACTTGAAAACGAGTTTGCAATTGTTAATTTTGATTTTCTTTTTAAGTAAAATCTTTTGAAATTGGATTCAAACTAATTTGTTGAGTGATTTTCAAAATATTAAATTTATTAATATTTTAATTCTTCACATCTTTTAAGGATTTTCTATTAACTCCTGCTGAATATATTTTTTAAATGAAACTTCCTCCGTTTTGGGAACTTACTTACTTTACTTTTAATGGCACAACAGCCCATGGAGGGCCTAGGCCGAGCTTTTCGCATCCACTCATGTTGTGCGTGTTATATTTGTACATGAATGGAAGGGACCTACAGTTTAATGCCGAATCCGAACGGCGAAGTGAAAAGCTTTTCATAGCAATTTTTACCTTTGTACGTGTGCCATTGCCTGCCAAGAGGTGGTGCTGTGTAGACAAATTATTTTCTACTTTTTGATTTCGCCTGTGCCGAGATTCGAACCCCGGACACTCTGCGTAGCAGTCCAACGCACTACCACTACGCCACAGCGACCACTTGGGAACTACAAGGTTCTAATAATCTTCCGACAATGGGCAAAACTCAACAGCAGCTAAGCGACTGGATCGATTTAAATGATTTGGCATGAAATGAGCAAATGTTTCAATGGCTTCATTTCCGCCGGGGCATCAACAACATAAAATGTTTTTATATTCCCACAAATCAACAGCAAAACAAAAAAAAAAAACCTACATTAATACTTAGTATTTGAAAATAGAAGAAAGGCAAAAAAATGGCATCAAATCAAAAGTAATAAAAAAAATATATATATTATTAATAATAATAAGCGACGAGCGACGAGCGACGAGCAAGCGAGAGCTTTAATGAAATATTAAATTTTATTGCCTGCGTGCCTGTCAACAACTTCCAGCAAATTTCTCGTACCTACGCTATAAAGTGGTGCGTTGAGTATAGGGTGTAGCCAGCGCTTACACTCCTCACACTCACACATGCATTAGCACACACACATACATACATACATACATACATACATATGTACATACAACCTTTGCATTTGTGGAATATGTGTGTGTATGTGCGTATGTATTCATGATATGGGCACGTCCATGTAGCTACTTGTTAACTGTGCATATAGTATGCTCATTCATGCCATGTGTCGCCAGCGCGTTCCACATGCGTGCCTTTGTCCATTTGCTCCACTTACGTCCGTCGTCTGTTGTCTCTGTCAGGCCAATCGTTTGCTATTTGCTTTAAGTTCCCACATTAGGTTTTGAATTGCGGTTAGGTATCTACAAATACTTTACTTTTTGCCAGTAGGTGCTACGAATTTTCTATTCCTTTTTCACAGTCCATTTTTTCACATTTTTTTTTTTTTGGGTCACGCATTTACGTTTACGTTGTTGTATTGCCTGCGGAGGTGACATCGTCATCATCATTATCATCATCATTATCATCATCATCATCATCATCATCATCATCATCATCAACGGCACCAACACCAACACCAACATCGCCAAAGGTCCAAATGCTGATAAGAATATATTTTTAGCAATGTCCATGTGTTGGTGTATACCAGTATGTGTGTGCGAGTGTCTCATATCTCATATCTGAGCGCGTACTCGTATGTGCGCTTAATTTAGTCCCAAATGAAATGCCAAAGCAAAAAAGAAATGTATGCAAAAGTAAAGTACTTTGCATTAATCGCATTTATGCGACCGACAGTGGTGTAGATTGTAAAATATACATACTTACACACACTTATGTACATATGTATGCTCGAGTATATTGCAAATATCATATATTTAAGCATATCGTATAACTTTAATTGTTAAATAAACTCACCAATAATGAGCAGCTTTATGGTCGCCATGTTTCGCTCGGCCGCTCTCTCTCTCTCTATATCTTTCGCTTTATCCTTCTCGCTCTCCCTTTCGCTGTGCGTTTGTAAAGGTGACAAAACTTTTATATCTCTGCTGTCTCGTTTGGCTTACGAGATATTTGTATTCACTTTAGTTTTTATTTATATATTCTTTTTTAATATTTTTTTGGTTTGTGACTTTTTGAATTTCGTGTGTTTTTTGTTTTTGTTTTTTTTTAATATTCTGCACACTTTTCTTTTTTCACTTATTAATAATTAATTTGTTGCTGTTTGTTGCATTTTGCCAACAATAAAAATCAGCCTATAGCGAGATGGTTTCCTCACTGTTTTCTTTTGCCAGCTCTCAACCACGGCTCGGCTGCGCTGCTGTTGTTTGTTGTGGCTGCACTGCCCATAAAAGTATGCTTGCTTTTTTTTTTATATTTATTTAGTATTTGCTATCCACACTTGATTTCATTTCATTAATTTGTTTTTGTTGTTAGTATTTTTTTTTTTTTGTTTTTGTTCATTCATTTTTATAGCGATTTAATTTTATTATGTTATGTTTTTTATGTTTTTATGTTTTTGTGTTTTTTCTGCTAATTAATATAATTTTTATTATTTATATTTGCAAGTGTTGTGTTGCTTTCGTTGATATGTTTCCTTTTCAATTTTAATACATTGTTTGATTGTATATCTATTAATTAATATTACTGTGATTTTTTTCTTCTTCTACTTCGTGCTATTGTTTAAATGATTTTTCATAATTGTCAACTTTTGTATTGACATTTATTTGACATATATATTTTTGTTGCTGTTGTTGTTGTTGTTGTTGTTGAATTTTTTGCTCATTTAGCTGGCTGATCAAAGCAAAGCATAAAAATTGAAAACAATTATTCTGTAAGGAAAAAGTTTAAATTTCTGGATTTCCATTCTCCAATCAACATTTTAATTAAAATTAAGTATGCAAATGCAATTGTTTGCAACATGTTTTTATATTATTTTTTATATTTATTTTTTGATTTTAATTTTAATTTTAATTAAATGCTACAACTTATTTGATTGAGATTTATTTTTGCTGTGCTTGATTTGATTGTGCTGGTTGATTGTTTTCATATTTTAGTTATTACCCACTAACCATGTGTTATTATCGAGTGTTATTAATATAAAATTGTGGTATACGAGGTGTGATAAAAAAATAACCGTTATTTTCAAATATCGTGAGTTACGTATGTTCGATTTTCGCATTTTTTTGTTTGTTTTTTTCTGTTATGTTGGTACACATGTCTGTTATATATGTTGGCAATACCAACCATTTTGGATTGTCAGTTTGTTTTTGACAGATAAAAAGGTTAGTCGTGTTTTGGTGTGCTCTTCGATTTTATACTATTCGAACAAAATGGATCAAAGAAACTGTATTCAGTTTTGTGTAAAAAATGAAATTAAATGCGCAAGGACATTTGAAATGTTGACTGTGGCCTTTGGCGAGTCTACTATGAGCAGAACACAAGTTCAATTGTGGTATAACCGGTTTAAGGAAGGCCGAGAAGATGTCAATGACGATGCTCGTCCTGGTCGCCCGAGCACGTCAACAACCGATGAAAACATTGACGCAGTGAAGAAAATGATTTTGGATAATCGTCGAATCACTAGCAGAGAGGTTGCTGATGATGTGGGCATATCGTTCGGCTCATGCCAAGCAATTTTTAAGGATGTTTTAGGCATGAAACGTGCGGCAGCGAAGATTGTTCCAAAATTGCTAAATTTTGAGCAAAAACAACGTCGCTTGTGCGTAAGTTTAAGTTTTTGGCCAAAAACAAAACCGTTATCATGCCTCAACCACCGTATTCACCGGACTTGGCCCCCGCTGACTTTTTCCTCTTACCAAAACTGAAGACACCGATGAAAGGAAAGCGTTTTGCTACGATTGAGGAGATAAAAGAAACAAAAAATCGAAACAGGAGCTGTTGGCGATACCAAAAAGCGCGTTTCAGAAGTGTTTCGAGGATTGGAAACAACGCTGGCATAAGTGTATTATATCTGAGGGGGATTACTTTAAAGGGTACAAGATAGTTGTTGATGAATAAATAAATACTTTTTGAAAATAACGGTTATTTTTTTATCATACCTCGTATATGTAATATTGTATAGGTATTAATCATGTGGCTGCCGTCTTTCGAACACATATGTTAACAACACGCAGTAACGTGGCAGTAGCAGTGACAGCATGTTACTTAGTTTAAAAAAATTATTTAATTTAATATGTATAATCTGTAGTTTCCACACCTAATGGTTTATTTCCTTTAACCTTTCCCTAGCAACATTGTCATGAACCTACTTTCGCTTCAGCATAACTTTGAAGTGCTTTACCAGGAGCTTGGGTTACCGATATTTCCAGAGAGATTAGAATCAGTTAGTGGTTGGTGGACATTCAAATGTGATCATTAACTGATCCCAGAAATAGATAAAAACAATATTTCTAATGTTTTCTTCAAAGAAGTCAAATAATTGATTAGCTTTTATATTTATTTTTTATATTTATGAGGGGGTAAAAAATTATCGTTGAAAAACGGAAATTGTCACATAAATGAAGGGCAACGACCTCTATAAATCAAGTATGAAAAAAATTAGGATACATACTTATGTGTGTTTATCTTTTCCTAGGCCTTCAGTACAATGGGCTGCATAGCCTGAGTGCTTGAGGAACTGTCCTGCACTCGTAGATCAGGTTCTCGGCCTTCTTCACATCCATCCATCTATCCATATGTGTGTGTTTACACATAAATGATGGGCAGCACATTTGCATTGGTCGCTGTGTGGTGCAGTGGTAGTGCGTTGGACTGCTACACAGAGTGTCCGGGGTTCGAATCTCGGAACAGGCAAAATCAAAAAGTAAAAAAAATAATTTTTCTACATAGCGCTACCTCTTAGCTCTTCACAGGCAATGACAAACCTACAAGAGTAGAAATTGCTATGAAAAGCTTTTCACTTTGCCGTTCGGATTCGGCATTAAACTGTAGGTCCCTTCCATTCATGTACAAATATAACACGCACAACGTGAGTGGATGCGAAAAGCTCGGCCTAGGCCCGAGTTGTTGGGTTGTTGTGCCATTAAAAGTAAAAAGCACATATGCATCCACATTTGTCCCTGAGTATGAATCATATTCGATTGATAGAGGGCGCTGAGTATGAATCATATTTGATTGTGAGAGAGGGCGCTGATTCGTGTATGATTCAAACTTGATTGATAGAGGGCGCTGCCCATCAGTTTCTAGTCGCATTTAATATTTCAAACAAAAATTTGACATATCAAATTTAACTCAAAAACCGTTAGAAATTTCTAGAGCTGAAACAATGAGCGAGTTGAGACTAATACAAATGCGAGGCACAAAAAAATGGCGATTGTTGTACTATAAAATCTGTTGCAAAAAACAAAAACTAAATAAATTAATTCGCATGCTTTAAGTTTGAATATTTTGATGTGGAGATGATGATGATGATGATTTTGCAGAGGGCATTGCATGCAAACGATCAAAATTAAGCTAATCCATATGTAGCACACCTGGGATCAGAGCATCATCAAACTGAACTATACAAAGCTTATCGTTTGCGTAAATCAGCAAAACACTATAAACAATGTCAAAACATGTTGTTGGTTAAAAATTCCATCCTTCTCGACTGTAATGTCAGCGAAGGTTTTACCATACAAGATTACTAAACCTAATCTGAAAATCCTTGAGATCAAGCGGAGACTAACTCTTGCCAACAGGTGTTACTACGGGCTCAGTAGGCAATTGGGAAGTAGAGACCTCTCTCGACCGATGAAAATAACGCTCTATAAGTCCCTCATCCTTCCCGTCCTAATGTATGGCGCAGAGACGTGGACATTGACCATCAATGATGAGAGGCTGTTAGGAGCGTTCGAGAGGAAGATACTCCGTAAGATCTACGGTCCAGTATGCGTGGACGACGTGTATCGAATAAGATGGAACGAAGAGCTGTATGAGCTGTACGCCGACACTGACATAGTCAAGCGTATAAAACTCCAGCGGCTTCGCTGGCTGGGTCATGTTGAGCGAATGGAAGAAAGCGCTCCGGCTAGAAAGGTGTTTTATTCGAACCACGGTGGAGGATCACGCAGAAGGGGACGTCCTAATCTCCGTTGGAAAGACCAGGTGCAGGGCAACCTGACTGCACTTGGCCTTATCAACTGGCGCCAGGGCGCGCATAGCAGAAGTGACTGGCGAAGCTTTGTGGAGGCGGCCAAGACCGATCATCGGTTGTAGTGCCAGCTAAGTAAGTAAGTAAGTAAGTAATCTGAAAATCCAAAACGATAACTTTCTGAAGAAGTAAACTTCTGTATTCCCACTGACGAACACAATTTTTTGTAAAGCATTTTAATGTTGAAGAAAATTTATTATTTAATTATATTAAAATTCTGTTTTATTGAAAAGTAAAATATTTCACACTATCCACACCTCACGAGTAGTGTCCAGCAATCGAAAAATGGTTTACGGCGCTATAGTTCCAGCACACACTTTATTGTACATCTATATTTTCTAAAGGAATCACTTCTTGAGGCAAAAAAAGTTGAGTGACGAGGGGTCTTGAATAAACTTTTTCCTCATTTCTATTGACAGCAGTCCTGTTTTTGTTGCAAAATGTAGTTCAGGCTCAGGATTAGCTAGCTACCTGGTAGTTAGTTGCTAGTTAGATACTTGCACTAACTATTTGAATGAAAAATCGCAGTTGTTAAAGAAACGAAAACTCCACCTGATTTTTCAAAATCATTTCTCTTTGATATCACTAATTTTTTATTAAATTTATTATTGCATACTTATAGGCTTGCATAGGCAAAATGGGTACAAACAATTTAAAGCAATTGTAAATGTATTGATTGTATTTTAATCGAACCTGACACGTTTCAATATGATCAGCTTTTTTCAATAATTTTTACTCTTAGAAGATTACCTTGGCCAGCCAAAACGTGGTGGCGAATAGAAAATCTGCTATTTTCTATTTATAATTGTGTGCCGATTGAGCCGACAATCGGACCCATGCATCCTGTATACATAGCCTTTACATCATGACTTCTCTTTCAGGCGAAATGTGGAAAAGTATTTGAACATGCTGCTTCACTTCAAAACCTTCTTTTCCCATCCATTCATTCATTTTGATGATACCGAAAATGGAGACTAAGTACAAGGAAATGGGCAAAACAATTGAATATATTTTATATCTATCTAGGTTTGACTGCTTGATTGTTGATGAGAGTGTTTATTCCTGCAGAGAAAAAGTATCTAAAAGTTGACAAACTAAAGGCAATTCTCACCAATAAAGTGAATTTGAAAATGTCGTACCTGGTTATTAAATTGAATGCGGATATGCTTCGCCAAATCAAAATCAAAATATACCAAACGCGTCAACGAACAAAGCGAAGGGAAATGGCTTTAAGGAAACGGCCGTCGAAAAAGTTCCAATCCATTATTGTTTACTTTTAAATTTTAAATTCAATTAATACAATTCCGTCATAAAATAAATGTTAGAAAATTAATTCTACTACATGTTTGAATTTAAAATCTTTTTTTTGAATTTTTTTTTTTTTTTTTTTTTTGTGTTCCACTCTGTTTGTGCGTGTTATATTTGTACATGAATGGAAGGGACCTACAGTTTAATGCCGAATCGGAACGGCGAAGTGAAAAGAAGAAAAATTTCAAATCTAGCCAAACATTTTACTTAAAAATATGTTTCTTCTTTGAATAAGGAAAAAACACCTACTTCTTGAAAATAAGTCTCCTTTGTCTCCAAATTTGATTGAAGAAAAAGTCTTCTTTAACGAAAATGAAATGGGTTGGTGACGTATACCAGTTTCGTTACTTACTCACTTCCAATTAGTGGCTCCCATCCTATTCGTGTACAAATATTACTCGATCAACTTCAACATTTACTCGTATTAAAGAAGTCGCTGGCATAAAGGCAATCAGGATTTTTGGTTTAGAATCTAAAGAATCTCTAAGAGCCGCTGTAATATTATTGCATATTTCTAGGCATGAAGAGTAATTTACTTAATTCTCATACTATTTTAGGTGAATTTCCTTTACAACAAATTTGTGGAATTACAATAAACCATGAAATTTTTGTTTTCCATTTGGCCATTACATATCAATATTATTGTCTGTTAACTTAGAAACCCGCAGAAATAAAAAAAAAGCAATAGGAAATTAAAGCTTATCATGCCGCCTAAATGCATGCTATGATAATTTGCATCTATGTACTTCTAAGTTATATGGAATTTCTGTAGAGTATTTTGCTCTCTGTTCTAATTTGATCGTCAAACGCTTTTAAATCAAGTTCTATTTTCCTTTTTCACCTAATTTTGTTGTTGTTGTTAACAATTTAATTATAAATAAAATGATGGCATCAACAATTTTTGGGGTCTTTTGTTTAAGTTAAAACTTCAATCGATTTTTGTTTGTGTAAGATTAAGAACATACAACAACAACAAATTTCTACATTTTACATACATATAACAAACAAGTAAATTTAAGAATAAAAAGAATAAAAAGCAAAAAAAAAAAGATGTATAGTAAATAAATAAAAAATAAAATGAAAGTTAAAACATTTTGTTCAAATTTTTATTCAAATCCTATTTGAAGTTTTTACTTCTACTTACACCCGCATTTCTGGCTTCGACGAACGAAATAGCAGCAGCCACACGAGAAAAAATCAGCTGTCACTGCAAAAACCATGATGGAACATTGTATTTGTAATTTACATATTTGCTTGCTTTCCGGGTGCAAAAATCCCACAATAAAAGCAAAAAACAGCAACAGCAGCAAACAAGCGAGCTCCAGCAACAAAGAGGAAACTGCCTAAAAATTAAAATGAGTTTAAGCAAACGGAAAAGAAACGGATGATTTGACAGTATTGTATAAAAAGCGGATACGGAAATGCGGTGTCGGTGTCGGTGGTGGTGTTGGTGTCGGTGGTGGTGTCGGTGGTGGTGTTGGTGGTGGTGATGGTGGAGAGAGCATCTCCCTCTGCTTGCCAAGTCGAGTGTTAGCGTGACATAGTGGGAGCTATACGTAGCTGTTCTGTGCAGGTTTGGAAGATAAATTTGCTATTTCTTTGCTCGTGATATTTTATAAGCCAATATAAAGTCTTCCAGAACCTAAAGAATATTAGCATGGAATTCCTTATAGTTTTTCTAAGTTCTAATTTTTTTTAAATTTTTTTTTTATGTCACAATTTTTATTTGTTTTTCTTGGCTTTTCTTTTTGTTTCGATTTTCATAGCTTAAGTATGCGAGCGAGCACTCAGTGTAATTTCCGTTTCCGGTAACGTAATTTACATGAGCGCTTATTTCTTTTTTTGTTCGCTATATATTATCTTTGCACTTTTTTTTTAATATTTTATTATTGAAGTGAAATATTCCAGTTAAGATTAGAATTTAAGTAAAATTGTTAAAATTTCCGATACAAAGTGCAAAGCTATTGTGTTTTGTTTTTTTCTCTCAATTATGTTTAGTTGAAATATGATAAATGCGTAAATGCTCTACACCGAAATTCACAGAAATTCCTACAAATTTGAATCGGTTTATATTTCTTTGTTTATTTATTCTCATAAATATTCATTTATTTGCTACTTCACTCCGTGCACAATGTACGAGTATGTGTGATGACAGCACAAGTTGAAGTGCAGTAGAAGTTGAAGATATAAACCAACAACAGAAGATGTTTGCCGGCTTGCTGTTCCTGTTGCTGTAGCTATTGTCATCAAGCATCCGCAAAACAACAATCACTAGTTGCACATTTGCACCGCAACGGTAGGTGTCAAGCACACACACACACACACACACACACACACACACACACATACACACACACACACACACACACACACACACACATGCACACACGCACTTTCACGCAAACAGACATGCACTAGTTAAAGCATAGCTTCAGCTTCAGCTGCAGCTACAGCAAAAACCCTTGCCATTGCCATTGCTATTGTTGTTATTATTGGCTATTGTTATTGTTATGGTAAAGCTTATGGTTGTTGCCCAATGTTTTTGTTGTTACAAAACTGAACTTGACAGTTCTTTAGCACAACCGGCATTCTTCCTCTTTTCATCCACTGCCACATCATCATCGTCTCTATCATCCGCAAACACTTTCACATGGGTCGCAACAACAACATTAACAACAAAACACAACAAAAACACATTGTATGCATAATTAAATTTCCTTACGTTTTTTTTGCGCTTTTGAAATGATAATCATAAAGCGAAACCGAATCAAGTTGCAGCTGTTTACACAAGCACGCGGTGGCGTATACGCAATGCTTATTTGAATTTTTTTTTTTTTTTAATTGCTTCTCTCACTATTGTAACTTGAAACTTAAAAATCGTTTTTTAATTCCATTCTTCTTGAATTAATGGTCGCTTCTTTGATTTTTGTATTTTTTTTTTCTTTTGGGTTCTCTCTCCTTTTTGCGCCCGTATCTACAGGATACTTCTTACCAACTAAGCATCGACTAAATATTGTAACTGTTTATGAATTGTGCTAGTCACAAGAAGCAGGAAATTGTGTGTGCACATACACACACACACACGCACACATACGCCACACACTCGTATGCCCATCGTTCGTTAGTTCACTCGCTCGTTGATTCCATTCGTTCGTAAGTAGTTCATTCCTGCCTTCGCTCACTCGTTCGTTTCTTCCTTGAATACATCGTTCACTCACTTGCATATTCCTCACTAGTTTGTTCATTTCATTCGCTCCTCTGCTCGCTCATCATTTACTCGTTTTGCTTTCTCACGAGTGCTCTCTCATGTACTCGTTCATTTGTTTGACGCGCTCGTTGTTCATTTTTCATACTCGCGCCTATTCATCGTGTGTTTTTGTTTTTGCATCTAAAGCACAGAAAAAAGAAAAAAAGAAATAGCTGCATATTTTGAGTCGTGCGCATTTCTAACTCAACATGTTGCCAGTAGTATGTTGAGAGAGTTTTAAGTGTTTGTGCGCTCTTTTTGTGCAAGAGAGCAAGTGAATAGTTTCTCGCTCTCTTTGGTTACTTTAACTACTAATCGCTGTGGTTTATTCAAAGAGCATTTATGTAAATGTAACATACTTTTAGGCGCGCAATACATTATTATGGCTCGTTGCTCATTTGATGTTGACGTAGGTTAGTGTTTCGTGCTCATATGCAGCTGGTGAGCGTGAGGAGCAAAAACTTGAGATGAAAGAGAGAAATCAAGAGAACGAATTTGAGAGATCGAGAGTTTAATGTAGCGTAGCGCATGTTTCTTATAGTTTAAAGAGACTAATGAAATAAGTAGAACATGCATTTAAAAATAAGAATAAATAAAGAAAATTATTAAAGTGTCCGTTAGAGATGCAGCTGTGGAGGTGCAGCAAACATATTGTTCAAATATATGCATTATGCAAATTAAATTAAGTCAATTTAAAATACAAATATGAATTTAAAATTGTATTCGAGTCGAAGGCCCTCTTGGCAGCTATCCCTCACCGCTCAGTTAGTTTTAATATTGTGTATTATAAAAAAAATTCTCTTCAAGAAAGCATTAGAAATGCAGAAATAAATTCAAGACCTTCTTCTTTTTTTTTTTTTTTTTGCTTACGAAATTTATTAAATTCGATACCTAAATACTTTATTGCCGAAGTGTATTTAGTATGCGTTTAAAACCTCAAACGAATTATAAACTTTCTTCATTTTGTGTTCTCTGCGCTTTTGGAATGTCCAAAAACTAAATTTTATGTAGGTCATTCTTCATTAAATTCTAATGTAGTATGAACAGTTTGTTCGCCTGCTTGTATGTGACACTAGGCAGTGTGCCTCTTTAGTTTTCTTATTTTTTTGTTGCATACTTTTGTGCTTATTTCTTTGTTCCGTTGAAAATATTTTCACTTTTATGCTCAAAACTTGTAAGCAGCGTTTTACTTTAATTGAATTTGTGTTCTTTATATTTTTTTCGGCTTTTCTTTTGCGGCACAAATTTTCTCTTCTATTTTCTGTTGCTGCTGTTGCTGCTGCTTGGCTGCAAGGGCATTGCAACTTTGTTGTTGTTGGCTTAAAATTGGGTCATACTTTCGGTGCAACATGTTTCTGGATAATGTTCGCGAAGCAGCAAAGCTGAAAAGCATACAGCTGAAACTGTTCTCACTGGTGAACTCGATTCAATCATTTCCTCTGAACCATGCACCCTTTTTTTCTGATAAATAGTAAAATTCCAAAATTTCGTATTCTTAATTTACATTTTTTTGGTTTATTTTTATACAAGTACAAAATCATGTATATAAAATAAAATATCAAGCACATCAACTCCTTACGGCAAATTCACTGTATGCCGGTGGAGCATTGAAGCCCTGTGCATATTGCACCGCTGCTGGTGGTGCCGGTGTTGCTGTCGGTGGTGCCGGTGCTGCTGCTGGCAATACTATAATTATCGGTGGTGGCTGATCACGGCGGCGATTACGACGCCGTTTTTTTAAAGCAGTTGTTGTACAAGTTATAACCGTGGTCGTTTCAGACCCAGCTTGCGTTTGAACAACTTGCCTGCTTTTCTTCTCAGTCCTAATTGCCGGAGTTGACATGAACATTTTTTTTTTTATTATGAAATTGGTTTGCTGTTTTTCGTCTCTGCTTGCTACTTCTACTTGCTTATGAAGTTTGATCGTAAATGACAATATTATCGTTTCTTTGTGCCTTTTAAAGGGAATACTTTGTTGTGAAAAATGTCTACTTATAATTAAGTTGGCGTAATTATTTAAGTAAACATTAAATTTATTATCTTATAGATAAGACTCAAAATATACTGCTTCCATATCAGTGAATCATTAGAGTGGTCATTGTATTATTGCGACTTGGAAATTATGTCTAGAGAACCTATACCAAAAAGAGAGGCTTAGTGAACCTAATAAAAAATAGGTACTATGTAGTACCCTACCGTTCCAATGGCAATCGGTCAAGTATGATTAATGATATGACCATTTGCATGACATGCATTTGATAGTTGGCATTGAAGCATTTGTATGCCAATGGGACCTACTTTTCACTGGTATTGAAATGTTGATGCCAGTGAAACATAAATTTTTGTGGCATTATAAATTTGGAGAGGTTCGATGAAAAAATGTGAGACCCATAAACTTGGAGCGGTGGGCTTATGTGATTTTAGAGTGGTAAAATGTGAGATAAACCCCATTAGTTTCCCTCTTTCAACATTCTCCTCAATAGTACTTACTCGCATCTTCAATCCCTAGCTGAGATCTTATACAGAAAGAAATTAAATTAGTTTTCAGGAGGTTTTTTCTAGAGATTTAGGTGAGTACTTTCGGAAAAAATTTTGAAACAGGAAAATAAATGGTGGCCCGTCCTACATTTTAACCCCGCTAAGATCGCCTTATGGAAGGTGGGTGTCCATTTCCTAAAAATAAGCTATTTTTGTATGTGAGCCCCCCTTAAAAATTCTTGTTGTGGGGTAAGTATATTCGGAGAAAAAATTGGGGAGTGAAATATAATTGAGGTCGATCTTATATTTCAACCATCTATTAGCAACTCCTGATCTGTAATCGAGGGACTGACCGATTTTCATAAAAATGGCACCTTAGTATGGGAGCCCCATTAAGGGTCTGAGATGGGGTATAAGTATATTGGGAAAAAAATGCTGTACAGTGAAAATTAATACAAGTAGATCTTACGTACAAATATATTCCATTCATGTACAAATATAAGACGCACAACATGAGTGGATGCGAAAAGCTCGGCCTAGGCCCTCCTTGGGCTGTTGTGCCATTAAAAGTAAGTAAAAGTAAAGTAAAGATCTTACATTTGGACCTTCTAGAATCATCCAGGAAGCACGGGGAACATATTTCATAAAAAGGTAAATTTTATATGGTAGCTCCTTTAAGTGTAGAAGATGGAGGGTAAGCAACTGTTGACGATTATTGTAAATAAATTTTTCTAAAATTAATTTTGAAAATCGGCCAGTCCCTCGATAACAGATCAGATCAGGAGTTGCTGATACATGGTTGAAATGTAAGATAAAATTAGTTTTTCTAAAATTAATTTTCAATCATGGTCAACAGTTATTTACCCTCCATCTTCTACACTTAAAGGAGCTACCATATAAAATTTACGTTTTTATGAAATAGGCTCCCCGTGCTTCCTTCCAGGTCTGTCTTACATTTCATCATACCCTCTAGCAGTGATTTCTGATCCGCTAATAAAGTAATTTGTTGATTTTCTTCAAATATTTTTCTACTTTGCTCTTGATTAGACGCCATCTATCATCTCACTCCACCCGTCTTATTTTTCTGATTCACGAATCATTTTTCATCAAACTTTACAAAACTTACGCTTTCAGTGTAGCCAAATCGGAAAGTCGTGCACTATTTCATTTATTAGGCTACAAACAAACTGATTCCAGCAGCCAACAATCGACCGGAGTTGGACCAGTTGTAAATGTCCTTCTTTATTCAAAAATATCATTTGTTTTTTGGGGAATCCTCTGCTCATGACTCAGCTATGTTTGAGGGCGCTTGTCTCACTGAGAGCATAAAATTCAATTAATCAATTAATACTACATTAGTTTCAGCTTTGTTTAAGGTTATTTTGTGCAATAGACTTTTGCGCCAGTCTCAATATTACTCACTTAACATGATTCACTACTCCAAACAAATATGCAATCTCAGTTTCTGCTTACCACTGCCTGCCACTGGCAACCCCCTGCCAATAAGTCCCAATTCCGATCAATCATCAGACTAAGACTTTTCCGAGATAAGATAAGTTCATACATCAAATTACGAGTATGTGTAAAGTGTAGGTAATTTGCTTAGCAAAACAATATATTTTAAAGGTGAGAAATATTTAAAAAGTCTGCTGAGCTTTTCATTAAATTCAGTGATAACTAAAGTTCGAGCGGAGTAATACAATTGAAACAATTTGCATGTCGTCGGAAGTGATACAAGTCCGCACTGCTCAACCGGAATGTCATCACATTCGCGGTCCGCTCTATTATGTCTTGCCATGGAAGTGGGGACGTCCGTGTCGTTATTGCCAACGCCATCCGCAACAACAAGTTATCGTCGTTAGCCAAAAACCGCAAGAAGCCAATTTCGTTCCAATTGCTGAACCTCTACCGGGCTTTCAAGTTATGCCAAATGAGTTGAACGTGCAGCGTGTCATTGTCAATTCGCCGCCACCATCATACGACAATACGGCAGTGGAGGTTAAAGAGAAATATCAGTATTGAGCGCTAATGTTATTTTATACTTTTCCATTTGTTAAATAAATTTATAAAACTTACAATTAAAATGTTATTGGGATTGTTGGAAGGAGAGAAAAAGGTAATAGCGAGGGTCGTAATGTTTTGGGAGAAATATAAATAAGATTTTGGGATTAGAGAAGAACTCTTCATGTGGCTCATGATTCAACGGCATATTGTGTCCATGTGGAATGCATCAGTGAGCCAAATCGAAAAGTCGTGCACTATTTCATAGTTAGGCTATAAACAAACCGATTCCAGCAGCTAACAATCGACCGGAGTTGGACCAGTTGTAAATTTCCTTCTTTATTCAAAAATATTATTTGTTTTTTAGGGAATCCTCAGTTCATGACTCAGCTGCCGGTTTGTGTAGTTCTGGATAACACAATAAAATACCAATAGAATTGGTATTGGTCCCCATTCGCTGTTAAATGTGTTTTAGAAACTCCAGTAGAGTTCGTTCAACTTCAACCAGTGTTTGGTCGATATCAGTAACCAGTCGGTGTGAAATTGATACCATTAGGATTCTGCCGATTTGGAATTCTTACCGAGGCGATTGTCTTCGTCGGCAGTATCTTGAAATATTTTATTTCCAATAAAGTTACAGAAAATCTGACTTGAGTGCAACTTCTTATGGCAAGGTACTGAAATTTGGATCGGTAATCTTTTGTATGACGAATTACATTAATTTGTTTGCCTCTCTATGCACACATCAACAAATTACAACAACAAATTTCTCTCACACTCTTTATTGAGAAATAAAATCGAAATGTTACGTTGTAACAAACAGAGTGGTTGGGAGTAAAACAAAAGAGCGATTAAACAAAATCCACAACTGCAGGAACAACACGAACAGCACCTTCTCTCCGTCTCTCTTTTATTTATGTATTTGCACTGAAGGAAAATCTAGCAAAAACAACACTACTAACACCACGAACACTAACAATAAATTCCCCTGGATTTAAACACTCGCTAATATGTAAAATACTCGATTGTTCGCAGTCGAGCGCGTGTATATGTACACATGAGATGACATTGAAAGAGCCGACGTATCTATACAAGATAAATTTCCATATAAGTACGTACATATGTACTTATGCATACTTGGTATGAAAAACGTCCGATCACATTACCGACTCTCGCTGTCTGTAATGTGATGTACTCTATGATTCTCTCTCTCATATTTAAAAGGAACGAAAGGAATTTCTTATGAGTGTTCTACCTTGTAATTATTACTATTTTTCATTTGAGTTGATTTTTCCAACAAGTTTTTCATTGCATTGAATCAACTAGAGAAAACTTCGAAATAAGAGAACGTAGGAAACGAGGCAAACGTAAAAAACAGATTGATGTATAGAAGTGAAGCAAGTTGGTCGTGATAAGTTTTACTTCACCCGCGAGTTCTTATCTCTCTCATATTTTGTTTTAGCGTTCTAAATTTTGTGGGATATCCTTGAGTATGGAAGAAGTATTAAATTATTAAATAACGGCGTATGTGACATTTTTGTTTTAACCCATTAACGACCAACGTGACATGAAACAAACAGATTTTAAATCGATTCATGATCACAGTTTACTTGATCACAGTTTACTTCGTTAAATGCTTTAATTTTAATTTCACACTGTCTGGGTTGAGTTAAAGTGTTTGCCTTTGGATCACTTAGAGATCACTAGATCACTAGGACCATACAACATAGAAGATCTTAACAGTGAAAAAATATAACACGAATGACACAAGGAAAGTAAAAGCACATACAGATTTCTTCATTCGATAGCGAGTTTCTATTATTTTCCATTCTCATAGCGATAGAAAATATCAACACCAAATTAATTTCTGTTTCACTTAAGGTTTCTGTTTTTTTAATTTTTATATAAATATGTACAGGTTTTCTTTTTCCAATTAATTACACTTTAATATTCCTTATTATTATTACTTTGACTTCGCTTTCGTTTCGCTGCTGTATTCTACCAACGTGGATTGTTAAAGTGTTCCTGCTGGTAGCCAGCTTGATAGCCTGCTTGATAACCCGGTTGAAACCCAGATTGTGGATAGGCGCCGGGGTATGCAGGTGGATACTGATTGGGTTGCTGTACAACAACCACAGAAGGCTGCGGCTGGGGGCGTATTACATCGACTTCAACCATCGGAGGGCGTCTGTTAATTGGTGTGACAACATCAATTTCAAAGCCTGGACGTCGCATGACAGGCGTAATCACATCTACTTCAACACCGGGTCGTCGATATCCTCCTGGGAGCCCGACCACATCTACCTCAACGACTGGGCGATTGGGATGGTGATGATGATGATGGCGGCGGCCGTAATCGTCTCCGTAATATGACATATTTCGGTGAAGTTAGATCGGAAATTAGTTGGCAAGGAAAATTGTTTTAAAATCCCGTCGACTTTAGCGCTTTGTCTGTCGCTTGTGACTCGTCGGTTCGAGTAGTTAATAAAAACTATAAACTTGTTAATGAAATTCTATCAATTTAAATGGAAAATTAGTAGATAATGAAAAATTGGCAAACGTTTTGTAATTGATGAGCTTCTCAAGTTGTCTTTCTGTTAGTCACCGCTGCATATCTAATGCTAATTCAGTAAGGCTTTTTGTCCTAAAAATATGTAGATAAAATATTCAAAACAATATCATTTTAGGTTTGTTTGTTTTTTTTTTATTTATACTTGTAAATAATTATTCATATTTTCATTGAACTTGTATTTGCCTCGACTGGAAACTGAGATTGTATTTTCAATTTCTTACTTTACTTTTACTTTTAATGGCACAACAGCCCATGGAGGGCCTAGGTTGAACTTTTCGCATCCACTCATGTTGTGCGTGTTATATTTGTACATGAATGGAAGGGACCTACGGTTTAATGCCGAATCCGAACGGCGAAGTGAAAAGCTTTTCATAGTAATTTTTACTCTTGTAGGTTCGCCATTGCCTGCCAAGAGGTGGTGCCGTGTAGAAAAATTATTTTTTCTACGTTTTGATTTTGCCTGTGCCGAGATTCGAACCCCGGACACTCTGCGTAGCAGTCCAACGCACTACCACTACACCACAGCGACCACTTTTCAATTTCACCATATAGTAAATGGATAAATTTCTAGTGCCGCGCAAATATTATAGTTTTAAATATCAGTTGTAAAAATCTTACAATTTTGTTTTTGAACTTTTACGATAGTAAATATCACACTTAATTATATATTTTTTATTTTATTTGCGAGCTTCTTGAGAGCAACTTATAATTGGCGCGTTAAAAATGCGTCTAAATTTTGTCCTTTGCACTTTTTTAGCACAAATTTGAACATATTTCAATGCAAAAGCTTGTCAACGGTGCAGAATGGCCGTCACTACTCTAATCACTTGATTAATATTGAGAGGAACGATTTGTTGTTGGAAAATCTATGAATAGCTGGCAGATAAATTATATTTACGTGGAAAGAAGCTTTCAATCTTTTTTTATAGCAGATTTTATAAAAGACTTAAAGCTTAAAAGATCGAGCTGAGTTTGATTCTTAAACCAACGGTTCTATAAGATACACTTAAAGAAAGATATGGCTTCAGAAAAGCTTAGAGATCGAGCACCACTTCGTCTGCCTTTAAAAGCAAAATGGTAGAATGTTATAGGCAGTTCTTTCGGTATTCTACAGCTCGTTCAAACTAATCGTGTGTGGCATTTCATTGAATCACTGTAAAACACGATATATTTTTTTTCGCTGTTGTATAATTTTCAAAGCTTAGCCTTTACAATATTTTTGACACTGCTGTATGCTGCTCTGTGTTACCTGATCGTAAATGCTTCGCATTAGTTTAGACACGAACCAGATACTTACAGTCGTTAATGAAGTTAAATGATAAGTTGAATTGACTGTCAGTAACTGGTAACTGCAAATTAAGTGTTGCATACCCTAAATAATACATATATCAATAAATTATCAAAAATATTAAAATAATAAAAATATAGATCACAAGGTTCTTGTTGAGATTTCGTAAAATATCGAAGAAACTATAAAATGTTCGAGTTCAAGGGTTGGAAATGAATAACGAATAGATTTCGAATTAAAAGGAGAAATTCCATTTAAAAATTGTCCCCAATTAAGATGGAAATTTCCCTTTAAAAAGAAACTTGAATCGGGTCTTACCTCATTTGATAATTGCAGTTAATTCTTCTGCTCTAGAAAAGAGGAAAGAAACTGCACCAAAATCAATTAAATTTCTTTTTTTTTTAATTCTTCTATCGGAAAATTTTTTTTTTTTTTTTGCATATAAGGGGTGTGCTCGAAATTTTACAGATTACATTAGAAACCAATCAACAGTCCCAACAGTTCACACAAATTAAGTTTATTCAACATTTGTTTAGCTATAATTCACAACAAAATTAATTCAAATATTTTTAGCGGTTGCAAAATTGTTTAACATTTTTCTTAACGTTCTTCGTTAGAGACTGGACAGTACGTTCGGTGACTATTGCATAAGCTTGATTCCGCCGACTTCGGAATTCTATATCATATTTGGAAACTTTCATTTCTTAGGGTTTGCTTCGTTATAACTCAATATCTTTCAATAGGCCGAAGTTCCTTCCAGTTGCGAGGATTTGCCTCTTTTGGGATCACTGTAACATTAAATTCCTTATACCATTCCATAGTTGACCTGGAATAATGACTTGGCTAAGTCTGGCCAAAACAAGACGGTTCCTTTGTGCTGTCGAATAAATGATAGAAGGCGTTTTTGCAGGCATTCTGCTATATAAATTCTGAAGCTAATTGTTCCTGTTGTAATGCACGCCTTTTCTCTGTAGACCGCAGGTGCAAATAGCTTACCAAACCATGAAGCGTTTTGGAAATTTGGTATAATTTACTTCAGAGTATTTTCTGGGTGTTGCATACCTATTCTTTGTTGTGAAATAGGCCTTTCCAGTCAACTGGTTGAAGCCCGCCTTACAGTAGGTCTCATAATCGAGAATCACGCAATCGAATTTGGTTAGGTAATTGTCAATTCCATTCATGTACAATTATAACACGCACGACATCAGTGGATGCGAATAGCTCGGCCTAAGCCCGCCATGGGCTGTTGTGCCATTAAAAGAAGAGGAAGAAGAATTGTCATACAGCATTCGGGCACGCAGCTTTCTTTTTTCCTTTGGTTCTGCCCGGTCAGGTTCTTTTTGCTGTTTGTAGGTAATTAATCCTTGACTTCGCTTATATCGCATTACAGTTGATTGCGATGTACCAGCTGTAGCTGCAACATCTCGAATCGATCTCGTGGGATTATCCCTATATGTACTAACAACCTTTTTCAGCACTTCTGGATTGTGTGGACCTTTTTTTCTGCCTGACCCTTTGGTTCCTGCACTGCGGGATGGGGTATCCCGCGGTGTAGTTGTTTATGACGTTATACACCGTCGCTGAACTCGCTGTGCTTTCCCGTGCAATGCTTAGTTTAGACTTTGTCTTATCAGTCAAGTAAATGTTCAGTATTCATTTGTAGCGCTGTTCTTGTTGGCTCGACAGGTTGCACGTTGACTTAAGTAGATCCAAGATGAAAATGACTAATATAGAAAAAACTGCACTATTTATAGATACTTTCACTTGAAGACAACGGGGTCCTAACTCTTGACAATTGCGTACTATATATTGGATAAGTAAAAATTCAAAAAATTTTCTGGTTCACACCTTATGTGTTAAAAAAAAAACTTATTAGTAAATATTTGTCTGCTTCTTATGATGAACGTCGCGATCCTCAATTTTGCCAACGCGGTCATCTTACACTTCAAATTGGAAATGTTAACCCACTTGTACCAGCTCATCTTCATATTGTTGAGTATGATGCCAAATCGTCTTAAGGGGTGGCGTTAATACATGTAAGCATGTGATCCTGGGGGCAATGACTAACCAAACCAGAAGAGATTTGTAGAAATAACACAAACAGGCTGAAGTACTTCGGAAACACAATTGAAGGTAGCCATCAAATTCTCAAGATATAAACTCGCATCTCTCTTTGCTGTTGTTCAGTTCGAGGTTACATTGTAAAGGAGGTCGGTCATAGTTTCTTATCAAATTCTACTTCCGAAAATACTACCCTCTAAGCCGTGTGCGGTGTAGCGTTGTAGATGGGTTCAACATAGCTGCGATACATACGAGTGACATATCAAGGTTAAAGATACCGGATTTGCTGGTTTCAGTGTGGTATCATGTCAATTAGGTTCGTATTAATGTACCAAAAAAAAACGCAAAAATTAAGTGATCAACAATGGACTGTGGTCTCCGAGTAGAAATCATCACTAAACTTATCAAGAGCTCTTTCTTGAACTGAACCTAACCTAACCTAACCTAACCTAACTTAACCTAACTTAACCTAATTTAAACTAACTTAACCTAACTTAACCTAACTTAACCTAACTTAACCTAACTTAACCTAACCTAACCTAACCTAACCTAACCTAACCTAACCTAACCTAACCAAACCTTACCTTACCTTACCTAACCAAACCTTACCTTACCTAACCTTACCTTACCTTACCTAACCTTACCTTACCTTACCTTACCTTACCTAACCTAACCTAACCTAACCTAACCTAACCTAACCTAACCTAACCTAACCTAACCTAACCTAACCTTACCTAACCTAACCTTACCTAACCTAACCTAACCTGACCTAACCTAACCTAACCTAACCTAACCTAACCTAACCTAACCTAACCAAACCTAACATAGACTAACCTATTAGGGGGTGATGTTTCTTGAAGCGAAATAACAAACTGGCAAACAATATGAATGTGTGATCCTTTTCAAAAGAGCGGAGACACAGAGAGAAGGAGAGTTTGGGAGGGGATATTACTGGCAAACAATATGAATGCGTGATCCTTTTCAAAAGAGAGAAGACACAGAGAGAAAGAGAGTTTGCGAGGGGATGGTATGGGATGGGATTGTTAAAATTTTTATTCAGAAGAGGGCGACGGATATGGAATTCCTATCAACATTAGCTAATTTGAAACTAGATATTTGCTCTTTGATATTTTGAAAATATGTAATGAAAAATAATTTTCCAAATTAATATAAAAACAACAACAAAAATTTGAAAATATTTGAAATGTTTTAGCGCATCGCTCGTTTGCTGCAAGACTTATCAATTTACTTTTTACTGCTTACAATTGATAATGACATAAGATACAGTTATGATTTTTTTACACAATATAAAGCACTAAATAACCGTTATTTCTATGTACTTAACTCGAAGTACATTGATTTGTGATAGTCTTGCAGCTAATGAGCGATATATTTTTTTTGTTACCAATTTTTAATTTCATATTTTTTTAATTAACATAATATTGTATTTAGTTATCGGATAATATGTATATAAATAATAAAAAAGAAATGCATGTTGATTCATCACACTGCGGAAAGCGTATAAAATGTTCGAAATAGTTTTAACAAGTGCTTAAATGCACGTCATCACTGAAGTTCTACCATCTGGCATAGGGTTGACTGTTGTAGACGTAGGTGGTGGTGGTGGTGGTGCTGCTGCTGCTGCCACCGCCGCCATTATAGCCACTCCCATAGCCGTTGTAATAAATGCCGGGCACATTGCTATAATATTGATAAGCGCCATTGTTATAGTACTGTGTTTGCTGCATGGGTTGACCTGGCTGGATGTATGCGGCGCCGGGCGTCATCACGACGACCTCGGTGCGAGGAGGCGGCGGCGCATAGTATGGGCGACGCCACCCGGGAACAATATCAATCTCGACAGCTGGACGATGATGGTGATGATGATGGCGATAGAAATATGGATCCTCATATGGCGGTGGAGGCATTTCCCGTCCTGCCAAAATTAATAAAATTACAGTGAACTCAAATTCACTGAATGCTTTTCGATGCTTTTGATTTTTCACTTGTTTAGCGACGAAACGCTTAAGTTCAACTGCGCCATAAAATTATTTGCCATAACTAGCATAAGCAAAAGTTTTATTGTATCGGTGTGTATGTGTGTTTGAGTGTGAGTGTTTGAGTGTGAGTGTTTGACTGTGACTCAAATGCATGATAATAAGCAGAGATATTATTTCGTATTAATTTCATAACAAACCTTCAAAATAACACTAAAAATAGCTAAAGTCGGGCGTGAGCCAACGCTTGCTATCTAGAAAAAAGATAATTGCTTACATACTTATATAAAATTGATAAGAAATGTGTATGTATTAATATAAAAAATCAATAGAAAATAAAGTAGGCAAAACAAAATACCATGGACAAATAAGTACATATAAAATATTTTTCATTATCATGATCATTATCATAAAATGAACTTTTACCTAGCAAATTCTTAGTATTTGAGTAGGCTTATATGCCGAAACCGTACGTAAAAAATTCGTAAATCTATTAAGCTTACTGATTTCTGATTGTTAGCCAAGATACCATCTGTACAAGTATGAAACCGGTAATTGTTAAACGTTGAGAAATGCATTCTTGGCTCCACATTTAATTGTTCTGCAAATTGTTCTTGCGTTTGACCATCATCCTCACATCCTCATCGAGTAAAGCTTGCAATTCGGCACCTTCAAACATTTTCGGTGGTCTTCCACTTTCTTCGTTTCTCACATCAAAATCGCCACTTTCAACCACATTGAACCACTCGTTGCACTATGTTTTGCCTAGAGCAAAGCTTCCACAAGCATTCGATGAGATTCCAAAGCAGATTTCTTCAATTGGAAACAGGAAATCAATGATGACCGCATATCGTAGTTTGTAGGCACAAAATTAGGCTCGTAAAGAGGGAAAAAATGTTGTTGTCTGAAACTTGATTGTTTTTGAACTGAATATTGTTAGCAGAACTAAATGCGAAGAAATGGCGCCAATGATTTGGTTTGACAGAGCGTATAGTTTTACCTAGCAACACAGAGATGTCATGCTTGCCATACATGCTTGCCATATTTCCCTCTTTTATTTTCGTTCTCTAAACTTGGAGACTTGGAAATCGAATTTGGTTTCAAATGAAGTGTGAGGATGTGAAGGTGCCTTCCATTCGTGAAGAAATATAATACACACACACACAACAATAATTGGATCGCTAAGATATTCCAAGAATGGGGTGGTGATACATTAATTGTATGTAGTAAAAAGAAGTGAAAGTGAAGAGCTAGATTTTAAATGGAAACTTCAAACACACTATCAACTGCTGGAACTCCAATTGGCGGGGAAAGCTGAGTGTGAGAAAAAAGGTAGGCTTGGGAAGCACCTTTTCCCCTGCATGTTAGTGCCATTTGTGATTCATAATTCTGCAGAACAGTAGTTTGAGGGAGAACAGTAGATTGCTCCCATTGAAGTCAACATCAGTGAATGTAAGTTTAATCACTTCCACTGTCTGTGAACCATACTTGTGCCAGGGCCAGCTCATAACTGAGCAGAATATCAAAATATATACTTCAACTCATGTTCGAATGTAACACGCACAACCTTTGTGGATACGAAAAGCTCGACCTAGGCCCTCCATGGGCTGTTGTGCCATTAAATAAAAATAAAAAAAAATAAAAGAAAAGAAGAGAAGAGAAAAGAAAAGGGAAAAATAAGTCTTAGTAAAAACTCAACCTACTTCTAACTACTTCTCCCTCCTTCTTCCTCCCACCTATCAATCTTCTTTCGAATCAACACAATGCTCTGGCTCTGCATTCAAAGAGGTACACCCTGTGTGTTGATATCAGCTCCGGATGATTGTTGGCAAGGTACCCCTGGTGAGGCTGGTGAACTCCATGTTGTTAGCAAAAGAGAAATGGCATGAATGCAGCGAGGCCATAGCACACATGATGACTTTACTTTACTTTTAATGGCACAACAGCCCATGGAGGGCCTAGGCCGAGCTTTTCGCATCCACTCATGTTGTGCGTGTTATATTTGTACATGAATGGAAGGGACCTACAGTTTAATGCCGAATCCGAACGGCGAAGTGAAAAGCTTTTCATAGCAATTTTTACTCTTGTAGGTTTGCCATTGCCTGCCAAGAGCCAAGAGGTGGTGCCGTGTAGAAAAATTATTTTTTTTACTTTTTGATTTTGCCTGTGCCGAGATTCGAACCCCGGACACTCTGCGCAGCAGTCCAACGCACTACCACTACGCCACAACGACCTCATGATGACGCAAGTGCGAAAAGACGAGCAAGCAGCAAGGCGAGAATAAAGAAACGTGGGTCGAAACCATTTTCCAGCCCCGCGAAGTAAATCCTTTACTGGTAGTGCCGCGGGGACACGCAGAATGTCGGGAGAATCGACACGTCAGATCAGTTTTTCGAGTGCCGCTATAAAGATCCATAGTTTAAGGTTCTAAGTAATTCTTGTTATTGAAAGCTGAATAGCCCTACTATGTATTGATCATAGCCGAAAATAAAATTAATAATTTCACACCTCTAGATGAGCTAATTTTTGCTAAATAATTGAGTTTTCACGAAAAAGTAGTTATATCTCATATCTTAAAAGTTGTTTTCTAACGTTATATTCCAATATTCTGGTTAGTTATGAGCTTTCATTCAAGGGATGACATTGACTTTTGAGACACACTGTATATGACCGAACACACTATAAACCTCCAAAATGGTATTTTTTAGCTTCTACATAGTTCTCTGATATGATATTAGATTTAAAAATAAATCAAATTGGCTGACTCAAAATGACGAATTAATTGTATTGAACTAATTCCTAATCGGAATTAACCATTACAAAAACGAACGATTTACGAAACACGATTTTGTGATAATCTCAATTTTTAAAGACTGCAAATCTTAGGCCATAATTTGCCATATACTGGAAATCCAGATATAGTTTCTTCAAGTTTATATTTATGCATAAAATCGAATATAGCTTTCTCTCTTCTGAAGAGCCTAGGGCGGTGGCCGAGTATTTCGCCTACACTCATGTTGTGCGTGTTATATTTGAATAGTTTTATGCTTTTCTTTGACAAGTTTTACTCTTGCAGTTTTGCCATCTGCCAGTCTGCCTCAACAGGTGGTGCTGTGTAAAAAAAAATACTTAGTTTGTTCTACTTTTTGATTTTGCCTGAGCCGAGATTTAAACCCTGGACACTTTGCCTAGCAGAGCAGAGCACTACCAACTACGCCACGGCGACCACTCGAATCTAGCACTTTCCCCATTATCTACGCTCATGGTTCGCAAAAAAGGTAATAATTCATTTTCTTTTATCATATAATAACTTTTATTGATAGAATATACATTAACTTATCTCAAGTGTCTACATGCAAGTACAAAAACAAAAACAAAAACTCTTCATTGCACACGAGCTTTAATATTAAATGCTGACAAGTGTTAAAGACTTAAACTCTAAACAAATTGAAAAAAAAGAGACTACGCAATTTTTGCCTTAACTTAAAAAAATGAAAAAAAAAAACAATTTATTCAAAGCAAAAACAAAAGATGATATAAAAACAAGAAACACATTAAAATTCCGCTATAAGTTCACTTTTTTCTTATCGGTCTTGGTTTCTCTCTTTCTCTCACCAACCGCCACCATGTGGTGGATTATGATAATGTGGTGGAGGTGGTCCTCCATGATGTGGTGGCGGTGGTCCTCCGTGGTGTGGTGGTGGTGGTGGTGGTTGATAATAACCTGGTTGCTGAACGACAATTACTTGCTGCGGTGGCGGTGGGGGAGGTGCGTGATGATGATGATGATGATGACGACGCCATGGCGGTATTATTTCAACTTTTACGATGGGACGACGAGGTGGGGGGCCGCCACCATGTGGGGGAGGGCCACCGCAACGATCTTGAGGTGCCATCGTTGTTTCTGATATTAAGTTGATCTGCAGGTAACAATTAACAAGTGATCAATTGATCAATTATATGTGGTGGTGTATTGATTGCTGAATTCGACTTTTGGCTCTTAATGCTCGCACTTTCACGTCTTACTTCGCTGCTGTTTCACACTGTACTGTACTGTACTGTTCTCGCTCGATGATGATGATGAATGTATTACGTTCTGATTAGTAATCTAAGGTTTTTCCCCCCTTGATATTGCTTTATATACATACTAAAAGTGTTGCACTAGAGTCTGCTATTGATAAATAATATTCAATAAATAAGTACACTATACTCGTACTTGGTGTACTTAAGTTTTGGTATGAAAGCTTGTCACATGCACAAATCAAGCAAAATATCTGGGGAAAATGCGCACTAAAATGTCGATAATACAACATACATGAATATAATGACCTCAGGACAAAACAACTGATAAAGTGTTCTCGTCCCAATATCTCACCCATTACCGCTGTTCTCACAGGCCACTGAAAGTTGGGAGACCATGCAGCAAGACTTAATCTTCCATTCCCTACATCCTCATCGTAACTACCAGGAAGAGGGAGATACGGAAAGGCTGCTTTAATATTTATGTGCCTGCCCGGGTTTGACAACAGCAAGACTCTTCGCTCATTTGGCAAATCATTAACCCAAAATATTAATGAAATCTCAGAAATCGAGATATATCAGAACCTCACAAAGTGGACATAACTCTTTGGGGTTCAGATGCAGAGACTTACATTAATTACCACCTCACCTGGTATCAAAAGACAATCAAATAACAACAAATGAGGAATGTGGTAGTAAAACGGCGCTTTGCACTAATTGTGTTTTTCAAATTAAAACAACCACTCAAACAACAACAACAACAACAACAACAACAACTACAACAATAACAACAACAACAACAACAACAACAACAACAACAACAACAACAACAACAACAACAACAACAACAACAACAACAACAACAACAACAACATGCTTTGGCCCAGATTGATCATCATAGATTTTATTTTGTATCCCGAATCACCTCTTGCAAATGAAAACTTCAGTTTTAAACCAATTTGGAGAATAAGCCCATGTTCTATCAATTTACTACTTCTTCTTCTTCTTCTTTCTTAATGGCACAACAGCCCATGGAGGCCCTAGGCCCATGGAGTCCATAAAGCTACTGGAGTATGGCACCCGAATCATCGACTATCGACCCCGAATTACCCTATTTTGAAGGTGCATTAAATTATTAGTAGAACTAAAGATAATAACCAAACCTATTTTTGCCTAGTCTTCGACCCACCATTAGTAAAAAAAAGTTTCGGCCTTTCTCTTAAATTAAAAACTAAAAACTAGAACCTGTAACTGTAGCTGTAGCGTATCTACAACTTCTACACGATCGAGCTATTCTCTATTTGAATTCTAATAAAAAAATATCTTATCATACTAGTCATAAATTGTATGTCTTCCGATATGATTAGCAATGGAAGTAAGAGAGAAGCTGAAGAGGTGGGCTGAGGCAGGGGATAGCCCCTACTTACTTCTACTTCAACATAATTCAAACTTGGTTTGTATTTATGTTTTTTTTGTTGAAAGTTGAGTCATCGAAAATAAACTTGGACTTGAATTAGGGAACCCCAAAAAGTCAATGAAATATTTAGCAATTGTACTTAAGTAATCACACACACATTTACTTTATTAACAAACAAAAGACTACAAAATAAAAAATAAAAAAACAATAGTTTTGTAATTTATGCTGCCATTAAAATTATCAGTCAACAGATAATGGAGAATTGCAGTGATACTCGTATAATTTTACATACTTACAATCTAAATGTAAGGAGCGTACACGAAAAAATTGATAATTGCTTTTTTAATTACATACTTCCTTCCGATTAGAGTAGGCTCTGATTTCATCAAAAGACTATATTGTTATGATATTATTTTTAATATGAGAAAATGCTTTAAGCGAACTGGCAGACCACGAAGCTGCTTGAGGCGCGAAAAATATATTGCACCCTTTAAATGAACATCCTTGATGGACCCACAAAGAGGTTGCCAACCGAGAGTGGGTGTCAGCATTGTAATGGTACATAAAACATACCAATAGAAAGTATAAATGATTATGCTGAGAGAGTTAAAGGTTCTGGCAGATCAGAAAATGTGGTCCAGTGGACAGAAAACTTGCTGGTTTAGTTGAAGCCTCCTTGAAGAGAAGTCTAAATGCAATTGTCCGCGATACTGCTTCCAAACTTTCAACTTCAGAAAGTTATGTTCAAAAAATTTATAAAAAAAACTATATAAGCTGAAAAAGTTTCCAGATCGAAGCGAAGAAAAGGAAATTGAACAGAACTCAAGCCAGAAGGCTGCAGGTAAAATTTCGTTGCAAGATTTAAATGCTAAACGTGAAAGGTGACTTTCAGCAATTGCCTGGACAGCAATTTTACACAGTTTCACAGTCCATGCTAGAGGCCAAGCAGAATCCTGCTGGAAAGTCCACGGCTGGTTTTGGAACAGGGAATGATTAAGTGGCTTCACAACAGCTTCCAAAGCGGTTTCTTGGTAAACTTTTGACTCCTTGTTCGCAGAAATGCAACTCAGCGACCCCATCGTAAGAGACACCCCACCAAACCATGACTGAAGCTGTTTTATGACCCTTTTCGACCCGTTGGATCAGTTCAGATGCTTCCTTAGATAACCGTGCATACATACACCTTATCATTTTGCTTGTTAAATTTTTCCTGCACGATAAACATTTTGTTCAATCGTACCCAAGAAATGCAAGTCAGTGATCCCATCGTAAGAGATACCCCACCAAACCATGACTGAAGCTGGGTGGTGACACTTTTCGACCCTTGGGAACAGTTCATATGCTTCCTTAGATGACCGTGCATGCACCCTATCATTTTGCGTGTTAAATTTTTCCTGGACGGTAAACATTTTTTTCAATCGTAAAGAAGATTTTTCTGTGCAAGTTGTCAGCGTGCTTCACCAAAAGACGTTTAGATTTTTCTACCATATTTTTTTCCAAAGCTCCAGTCCAAAAATGTTCTGAGCGACGTTTGAAGTCACCAAGTACCGAGTCCTTGTTAATAATTCGACTCATGGATTTTTGCGTGACATTGATATTCATCATCAAGGGCCATGATTTTCTGTTTTCGGAGCGGATTTCAATGAATTCTTGATTTGACGGATTTGATGACTTGCTTTGATGACTTGCTTTGATGGCGTGCGAACTGTACGTGGACGGCCTGACCGTTGGCGGTCTTTGATATCTCCAGTCTCCTCTAACCGTTTTATGCACCAGTAGACGAACATGCGACTATTCCCGAGTGGGCGGAGTGTTTTGAAAATATCGGCTTTTTCCGTTTCACACTTAAAATGTGCCAAAACAGCGATACGGTTCTCATTATCTGAACATGAGAACCATGGTGAAAGTTGACACAATTTTGAATTCCCATTAC
Organism: Palloptera scutellata; assembly: GCA_958295655.1. Taxonomy (NCBI): domain Eukaryota; kingdom Metazoa; phylum Arthropoda; class Insecta; order Diptera; family Pallopteridae; genus Palloptera; species Palloptera scutellata. The sequence continues at coordinate 18,324,907 of OY282452.1, forward strand.
AGAGACTAACGCTTTAGAGGTTAGCTTTTTCATAAACCATGTGGTAATAACAGGGTATGCTCAATACAATACTACTAAGTATTGGAATGGGTGTGTTCAATGTTGTAACAGTATTTATGTCCCTACTATGTATACATAGATGAGTGCTTGAAAAAGTGTCTTTTATCAGAAGCCCCAGAAGCCATAAAGTCCCAGTATTCTTTTACGCCAAGAATCTTATGAAATGGTACGATGATCATAGAGTAACTCTGGCCTCAAAGTAATTGCAACCCACCCAATTGCCCATAGTTACATCCTATATATGTAGCGTTATGGTAAAGCGTTACCTCGAAAAACAAAAAAACATGGCTAAAAACGAAAAAGAGTTTGCAAAAAAAATGGAACGAATCAGCCTAGAAAGTCAGAGTGCTTCAACTGTGCAAGAGATGATGAAAGAAAGGAGTTAGTTCGAAATGTTTGAAAGGTTCGAAATTTTTTCAGAAATTCGGGAAATAAACTTTTTTTATTTACGAAGTTATAAACACAACATTTAAGGAAAATAATACCAATTTATTTTGGTAAGAATATTGATGTTCTGAATGAAATTTATTCCGTTTTCGGGGCTTAAATTTGTTCGTGTACACTCCTTATGTGAGTACATACATATATGAATACCATATTCATACATATGTAAGCTCATGCATGCATGCATACATACATACATACATACATACATAGAGATAGTAACATATTTTAGTGTTGTAATTAATCTTGTCTTGAATGACAGTGTTACAAATTACAACATGGCTATATGACAATTATCTTTCAATAATTTAATGAACCAAATGGAATTTCTATATGGTATGTACGAGTACATGCAAAACGTATACAAATACAAGTACATACAAATACAAAAACATATACATGTTTGTATCTATGTGGGTGTGTTTACGAGAATACTCAATTTTAAGTAAATTAATTGGATTTTCTCACATGGAAAATGCATGTTTCTGTCCGTCTACTCGTATCTGTGCATGCACGTAAGTATGTATGTAGTTGTAACTGAGTGCCTATTATTATTATTATTATGGGTTCGTTGGTGTGAAATTGTAATGAATGAATGAATGAATGAATGAATGAATGAATGAATAAGTGAATGATTGAATCAAAAGTAGTAACCAAATACACTTAAGTGACCCTTTAATAATGCTAAAATGTCTGATAATTATATTTTATAGAGTTTATTTTCGAATGCCTCATTTATCAATAATGCAATACGAGTATCAAATTTTGTTAAATGTTTTCAATATAAAATGTAAATTGGTTATTTGATTAACCGTGTTTACTTGAACATTTGTAGTGTGTAGTAACATATTGCAATATTTGTCAATACTAATTTTATTTAAAATTAATCCATATAATTACTACGAGGCAGTAATAGAAAAGCTCATAGATCTGTATCTCTGGCCAGCATTATTTGTTCAGTTAGTAAAGGGTGATTTCATTGCTACTCGGTTTTTGACGTTTAAATTTCTGACAGTTCACGAGTGATTCTTGACATGTGTCAAACTAAAAAATGTTCAGTTTGGTGTGCCATTTCATCATGAATAGAGGAGTTACGCCTGAACAACGTTTGCAAATTATAAATTTTTTTTGTATCAAAATTCGTGCTGTGTGAAAAATGTGTTTCGCAAGCTACGTCCATTTTATGGTAGTCATAATCGACCCACAGAGCAATGAGCTATTCAGCTTATTGTGACAAAATTTCGCTATTTACTTTTACTTTTAATGGCACAACAAATCAACAACTCGGGCCTAGGCCGAACTTTTCGCATCCACTCATGTTGTGCGTGTTATATTTGTACATGAATGGAAGGAACCTACAGTTTAATGCCGAATCCGAACGGCGAAGTGAAAAGCAATTTCTACTCTTGTAGGTTTGCCATTGCCTGTCAAGAGGTGGTGCCGTGTAGAAAAATAATTTTTTCTACTGTGTTGATTTTAGCTGTGCCGAGATGCGAACCCCGGACACTCTGCGTAGCAGTCCAACGCATTACCACTACGCCACAGCGACCATCAATCTACCAAATTGTATTTATAGAGTGCGTACCGAGGAGTATATTGCTACCAGTATCCGCCAGTGTTAAAGAAGATCGCGATATGTCCATCCGACGCCGATCGCAGCAATTGGGTTTGTGTTATTTGACCACCTGGAAGATTAGAAGATTTTAGTTAACGATCTCGAATTAATGCCATGCAAAATACAGCTGGTGCAAGAACTGAAGCCAGGCGACCAGCCACAACGTCGAATTTTCGGTGAATGGACCTGAGAAAAGCTGGATGAGGAGCCGTTTTTTTTATCGCAAAATTGTCTTCAGCGACGAGGCTCATTTTTGACTCAATGGATACGTGAATAAGCAGAATTGCCGTATTTGGAATGAAGACCAGCTAGAGGAAATTCAGCAGCTACCAATGCATGCTGAAGAATACACTGTTGGGTGAGGTTTATGGGTAAGCAGCATCAATGGGCCGCACTTCTTCAAAGACGATGAAGGTCAATGGAGAAAGGTACCGTTATATAACAGACTTTTTTTTTTGCCGAAAATGCAATAATTGAACTCGGCCAACATGTGGTTCCACAAAAGGATGATGCCACATGCCACACTGCACGCGAAACCATGCATCAATTGATGCATGTCGAATTTGGTGAGCAGTTAATCTCAAGTTTTGGTGCAATCAATTTTCCGCCGAGATCGTGTGATTTGACTCCGTTAGGCTATTTTTTGTGGGGCTATGCTAAGTCTCTTAAGTGTATAGGGACAAGCCAAACATGATTGCTGCTTGCTGCTTTGGAAGCCAACATTGAACATCATCATTGCGTCCTTGGTGAAATTCCTGCCGAAATGTGTGAAAAAGTGTGCCAAAATTGTGCCTTCAGAATGGACCACTTGAAGCGTAGCCGCGGGCGCAACATTTAGGTGAAATTATGGATCTTTAAAAATTAAATGGCAGGAATTGATTTATCGATCCAAATAAAAATTTCATTCACTTTTGTAAAATGTGTGTGTTTTGTGTTTTTTTGTATTATCAAAAATCAAGCTCTTAAAAAATCATCCATTATAATTGCAAACTGAATGATTCCCTAGAAAAATGTGATGTTCTTAAATCGATACAGAGGAGTTCCAAAGCTGCGACTCCTCCTTTACAAAAGCACTCGAATTATCATAAGCCTAAAAGTAGACTTCTTCACTTATGCTATGAATTTATATACTTACACTTATTTGATACAGCTTTATCCATTACAATATCAATAATATTAATAATAATATAATTACTTGATATGTTATGCCAAATACATATTTGTACACATTTTGTTTTGAGTAAATCATATAACTTAATGTAAGTACTTAGTTTGTATGTAAGTTTTGTGGCTCGAGAATTATTCAAATTTTACTAAGCACATACCAACATATGTATGTACTTATTTATGTATTTTCAAAAGTATAAAGTATTTGCGAAATGTTATGCTAATAGCTTCAAGGGTGTTTCATTCCCACACATACTTAGTTAATCTACAAGAACAACTTGTCCTCTGTTCTATAAATGATGTACCACTATCAAAGGAAGCTGTAGAAGACTGGGCATGTACATACATATCTACACATTGATAGAACAAATAGAAACCTGTAAATGCCTTCTTCTATCGCATAACACATTCACAAATAGCACATACATATATGTTGTCGCATCAAGTAGCTGCAAATAAAATAATTCATGCAAATATTTACACTTTTTATACAAGTACAACCGAAATAAAACGAAAGCATGTGAAAGTTTTGCATTTTAGCGAGAGAAGTGCTTCGTAAATATTTGTATGAGTGGCACTTGTAATAAACGAATTATTTCTAGTGTGACTAGCATAAATAAACACACTCACACACACACACATATACACCCAGTGACAGCTTGCATAGATGTATTTGTGAAGAGAGGAGTTAAATATGCACTTGTACTCACACAAACACTCATACAGGCCTAATAGCAGATATGTTGATGATGTTGGCATCTCACCACAGTGTTGTGAAAGAGAGTGTTGAGAGAGAGAGAGAGAGAGAGAGAGAGAGAGTGAAAATGAAAGAACATAACGACGAGAATGTATTGAAAAGTGATGAAAAGTTTCGTGAAAACATTCGAAAATTTCCAAAACCATTTAATGTCATAAAACATGATGTTAGTTCTTTGCTGCGGATGCGGCGCGCGGGTGTACGACACTAAGTACTTATACCATACATGATCTTTTGATGCTGTATTTTGGCCTCGAACTCAGTTACACATTTTCGCTCTCACGCTCGCTCAGTCACTCAAATTTTCTCACCACTGCAGCGACACAGAAAACATCATGTTGAAGTGGCTGCAGCCACTGTTGCCACTCTACATACCAACTATTGTAAATGTTAAGTACATATACAACATACATACTGACATATGTATAAAAAAGTTTTAAACTGTCTGAAGTGGTTTTTTATTTAAATCAAAAAAGTTTGCGGCATTTGACAGTAAGATAAAATCTTCTCTGCTATGTGTGTGTGCGTGCGTGTGTGTGTGTGTTGATTTGAGTGTGTTTATGCAGAACACTTTTATGACAACTCAATTCCGAAATATCCTTGCACTTGTTCAGCTGGGGCAAGCAGAATGTATTCACAATTCAAGAGTTTGAACGCATAAATTTTCGTCAAACACTCGAACACCTTGTTTGACATTAAATTTATTTTGGACTCGTTTTTGATTCGGTCTGTCTGTTTGCGTAACTTTTACAAATGTTATGAATATATATGTATGTACTATATGTAGCCACTTGACATATGCATGTAGTAAAAGTTTAAGTCCCATTTTATTTATTTGGTTACGTGTTTCGTTTAGTTTAGTACTTCAAATAGTAGTAAGTACTTTTCTTTTATAGCGGCACAACCACTACAAGTCAAGCGGTACGTACTCGTACTTTCATTGAGTTTTTACCTATGTTAAATCAAATAAAATGAAAAATAACATATAAAAAAAGAGTTGAAGTTCAAGCAAATTAGGTTCCCTGGAGGAGTTGTTATGCATAACAAAAGAAGAGGAAAAACATTCAAAAACAAAATAAGCTCTCCATTTCTGTGTTTAAAAATATATTAAATGAGGTTTATGTAAATTATATGTGCTCCTAAAAATATGCTGCTCAAAACACCCTACTGCTGCTGTTGCTGTGATTCTTTTTATTCCATGTTGGAAATATGTTTTTGAAGGAACTCGTTTTCATTTGATGGCCCCACATTACCCCGCTCACATTAATTTTCATTCATTCATTTATTTATAGGAAATTACTTAATTTTCTTTCCTTTTTTGTTAACTTTAGCGCGAATTTTAATTATACCATATTTGTAGCAACACTTTAATAGCAATAATACTGTTTGTTTCTTGTTGCTGTTGTCGGTGCTGCTATTGTTATAGCATAATATACAGAATTAAATATTTATGACGCACAATACCAGGGTGAGGCGTGGTGGGTTTAAGCGACTGCTGCTGAGAGTCTCCATTAAATCATCGTTGTTAGCTGAAGAGGCGTTAACTTTTGCCACGCGTAAACTTATCACAATATTGTGAGGGAACGAATATGTGTATATTATTTCGACACCTATAAAGTTTATCTTCAGTTTTGGCAATGCACTCAAACTCAATCTTTCCTCTGTTTGCGCCTAAAAGTAGGCTAAACAAAATCATTACGCTGGAAATACGCTTCAACAGTTTTCCACTGCCTTCTTGCCTGCGTTGAAATTCAGTGAGTTTTGTGTGAAGTTGTTTTCTGCTTGTGAGAAAGGCGAAACTTTTCGGCCTCCATCATCTAAGCTTACATTCCGCACCCACTGTGTTTCACATCGCGCTGACTTGGTTTTTGTTTTTTATTCAAAATTCACACTCACACACACACACACACACATATATGTATGTATATTAAGAAACATAACAAAAATTTTGGAAAATGTGTTAATTAGTACGGAAACAAGCAAGAAAAGGTAGCCCCCACAAAACACGCCCCTTCCTCACTCACGCCCAGCCATCAACAGACGTTAAATTTCATCACTATCCAACACCTTTGCTGTTCGTAGTTTTAAGTAAGTGACGAAAGGATAATTGCTAGTCGGAACTTTACACACTACTTACATATGTAAGTGTGTGTGTGCGTGTGTGTGTGTGTGTGCATGTGATTGTATTACGTTCATTCGTTGTTCGTTTAGCTTGAGCTGTCAATGTTGCTTCTGCTGGCTTTTCTTTCACAACTGTTACTCTGATACTCTCGCTCACTCTCTCTCTCTCTCTCTCTCTCTCTCTCTCCCTCACCCTCTTTCTGTGACGCTGAATAAATTGTGAATTGTTGCTAGAAGTTGCTACGCATAAAATTAGCATTTCTTCTGCCGTTGTTGGCGTTGTTATTGTTTTTGTTACAAAAATTAGAATAAATATTCATGTTTTAATAAGGACCAATTTGTTAGTGCGCCATTCATTCTAATGCAAAACGCAGTAATTAATTATAATATCTTCATTTCCATGAATTTTGGTGTAATTTCTCGATTTCTGTATAGAAAAAAGAAAAACAAGAAAATAAAAACTTAGTAAATAAAATTTAATGTCATTATCAATTTCATTAAAAATTTTTACAAATATTATTTTGTATTTCTTTAAGCTTTATTAATTTACTGATTTGGATCTATCAAGTGGTCGCTTGGTATTGCGTTGGCATCGGTGTCTCCGGGGTACAAATCTCGGCAAAGGGAAAAAATTAAAATTTAAACAATTTTTCTACAACCTAGTAGAATAAAAATTACCTGTTATAAGCTTTTCACTTCGTCGTCTGAATGCGGCATAAAACATTTGGTTCCTTCCATTCATGTCCAAATGTAACACCCACAATTTGAGTGGATGCGCAAAGCTCGTACTTGTTGATCATACAATAAATAATTAATTTCGACTAGTGGAAGTGTTTGAATTGATTTTCTATTCTTCTCGTTCTCTTTTCCCCATAGACCGATTACTTCGCTCAGACTGTTGAAAATAGAATTGGAATTGAAAAAAGTATCTGAAAAACAAATATGAGCGCTCTCCAAAAGCGCATAGTTGCTGCACCGAAGAAAAGCTCTCTGAGTGGAACGTAAAACAAACGTCCACTTAGCTGCTGGTTACACTGGTGTTCGCTGTTCGACGAATACATCAAATTTTACTCTCGTGCTGGGTGTAGTGGTTACATTGGTGTTCGTTACAGAGTTGCTTTTTGTCGAAATTCAGTTCTTTTTGTAATACAATTTTTTGCGCAACGGCAACACTAAATGGTATACCAAAAAACTTTAAACGATTTTATCAATATGGTGAGTGCAATTAATAATATAATCGAAAAATTATGAAAATAATATGATTTTTCTTCAATAGTTTTATGAATAATATATTTAATATTCACTTTTAAAAACTAAAAACATTCGCATACTTCGCTTTTCTGCATATGAAAATAATGATGTACAGGTTTGCATGTTTTCCTTCTATTTTACATACATTTTTGTTCTTTTTTTGTTGAATAACTCATTGACATCCTGAATACTGGGCGTGCTCGGTGTACATTTCACCCAGCATATCGTGTTCGCTGTGAGAGTGAGTAAATGCTCTTTTTTCGTGTTCGGGCAACAACAATTGCATGGTGTTCGCCGAATAAAATTTGAATATAACCACAGCCTTATGAACATTGGGTGAAGATCTAATCAAGTCCTCTTTTTTTTTTAAGTGAAACTTCTTATGGGACAAACTATTTTATTATGTTTGGCTCTCCATGCACACATCAACAAAGTTATAGTATACAAACTCATTTCCCTCACTCTCTTTATTGAGTAGTGAAATGGCGGAGTGGTCGCTGTGGCGTAGTGGTAATGCGTTGGACTGCTACGCAGAGTGTCAGGGGTTCAAATATCGGAACAGGCAACATAAAAAAAAAAAAAAAAGTAAAAAAAATAATTTTTCCACAACGCACCACCTCTTGGCAGGCAATGGCAAACCTACAAGAGAAAAAATTACTATGAAAAGCTTTTCACTTCGCCGTTCGAATTCGGCATTAAACTGTAGGTCCCTTCCATTCATGTACAAATATAATACGCACAACATGAGTGGATGCGAAAAGCTCGGCCTAGGCCCTCCATGGGCTGTTGTGCTAAAGGAATTTCTTGCAAAAACAACACGACTAACAATAACAGTAAATTCTTTTGAATTTAATCACTCGCTTATATGAAAAGTACTCAATTGTTCGCAGTCGACCGCGTGTATATGTACACATGAGTGACGTTGAAAGAGCCGACGTATCTGCTTGTACTGCATGGCATCGATCCTTATACAAGATAAATTTCCATATAAGTACGTAAATACAAATTTATACATATGTACTTAGTATGAAAAACGTCCGATCACAATACCGGCTCTCGCTGTCTGTTAATGTACTCTACGAGTCTCTCTCTCATTATTTACAAGGAACGAATGGAATTTCTTAGGCGAATTTTGCCTTGCAATTATTATTATTTTTTATTTGAGTTGATTTTTCCAACAAGTTGCTTTTACATTTTCTCATTGAATTGAGTTAAATAGAAATAATATAACAGATTAATGTATAGAAGTGAAACAAGTTGGTCGTGATAAGTTTCACTTCACCCAGGAGTTCTTAAATTCTAAAAATTTTGCCTGTTTAATAGCACAACTTACTTTACTTTTAATGGCACAACAGCCCATGGAGGGCCTAGGCCGAGCTTTTCGCATCCACTCATGTCGTGCGTGTTATATTTGTACATGAATGGAGGGACCTACAGTTTAATGCCGAATCCGAACGGCGAAGTGCAAAAGCTTTTCATAGGCAATTTTTACTCTTGTAGGTTTGCCATTGCCTGCCAAGAGGTGGTGGTGGGTGCCGTGTAGTAAAATTTTTTTTTTTCTTTTTGATTATGCCTTTGCCGAGATTCGAACCCCGGACACTCTGCGTAACAGTCCAACGCACTACCACTACGCCACAGCGACAGCGACAATAGCACAACAGCTCAAGTCAAAATCGTTGAAGTTGTAATTTGCTTTCCGGTTGAATATGTGTTCGCACAAGCGAAGGAAATTTAGAAACAAGAGAACTCTGCTCTGCTCAAGTGTCGTCGCTGACATTCATTTGGCTTGAATTAAAATCAATTAGGAATGTTTGTGTGTCGAATCACATAACTTTCCCAAAACTTAGTCGGTGATATTGCGGTAAATTTTGAGCGATTGCCAGCGACCAGCCTGCCAAATTAGTCCGGATTAACTAGGGTTGAATTAAATTGGCTTAAGTTGGCTCACTAAAATCACTTACCCTTATCTGCAGCTACTTTCAATATGACTGCAAGTTCTCGCTGGCTTGTGCTAAAAGCTAAGAGTTGTTTTAATATTATGCACCTATTACTGGTTTTTTATACATGACACGCTTTAATAGTTACTGCCTCATAAAGTTTCATGCGTAAATATGTTTCTTATCGAGCATACCGATTTCATGTATCAGCTATTGTATAAATGGCATACAAATGGAACTAACAATAAGTAAATTGAGATTAGATGAATTGTTATATTTTGTGCCAATTAGTTGATGCATCTAAATGAGAGAGAATGCCAAAACCAACCGGAACTATGAAAATTGAAGGATCTGACTAAATTGTGAATGATGACAAATTGAAAATAATATCACCACATGGTGAGAGTGGGAGATGGAAAGATGGAAAGATGGATGCATAAATCGAATAATGTCCAACTATTGATGACTGATGACTGCAAATGTCAATAATGCTAATAATAATAACATAACGATAATAATAATAATAATAGCAACAACAATCTGGCTCGGATGGGAGGGATAGTGGAATGGGAATCAGCTTGCACCAACACACACAGCAACATTTAAGGCCAATTTAATTGCTAAATACTACGCATAATAAAATCGAACTCTCATTTGCAAGCACGATAGACTGACAGGCAGACTGACAGTCAGGCAAGCAGAGCCCAGAAAATAATAATGATGATGATGTTGCGGACGATTGTTGTAGCGACAGAGCCGGAAACGGATGGATAAATGTACGGAAAGCTAATATGAATATAGACATTTGAATCGGCAATGATACTCGTACTTGAAATATTTATTCGGATATCACGAAATTCTGATGCCCGTCCAACTCTCTGCCCGCACGCCTGTCTGCCATGCTGATGCATTTGCATAAATCTAAACTAAATGCAACTACACACGATTGCGAATCGCATTCAAAATGCGTTTGCATTGTTTGAATTTATTGATTCTCCACATCGATTTCTTCTTGATTTATGTGGATATTTTTTGATTTTGTGCTAGAAATAACTTTTTTTTCTGGATATTTTAATTAAAATTTAATACGCGTTCATTTTAACATATTTGGTTTTGATTTTTGATTTTTAGTTTTTCCTTTTTTTTTGCCTTTTCTTCGCATTTGTAATTTGTATGTCACCGCTGCGTTTTGGGCTTTTTGTGTGTGTGTGTATGTCTGCATGTGTTTGTGTCTGTATGTTCCCTGCAGTGCAAAAATGAGTAAATGCTACAAATTATCTAGTATCCTATATGTATTACCTAGCCAAAAAGAACTAGCTCAAAACTGATGCTGGTTGAGTCACTTCGAAGACTGCTCAGACTTTTCTGCTTGTATATGCAACAACAAAGAACTTCTTTCAATAATACTTACTATTCAGTGAAAATATCGCCTTGTAATTCTCATATAATTTATAATATTTTTCACTTAAATGGATTTTTGAAAAAAGCGATCTATGACAGAAAGAAACCCCAATCACTGACGCCGTTGAAGTATCGCCGCCTGACTATGAGGAGGTCTTAACAGCCATCGTTTGGCTGAAAAACAATAAGGCTGTAGGTGGCCAGATGGCCTGCCTGCTGAGTTGTTTAAGACTGCAGGTGAAGAGCTCACAAAACGGATGCAAGAGCTTCTATGCAGATCGGATAATGGTCGGATGAAAGCATGCCAAGTGATTGGAACCTCAGAGCGTACTCTGCCCAATCCATTAGAAAGGTGATTCGACGATCTGCGCCAACTACTGTCGGATTACCCTTCTTGATATTGCCATATAAGGTTCTATCGAGCGTACTGTGCGAAAGACTGAAGCCCATCGTCAACAAACTGATTGGTCCTTATCAGTGTGACTTCAGGCCTGGTAAATCCACCATCAACCAGATATTCACACTACGCCAAATCCTGGAAAAGACCCGAGAAAAACAGTTGGACACCCATCATCTATTCGTCGATTATAATGCCGCCTTCGACAGCACGATTAGGGATCACTTGTACGCCGCAATATTTGATTTTGGTATTCCTGCCAAGCTCATTCGTCTTTGCAAAATGACAGTGACCAACACCACCAGCGCAGTGACAGATCTCTCCGCGCCATTTGATACCAAAAGAGGTTTCAGACAAGGTGACTCTCTATCGTGCGCCTTCTTTAACCTTATGCTGGAGAAAATAATTCAATAATTCGAGCTGCGAACATCGACATCTCTGGAACTATTTTCTACAAGAGTGTCACGCTGCTAGCATACGCTGATGATATTGACATAATTGGCAAAAACGCTCGAGCAGTCAGTGCAGCATTCTCCAACTTGGAAAGGGAGTCTCGTCGAGTGGGTCTAGTGCTGAACGAGGGCAAAACGAAATACCTTGTGTCAACAAACAAAGAGTCACGGCGTATTGGATAAAATGTCACTGTTGACAATTATACATTTGAAATCGTCAAGGATTTCGTATATCTAGGATCCAGCATAAACACTAACAATAATATCAGCCTTGAGATCAAGCGGAGACCAACTCTTGCCAACAGGTGTTACTATGGGCTCAGTAGGCAATTGAGAAGTAGAGCCCTCTCTCGACCGACGAATATAAAACTCTAGGGGCTTCGCTGGCTGGGTCATGTTGAGCGAATGGAAGAAAGTGCTCCGGCTAGAAGGGTGTTTTATTCGAACCACGTTGGAGGAACACGCAGAAGGGGACGTCCTAATCTCCGTTGGAAAGACCAGGTACAGGGCGACCTGACTGCACTTGGCGCTCATATCAGAGGCGACCGATCATCGATTGTTGTGCCAGCTAAGTAAGTAAGTATGATAGAAACATAGAAGAATAAGCAGAAAAGCTGTCTGCTGTTTTTAATTTTTGTACCCAAAGATATGCGAAAAGCCCATCCTAGGCTTACCAAAAGTCTAGTGTGCAATTGCAATGCGAAAAATAAGTTATTGCAGATGTCGATACATATTTTTGTTGTAATAAATTCTGAAAATACAAAATCTTTTGTTGTACTGACTGTGAAATAATTTCGCCCGCCACCAGTTCATTTTAAACTAGTTTGACACTATATCAAAACATACTAGTTCAATAGCTAGCTCAAAAGTTATCGAGCTTAGGATCATTATCTTTTCGTATGACATCAGCGTTTGAAAAAAAACAACAAACCAGTAAGTTGCTTGTAGATGAGATCGAGAAATGCACTAAGTAGAAGTGTTTTTTGTTGTTGTTGTTTGTTTTGAACTAGCTAATTAACTAGATTAGGAGCTAGTTGGTTGGCACTGCACAGGGTTCTCAATTTTATTTCTGGTACATTTGCGTACGTCAGTTGCACAGAAAAACTTTATACTTTCTCGCTTTTGCTATTTTGGTATTTCTGGTATTTCTTTTAATTGCGACAAATAAATTGAAAATTTATAAATTTATTATGTATGTACGAAGTAGAAGAGAATGTGAAATCAACTTTTAATTGAAATTTGCTGTAGATGAAGTTTTTATGTTTTTTATTTTTGTGCCGAAAACAAATTTCATTAATTTCACATACACATACACATATGCACATTTATTATGCATTGTTTCTTCTAATATATTTTATTAAATTCATTAAAAACAAAAATACAAAAATAACATATTAATTGAATTGTGTGAGGTCAGTTGTTCAGTTGTTGCTGCATTAACCCTAAAGGAATTTGTTTAATTGCTATCTATTTTATTTTCCACCAACTATTTACATATAATGATTCGTCAGCTTCTTCTCTATGAATTAGATTCACTAATTGGATATATCTGCGCTAAAAGAAAATTATATCAAATTTTTGAAAATATTCTACCCCAAAAACTCTACCCCACAAACTCGCACCAATCTGCAGCACAATGAATTGTAAATCTTAATATCAAGCACTAAATTAATGAAGTAAAAACTTAATGAGATAATACAACGTGAAGCTGCATGCGGTCGCTCTGATTACAAAAACCATTCATAAAAATAATCATTGCATACATAAGAGCGCTCGTCTCGCACACACACACACACACACACACACACCAGAAATCCATACTAAATTGTATCACATTCAATAAAAAAGGAGATACAGAAAAATTGTACTGAATTTAACTAATGAAGTACTCGTAAAATAAATCGAATTGAATAAATTTTGGCAATTTTCTGCTTCAATTCATCATTAAGTATGTAGAGAGGGCAAAGAGAGATGTTGATGTTGATGATGTTGATGATGTTGATGATGATGATGATGATGAGGGCAGAGAACGGCAGCAGAACAACGTCTTCAGAGGAAATGTTGGCATAAGTACTTACATAATTGCAATTGATCACACATACTTACAATAATAACAATTATGTACAACAACAAAGTTAACTGTTCAACGCTTGAAGTTGATCACAACAGCAAACAACAGCAACAGCAACAAAAGCACTGTGAAATTTATACTAAAAATATTTTGTATACTCGAATTCGAGTAAGTAGTAAAATGTGGAAGTGAAAATTTAATAACATAAATTAGGGTGTGTGTAGTAGAAAATGTCTAGGATGAACTCCTACTTCATTTGTAAGGAAAACAGAAGGTGAAAATATGACAAATTACATTCATCTTATGGAAATTTTTTACTTTTACTTTTTCACCGCTTTGGTTTGGCATTTATATTGACAGATTGCAGTGGCAAATTTCCTAATATCAGTTAGCGATTATGAAGAAAATAGCCTGTAAAAGCTTCCTACTGCCAACGTTCGTAATCGATATTTAAAGTCATGTGAAATCTCTTGTATAGTAAAAAAGTTTGAAAGCCTCTCACAGGTGATATATCATCAGGCAAGACTTCTACTATCGCCAGTTGGATTTCTTTGGGAGGCACTTTTGATTTACTTGTTTTCACTGTCACCTTCATGTAGAAACAGATCCAGTAAGTGGAGATCATGGATTTATAGCCTCTCACCAAGATCCTTCTCCAATTGATGTTGCACCAAGTTTTGTGATTGTAGTTTTTGCGTTCATTTGAATTTTATAATTCTAATGAAATATAGTCAACTATTAAGCCATATAAGTAAAAAGTGTTCAAGGTTGGTACCCACAAATCTGACATGTGGTTGATGTTTAGTGCGCTCGCTATCTTCTGGTAGCTTGCTTGTCGATCTTGCTCCAACAGTTGCAAAATTTCATCGTTTGCTTGCAGCGGTTTTACCTTTTCCATAGTAATAAACCATCACATAGTGTATTTCTTCAGATATTTCACTCATTTCCAAATCAATGTAACTTTTTACACTAGCAACGAATTACACAACTGTCTTCACACAAAATGTTGCCTGAAATGCCACCTTTCCAACATGAATTCGATCGACATAATCGGACTAGTGTTTGCCAGATTTGTGGGTACCAACACCAAAAACCGCGGATACTATAATATAAAGGGTGATTTTTTTTGGTACTTGGTTTCTGACGTTTATATTTCAGACAGTTCATGCGTGATTCTTGACATGTGTCAAAGTAAAAAATGCTCAGTTTGGTTTGCCAAACTGAATATCATGAATAGACTTACGCCTGAACAACGTTTGCAAATTATTTAAATTTATTATTAAAATTCGTGTTTCGCAAGCTAAATTGTCTTCAGCGACGAGGTTCATTTTTGGTTCAATGGATACGTGAATCATCGGAATTGCCGTATTTGGAGTGAAGACCAGCCAGAGGCAATTCAGCAGCTATCAATGCATTCCGAAAAATGAACTGTTTGGTGCGGTTTATGGGCAGGCGGCATCATTGGGCCCTACTTCTTCAAAGACGATGAAGGTCAATGGAGAAAGGAACCGGAACCGTTGTCATCGACAACAGACTTTATTTTGTGGAAAATGCAAGAATTGGACTCGGCCGACATGTGGTTCCAATGCCACAATGTACGCGAAACCATCCTTCAATTGAGAAGCGAATTTGGTCATTCGGTGAGCAGTTAGTCTCACGTTTTGGTGCAGTCAATTGGCCACAAAGAACGTGTGATTTAACTCCGTTAGGCTATTTCTTGTGGGGCTATGTTAAGTCTCTTAAGTGTATAGGGACAAGCCAAACACGATTGCTGCTTGCTGCTCTGGAAGCCAACATTGAACGGGTCAATGCGCCATTGGTGCGATTCCGACCGAAATGTGTGAAAAAGTGTGCCAAAATTGGACCTTCAGAATGGACCACTTGATGCGCAGCCGCGGGCAACATTATCTTTAAAAAGTAAATGGCAGGAATTGATTTATCGATCCAAATAAAAATCTCTTTCATTTTGTAAAATTTCTGTGTTTTTTTTTTTGAATTTTCAAAAACCAAGCTCTTAAAAAAATTACCCTTTATTATTGAAGTCAATGCTTGAAGAATGCTCACGTATTTGAAGCAATTAATTGTGATTTAAGTCAAAATAAATAACACATTAGTACTCTTGTTTTCATTTAACTCACACAACTGCCCATGGAGGACCTAGGTCGGGCTTCAAGCATCAATTCATGTTGTGTAAGTTATACTCGTATGTACATATGTGTACTTGAGTAGAAGGGACCTAAAGTTTTATGCCGAATTTGAAGTACAAAGTGAAAAGCTTTTCTCAAGCACGGTTTACCATTGCCTACCAAAAGGTGGTGCCGCGTAGAAAAATTATTTTTCTACTCTTTAATTTATGCCTGGGACGTGGTTTAAACTGGGGCACCCTGCATAGCAGCCCAGCGCACTACCAACTCATCTTCATTCCTAACCAGTACATACATATTATGATTAAAGCTGCTGAGCTGAGTTTTACACTTTTCCGAACACCGTTCAATAAATAAATACATACCATCTGGCATGCCATACATTACAACAATAAAATAAGTAAGTGAAAGCAGTTACAAGTAGAGCGCAGCTACTGCTCCAATGCCAACAATTGAGGCAAGTGTAAATTGACGCCTTTAATGTTCAATTAAGTGAAAATAAGCGGGTACACCGCCTAAAAGTATGCAACAATATATAAAAATTGGGAGAAAATAAACACAATCGTAAACGTATAAATGCTAGCTATCGTCGTTCGTTCACTGAAGTCTTATGCGCATTTGTGTGTGTGTGTGTTTGGGTCGACACTTTGCTATTTTCATTTTCAAATTATATGTAGACGAGTAACGCGCCAAACAACACAATAATTTGTGATTTATTTGCGAGAGTGTTAAGGAACACACACACACACACACACATACTACATACATATCTCCAATGCCAACGATATTATTGAATACTTGTGCCGTATTAAGTTGAATAGACTGACGAATGAGTGAATGAGTGAGAGACGAACTAAATTATGTAGCATTTGTTATTCTGACTCTGACTCTGAATGTGTGTGTGTGGAATGTGTGTATGTGATTCCTTGGGCGTTTTTATGTCTGTATGTGTGTGCTCCAGAGCTGACAGGTGAAATAAGTTTCTCGCAAAATTACTGAACTCTAAATGCCTCTAATAATAATTGTGACGGAAGTATACAATTGTAGCTAAGTACTTACTTGTGTGGCTAGCATACAGTGGTGGCTAAACAAATAGCCGCACGATAGTGTACTCCTCGTAGTTAGTGCGGTGGCGCTTTTGGAATGTAATAAACACATATATTAAATTCTGTTTGAATTCTTTTGGTATTCAGAAACAACAAAAAATTCTTTACATTTTCAGCATTTAATAGAAAATAATTCATTTATATTTATTCATTTGACTTTTTTTTTCCTTCAACTTTGAAATTTCTAAGAATTTAATATTAAATTAGAGTACTTCTGATTTCTATGAAATACATACACAAATACAACAATACAGTGGCGTCCGCTTTAATTGCGTAATTAAATTATTTCAGCATTTCACGTAATGAAACGCAAGCGACGACACTGCCTTCTCTGCACGTGTGCATACATAAATATGTAAAATTTGTTTCTAGGTACGAGTATTGTATAACATATAAATAACTGGAAGTGTCCGGCGATTCGTTTAAGCCCATGCAGCACGAAATTCTTGTACATCGCCTGAATTATTCGCATTTAACGCTGTTTGTACAAAAAGTGTGAGGAAAGCATTTTGGCATGATTGAAATGTTTCAAGTTATTAAAAAAAAAAAATAAAATTGCAAATCATAAATAAAAGTAAAGCAGAAAAATTAAAACGGAAAGCTTTATTGGCAAATTGATGTGGTAATGCACCAGCCCCAATTCAATCATTTACTACTCAGCCCACGTGAACACACAATCACACATGCCTGCTTTACTACTACTACTACGCAGAGCTTCAACGCCTCCATCCAACGTCGGTCTTCGTGTACCCAGCAAAAGAGCATTTCTGAATTCGCATCGTAACGTTTTTCCCTTACCAAATAGAAACGAATCTATAATAATAGAATTTAAAGTATTTTTTAGTCAATACAATTATATAAACCTCCTCCTCTTTTTATACCCTGCCCACTCTGGGTACAGGACATTCGGTTGTTCGTAATGCCCACAATTAAGCGTCGTAGATATGAACATACTACTGTGGGCAAAAGGTAATAAGACTTTTTAATTTAAATTTCGCGCGGAAACCCATTCATCAAAATATTATTTTTTTAAGGTTGGTAGGACTGTCGGTGACATCTGTGCCAAATGTCACATCAAAACAATCATTAGTGTTTAGTATACGCTTGTCTTTCTGAAGTACAAAAAGTGCATTCGGCGATTTTCACAATGAGTGAAATTATTCAACAAAGAAGTTCCATTAAATTTTGTGTGCGGAATCAAATCAAATTTCTGGTGCCGAAATGTTCAGAATGTTGCAAAAGGCCTTCGGTGATAATTGTATGTCGCGAGCAAGTGTTTTTGATTGGTACAAATTGTTCAAAGATGGTCGAGGTCGAGAACGCGTTGACGATTGACGACGAACCACGTCCAAGACGGCCATCAACATCAACTGATGATCAACACGTCAATAAAATCAAGGAATTGGTGCTCGAGAATCGACGATTAACAGTCAGAGACTGATGCCTTACTGGCATCGTTGGAATATCGGAAGGATCAGTGATTTTAAAACATCATTTGGGCCTAAGAAGAGTGAATGCACGATTGGTTCCAAAATCACTGCACCCCTATTCGCCTGACTTAGCACCGTGTGACTTTTGGCTATTTTCTAAACTCAAAAAACCGCTTCGTGGACACCGTTTTGAGTCAATTGTCAATTGAAGACATTAAACATGAATCGCTAAGCGCATTGAAGGCTATTCCGGAAATTGACTTTAACAACTGTTTCGAGAAGTGGAAAAAACGTTGGCACAAGTGTATTGGGTCCGGGGCCGGGGGGGATTACTTTGAAGGGGACGAAATAGATTTGGAAGAATGAATAATAAAATTTGAAATTATGAACAAAGTCTTACTAACTTTTGCCCACAGTAGTATACAATATACGACGAGCGTCTATAGAGTAGTCGATTTAGCCATGTCCGTCTGTCTGTCTGTCTGTCTGCCTGGCAAAATCAGTCAAGTGGGTGTGGTACTTCCCGTACAAGTGAAACTTGCAAAGAGTGAAGTGGAAGGAATTTTCAAAGCGAATTTGTCAAAAGACGCTAGACGTCCCTAAAGAAAGCAACTGTTCTGAAAATTGTCACCCTGGGGAAAAATATCCCGCCTATTTCTCATACAAGTGAAATATCCAAGGATATAGTGAAGCAAATGGAACCAAATTTGGAATACCTAAGTAAAATAACTTTACAATAAAAACAAACATCATTGGACAATAACTTGCCATACAAAATTGATTATAGTAAATCAAGCTGATAAAAAAAAATGTAACACAAAGATCAGAAAAATTTAACCCACCGTTGAATAGGAAATATGTTTTATTTAAGAGTGTTTTCTAGGATAGATTAACTACGGCCACGTCTGTACTTTGTTTTCGGGATTTTTTAAGTTAATTTTTTATTTTACGCCGGGGATAAAAGATGATTGCCGCAGCGAAAATTGTTATGGAAATGATGGGCAGCGCCCTCTATCAAAAAGTAGCATATGAAAAATGCTACTGTGTATGCATGTTTTTCATACTCGATTGATAGAGGGCATTGCTTATCAGTTTTGTTTCGTCACATTTCACATTTCAAACAAAAATCGTTAATAATGTAAACGGAAACGTTCTGAAGCAGTAAACTTCTGTAGGGCGTCCCATTGACGCACAAATTTTTGTTTATTTATTTGTTTTAGGGAAATGTTCTATCGGAAATACAAATTTATTGTAAAGTGAACTTTAATTTCTTTTTTTGGTCGCTTTGGCGTAGTGGTAGTGCGTTGGACTGCTACGCAGAGTGTGTCCGGGGTTCGAATCTCGGCATAGGCAAAATCAAAGAGTAGAAAAAATCATTTTTCTACACGGCACCACCTCTTGGCTCTTGGCAGGCAATGGCAGGCAACCTACAAGAGTAAAAATTACTATGAAAAGCTTTTCACTTCGTCGTTCGGATTCGGCAGTAAACTGTAGGTCCCTTCCATTCATGTACAAATATAACACGCACAATATGAGTGGATGCGAAACGCTCGGCCTAGGCCCTCCATGGGCTGTTGTGCCATTAAAAGTAAAGTAAAAGTAAAGAACTTTAATTCTAATGCTTTTGACTCTTCACTGCTGTTGCCGCCTAACTTTGTTTTAGATTTTTTCTGATTTCGCTTTATTGATGATTACCGATCTCTTTGATTTCTCTATAATTTGCCAATAATTTTATTTTTTGTTTTACTTGGTACTCTTTCTCTGTCTTGGTATACTATGCTAATATTAAATTTTCCCTCATTGCCTGTGGTTACCTCAGACTTTCTCTACCTCGGATTACCTTTGCCAGTCTTGTATAGTATTACACCTGACTACTCCTAACTGCTTCTGATTATTTCTGATGTTTCCTCTTACCTCTGTAGACTTCAGAATGTCTGAGGCTCTGGGCTACTCTATCGCTCTGCCTGGTACTTTTCCTAATTGCCTAGTCTCCTGTGAGTTTGTGATCCCCTTTTCCGGCCTCCATTTGACTCAGTATTTGGTCGCATACTTTTTTCCTGGGTATATGCTCTCTTCTCAATCATGCAACCAGCATATTGATACGCACAGACACACTAACATACACTAATGCAAGCAAACATTGCTGCTGCCTGTCACATTTTACATGTAAAACAATTATTGCCGTAGACGCTTAGGTTTGCTAGCAGCTAGCAGTGATTCTTTGCTAACAGCATTGGCTGTTTCAACTAGGATTTCTCCCGCTACCTACTAACCTACTACAACTACGAGTATGTAGTACTGCTTCCTGCTGTATGTCTTCAACTTTTGCTTTTACCTGGCATAGCAGATGGGAGTAGTTGAATTGCTGCATGAAGTTCGTGCCTGGGCGCATTGAGTTGCATTTCCCGTTTGCATGCCGCGTGCAATTTGGCACATACTCGCTGTGTACTACTCTAAATTCTCCCACTATACATTCTTCGTCTTCAGCTCCTGTGTGATATGCAAATTAAGTTGTTGCGCTAAACGTCGTAAGCTCCTCAAGTTCGTTGCTGGTGTTGCTATTGCTGCTGCTACAACTATTGCAACCAACAACTTTGTCATCCATCGAAGTTGATTGTTGTGCAGAAGTAAGTATGTATGTGGGTGTATGTGTGTGTGTTTGCGTGTGTATGTTTACGTCTGTCTGCCATTTATGATGTATTCGAGTTGGTGTTAGTGGCGATGGTGGTGTGGCTTCATAGTTGTAGCGTTTCTTTTGATGCATGTTGTGCGAAATGTGTCAAAGTTGCATGAACATACACACACTTTGAATAATTTGTGTTGCTTCAACCAGCAGGAGTGAATAAAATTTATGTATTTTGAATAACAATTTGTTTTGATATAACTACAGAAATATACTTACCCCATACATATACAAGATAAATGTATGCAGTAGTAGTAGTAGTTGTAGTAGTAAAAGTATCAGTAGTATATATTAGTAATTTTGAATGCAGTCACACAAACACAGACTCGTACGTAAATAAATTTATGTTTTAGAAATATGAACATATGAAATTCTTGTTCAGATTGGTAATGAATGCAGTCGAGCTTGTTAGCATGTGACACAGCACACAAGTCACCAAATGTGTAGCTGCATATTTAGTTACCTACCTTTAATAATAAGTTCCTTTTCGTTTGGGAATTTTTATACCAACAACTTCGAAAATGTATTTAAATTGTAACATTTTGAATCATTTGATCTACCTTTAAATACGAGAACGAGTGTTTGAATAAAATGACTCACATGAGATTTTTGTGGATAAATGTTAGGCTTTATTTGTACCGCTTATTTGTCGCTAAGTTGGCAGCACTGTCTTCTGTGCCGATGTTAAATTTGATCGTGATGTATAATTTAGTTTGTTTACAGTGCTCGATTTTGTCAGTTCAACACAAGTATGTTTTGCGAGTTTTACAATGAATAAAAATATCGAACATTGTGTTGCAAATGGAATCTCTTGTGGAAAGAAAACTCATGGATTTTGCACCACGGAAACGCACCATGAACGAATTTCTGGCCCAAAACTCAGCAAATAGCATCGAACAACCCTCGTAAGTATTCACCTGATATGGCTCCAGCTGACTTTTATCTCTTCCCAAAACTCAAATTTCGACTTCGAGGCACCCGTTTTCAGTCAATAAAAGACATAATAGGGAATTCGGGGCGATAATTAAAGTCGATTCCGGTGATTGCATTCCCTCTCTCATTCACCCTTCTTCCTTCCATTCAACACAATGCTCTGCATTCATAGGGGTACACCCTGTGTGTTGAATGTATCAATAAAAAAAAAAGAAGAAATACATTTGATAATAAATTTTTTGTTGTCTCTTATATCAGGTTTATGCGAAAAATAAGTTGGTAATTCTTCAAAAATACCTAGGTTTTGACAAATTTTTCACGTTAATCTGCTCGAGAACCCAATATGATAGACCCTTTTAAAAGAGAGAAATTAATATCATATCTCTGACCGATTTTCTATACGCGAGTGTCTTTTCATACATTACACCTCAAGGAAATGTTTAATCGAGTTAAATATCCTAGAGATGCTGCCAAAACCAAACAAAGATGAACGAATATGAGTGTGAGTTGAAAATATCATGACGCTCTCAAAAGAGAGTACCTCTGACTATTGCATTTACACCAATGCTCACCATACCGGCATGCACCATTTTGTTGTTACATATTTTGCAAATAACTCACGTAACGGATTGGATATTCAACTTCAACACACTCAAAAACAAATTGTTCTATTGAGGTGACTTCCTGAACTATCTCACTTAACTTACTATCATGGTACATTCTCACTTACATGTGCTTTGTTTTTGTATATTTCGTATACACAATTGAAGGGCTGGAGATCTAAATGATCTCAGTGCAATGGAAAGAGTTACAGTGATTAGGAGAAAAATATAATATTTAGAAAACTTTAATAATTAAAAATAGGAGATAACTGATACTGCTGCGCTGGCCTGCTAAGCAGAGTGTCCGCAATTCAAATTTCGAGACAGGCACTTGGCTGGCAATGGAAAACTTCCAATAGAAAAAAATTTCAAAAGAAAAGCTTTTAGACGAACTCTTGGATTCGGTATAAAACTGTAGGTCCTTTCCATTCATATCATGCGAAAATCTCGACCTAGGCCCTCCATGAAAAGAAAAGAAGAAATTAAAGAATTTAAATATTTTCTTATCGTCATTAAATTTTGTTATAACTTTGTGTAGAAACAAATTATACAAAAGCACATACGGATTGAATTGCCCAGAAGAAAATTATGTTGAGTGAGAATATCACAGTCAAGAAGAAGAATGAGAATTAAATCATTCATAATAACGAAATGAAAATTGCCGGAAGTGCAATTAAAAGCGTGAAAAGAAATAATGAATCCCAGATACAGACCATACAATAAAAACAACAACACAATTAGAGTAACAAAAAAAAAAAAAGAAAGGGCAAGCAAAGAAGGAGAACTTCAATAGTCCAGGCCATAGCAGCAGGTACAAAGACAAAGGCAGAGGAGACAAAGCATGAAAATAATAAAAGCTTCTATTACATTGTAAACATACATATGTACATTTACAAATGCACACATCTACATACACAATAGCGCAAACTAATCACAATTGAGGCCAACATAAGTTGCAAGAGCAGTTCAACAGGAAATAAAGTGAAAGCAGAAGAAAAAGGAGAAAAAATAGTAGTTGAATGAAAAAGGAGTCAGTGTTGGAGCAGAGCGAAACAACAACAACAACAACAACAACAACAACAACAACAACAACAACAACAATAGCAACAACTAAAAATAGTATGTACTGCCTCTTCTTCTTGCCATTACAACATGCAAACTAAGTGCAATTCACGCGATTCGAATGCAATTAAAACAATACAAAACAAAAACAAAAACAAAAGGAGTAAAGGAAAAATTGCTGTCGGAAACACCTTGTTTCTGTGTATGCCATTGTTGTTGTTGTTGTTGTTGTTGCTATTATTATTGTTTCAGGCAGGCCAGCAAGGTACAATTTAATGCAACTGATATTTATTAAACGACCGACCGGCCGATCGACCGACCGACCGACCAACCGACCGACCGTCCGACCGACCGACTGACCGCTGCCTTAGCACATACAAAAAACTAAAAAAAAATAAAAGATATAATGAAAAATGAGAAAAAAAATTATTTAATAATGCAGCAAAGTGTTGGGAGTTGTGGCAAAGGCAAAAACATGATTTATTA
Organism: Palloptera scutellata; assembly: GCA_958295655.1. NCBI lineage: Eukaryota > Metazoa > Arthropoda > Insecta > Diptera > Pallopteridae > Palloptera > Palloptera scutellata. Next base: position 18,349,026 of record OY282452.1, read on the forward strand.
AGTGAGGATTTTGCAACAAGCAAAAGCAACACTGAACGGAGCCGGCTTTAAATGAGAAAATATAGAGGTAGTTAGAGCTGGTTAAATTGGACTTGTGTGGGTGGGGGGAGCGGTGGAGGTACGAAGCAAGTAAGTATCTATTGCGGCCAATTTTTTTTAATTGTGGGAGAAAAAAGGAGTTGCTTTGTTTTTTTTCAGCTTCTTTCTCCTTTGTTTCACATTTTAAGTTAATTGTTAAAGTTGTTTTTCATGTGTGTTAGTTATTTATGCTCCAGGGAATCGTTTTCTGAGTATATGAAAATTCAGATTTATTCAAAGAGAGCATAGCTAACTTTAACAGCAAATCACTCAAAGTGTTCTCAAAATGGACGCACAGAGAGAAAGAGAAAGAGAGTGAGAGAGAAGGGCGAATGCAAGTCAGTTACATTTCGAATGCAAGCAATTACGATTTAACACGAAAAAGCGTATTACGAAAAACTCTACTTAAAACCGAAAAAAAGTTTATATTCTACATATTAGGTACGAAATATGAGTAAAATTTTATGTTCTTAACAAAAGAAAAAAAAAAAAAGGTCTTGTGTCGCCATTTTTCGACACAAACAAATTCTTTTTTCTGTGGTACATATCTAAAAAATAAAAAAATACTCACTGATTTGTGATCGCTGAATTGAAGTGAGCAAGTCAATCTGAAAGTTAATTTATCGAAATTACGTAATTAGAAAATTGGTACATATCTAAAAAATACAAAAATACTCACTGATTTGTGATCGCTGAATTGAAGTGAGCAAGTCAATCTGAAAGTTAATTTATCGAAATTACGTAATTAGAAAATTGGTACATATCTAAAAAATACAAAAATACTCACTGATTTGTGATCGCTGAATTGAAGGGAGCAAGTCAATCTGAAAGTTAATTTATCGAAATTACTTAATTAGAAAATTTTTTGTGATTTTCAATCCCTGCACTCCAAACCACACTCTCACACTTTATGGCACACTTACATCACATTTAATGCATTCAATTACACTTTATATATCAATTACCAATTAATGTAAAATCAGTAGTTAACCAAATTGAAGAATAATAAAGATATTTACCAGCATGTTAGTGGGTAACCATATGCCTACAGACATACTCGTGTGTAGAGACTTTCAAGAATTGTATTTTGTTTCTCTGATGTTCGATAGTAGCAAAACATAGGCACATTGAAAATTATGGTTTCCCACATTAATCCTAAAATTCAGAGTGTGTCTAGTGTGGCGATGCACATAGAACACAGACACATTCAAGCATGCACATAGACTGACACGTACACACACACATCGCAACTTATCTACTATGTACAAAAGAGGCACAACTCAAAATTGCAGCATTTTAAGGAAATGAAAATTGTGCTTATGCGCAGATGTATTTAAAAATTTAATGAATCGAAAATAATAATATGGTCTTTATACTAAATATGCATATTATTTTCTATAAAATAAATTCATATATGCATCAGCAGGTAAGCAATAACATTTCTTTCACGTTTCCTGAACATTTTTCCATTTTGAATTATGGCTGCTGCTACATCGGTGATACAGAGACTTGAATGCATGCCTGGGAAAATTACAAACTGCTGGGCCAAACTCTCATTTTGGTGTGGAATCACAAGGAGCCAACTATTATATACTCACACTCACACTCACACACTCAAACACACACACACATCGCGAATGCAAATCAGAACTCATGGTATTGCCTATGCCGCGTCCCACATCACCGAAAACCACCTATTGTCATTTTGTCAATCATAATGATGGTAAACTTTTGCAACAACAAAAACAACAACCAACATTACCGATTAAGCCAATAACAATGGCGACGGAGACAACAACGGAAATGTGAACGATAATGAGGACGACGTTGATGAGAACAATATGTAAATGATGCAGTGTTCAATTTCCAATTACTTGAACGTTGCTAACAATGATAATTATCATAATCATGATGATGATGATGATGATGATGATGATGATGAGGATGATGATGATGATGATGATGATGATATAGCAATGAATAGAAACAGCTAAAGAATATATATACTACACGAGTATGAACCAATCACTGTGTGTTCACGGGAAGCAAGTGAAATTGGTTTAGAATTCGCTAACCTGGAAAGCAAACGAGCATGTTGCCCTCCCCCACGACTCTAGGCAAATCGAGAAGGTTAAGCTACGTTATGTAGCTTTATAGCGTAGAGTTATGTAGCTGGAAAAAATCAGCAACAAAAGGATAATCAAGAAGTTGGTAGCACAAAAGAAGTGTGCAAAATTAGAACTATTATTGAAATGAGAGTAACATACTTAATAAGTTTTTAAAATTGTGACAATCGACAGCACTTTCGCTTAGCATCAATTTTTTGCACTTTACCTTTCGCTTTCGAAAATAAATTACGACTTATTGATGACACTAGTGGTTTTAAGAAGGGCACTAAATCCTGCATGCTTTGTAATATTAAATTAACGCCACACCTTGCACCATAGTTCAACTTTTATCAGTTTAATATCATTAGGTCACTTGCTTGAATTTAGTTCATAGCATTTAGTATTGCATATTTTCAGGCTGTTATTTAATCGTTCCAGGGTTTGTTTAGGAACTAGCCGTTGACGTTTTTTGTTGAATAATTTTACATATTTAATTGATACTCGTGTTGTACTCGTACTTGTGATTTGCATCAACTTCTGTGCAAGGTCAGATGGTAAAAAAATATTTATTGTTTTCACTATTATCTTAAAATGAGTTGTAGGAAACTAATATTTTCAGCTTACACTGTAAAAGTCTATAGTTCAATATACATAAGTACATACATTTTTATGATTTAAATTCTTCACTAAACGAATGCGAAAGTGTTTGCAATTGGCTTTTAAAAACATCTTCATACCTTGTTTCTACTTACACTCAAAAAATAATAAAGATAAACAAGAAATAGCACTTTATCAGAGAGTACACACACACACACACACACACACACACACACACACACACACACACACACGCACACACACACACACACACACACACACACACACACGCTCACACACACACACGCACACACACACACTCTCTCTCCAACATATTGCAATATTGTCAAAATTCGCTAGCATGACAGGCAATGTCAGAATATTTTCAATATATTTCGCTTATCTGTATACACCTACACTTCCGAATTTATGTACTTACTTAGCTATACATTCTAATAAAAATGAAACGCAGTAGCATAAAACGTAGTCGTAGTCGTAGTCGTAGTCGTCACATAAAAGGAGTAAATCGATAAATGTCAAATAAGAAAAATACCGAAAGCGAAAATTTAAATATTTATGAAATGCAGAATAATACAATAACACAAAAGCAACACACAGCAAAATTGATATCTCAGCAAATGTGTATGTGTGTAGGTGCGGATCTCATAAAAATAGTAAGCGAAGGAAAACAACAGCAACAACTACAAAAGAAACGCATTTGGCAATGAAGAGAATCAAGCAACAGCAGCAGCTCACTAAGTACACTCAAAGAAATGAGTTTCAGAAGATGTGTTGATATAGTAAATAAAGGAAATATTCTAAATTTTTGAAGGCTTTCAAATGATAAATACACATTTGAATCATAAACGATTACTTTATTCTTCTTATAATGGGACAACAGTCCATGGAGGGCCTAGCTCGAGCTTCACCGGCCCATTCATGTTGTGCGTGGTATATGTATTTGCACACGAATGAAAGAAACGTATTGTTTTATGTCGAGTACGAACGTCGAAGTGAATAGCTTGTCTTATGCCACTTTTCCTCTTGGAGGTCCACCAAGTAGAAAAGTGTTTTTTCTACTTTCCGATTTGAACTTGAGTGCACTACCAACAACGCCACTGCAACCACCTGCATAAAGAAATACTTCTGTACAAATATTATATATACATAGTTTGGACCTGAAAACATGGCTAAACTTTTTTCACACAATAAATGTGCACATTTACCCATTAACTGACCCTTTTTAACACATCGTTTAAAATTTACTAGTTATATTTACCATAGCAAGTACTTAGTTGCCCATTTGATATAAAAGTTGAATGAAATACACGTTGCATGTTGAAATATCGGTGACCTAGTGAATTTCTGATAGCTGTGGTGTAGTGGTAGTGCGTTGGACTGCTACGCAGAGTGTCCGGGGTTCGAATCTCGGCACAGGCAAAATCAAAAAAAGTAGAAAAAATAATTTTTCTACACGGCACCCACCACCACCTCTTGGCAGGCAATGGCAGGCAACCTACAAGAGTAAAAATTGCCTATGAAAAGCTTTTCACTTCGCCGTTCGGATTCGGCATTAAACTGTAGGTCCCTTCCATTCATGTACAAATATAACACGCACGAGTAGATGCGAAAAGCTCGGCCTAGGCCCTTCATGGGTTGTTGTGCCATTAAAAGTAAAGTAAAGTAAGTAAGTGAATTTCTTAGAGTGTACCTAAATATTAGAAAGACTACTTAAACTCGTTTACATAGTATTGCTTATGAATATAAAGCCAGCAATGTTTTCTGCTACTCTGCGGAAAGCATACGAATATCAAAAATATTGCCACCAAAAAAAAAAAAAAAAAAAAAATTAATAACGGAAGAAGTTTGCAATTTATATTGAAATATTTCACATATGACACAATTTCTTGCAATAATAATAAGAAAATTGAGTTGTGATGAGTTTTTAAGCAGCAGGGAACCAGAATGGAAGTAACAAGTTAAGCTACTGCTGCTGCTGATGTTTCGTAGAATAGAGAAACTCTCAATTTAAAATTAAATTTATACAAGTAACATTTACTAATACTTTGCTTACTACACATTCGCGTAACTTGAGCTATAGAAATCTTAGTTCCACTGTAGCCTCACTTGTTCTCTCCCACTCTCTCTCTCTCTCTCTCTCATTTTCTTATCGGCTCGTTCGTTATAAAAATTGTAGCATACTTACAATGACTGTGTATGTTGCTTCCTTCCTCTTACTCTACGATTGCATCCCGAATGCATTTCAATTTTTATAAATAAAAATATATAGAAAAAACTATTAACTGAGAATGAAAATAAGCGAAAAAAAAATGTAAATAAACAAAAATCATTATAGTTCAAAATTTCCGCTACAAAAAATTTCCAGATTTCTTAAGCAAGCAAGTGAAATGAAAACCGATACGAAAAAAATGTACACAAATAAAATTACAGGACAAGAATATGAAATAAAAAAAAAGTAAATGTAAATGTAAATGTTAAATTTTAACGTATTCAAAATTGCGTTTAAGTAATACTGCTTCTACTGCTGATGTTGTTTTTGTTGTTGTTCTTAAATGTTATGAGCTCGATTCAGAGAAAATGTACACCATCAGCCACCTTGAAAGTGCCACAGCTCAGGTGCACTTAACCCCAACGCAGCAGTGGCTGCTTGCTTGCCTTCCTGCCTGCCTGCCTGCCTGCCTGCCTGCCTGCCTGCCTTCCTTCTTTCTTTCCTTCCTTCCTACCTGCTCCACTTCACCTTCTCATACACTAACACCAACTAACGAAAGAATGAACCAACGACCGCTTATTAACCATAATAATCATAATAAAACTATGCCATCAAAATTTAAGCTTCAAATAGTAGTAGCACACAAGCACACACACACGCACACGCATATTTACACACACACACACATATGAGTACCTACGAGTGTTTGTGTGTATGGTATGTTAAGTCATAGACTTCACATAGTTACATAATTCCCCAATGGTTTAACGTTAAGGGTTTGAATATGCCTTTATTTTTCCAACAATTTAAAAAGGCAAAAACTTAAATTTTTCTATTTCTTTTTCTTCTTCTTGTTGTTCTTTGAATGCGCGCCACCGATGCGCTGCCACTAGCGATGTTTCATGTAAAGTTAAGTAGATTTAAAATATCGTTACTGGTTTAGCTCGTTGTTGGTTTAGCTTGGTTGGCTTGCATGCTGCTTGCTACCTGCCGCCACTACGGCCTCATCATCTTGCTGGCTGGCTGACTGCTGCTGCATGCAACCATTTTCAAAGTATTAAAAAGAAACCTCTGAATCAGCGTCAAGTTTCGTCAGTGGAGAAATTGTTCGTTTCTTTCATTAAAATGAATAATATGGTAGAAGAAAGCATTGTGGAGTTGTGGCGTTTGAGGCGTGGCAGGGATGTGTGTGCGTGTGTGTGTGTGTGTGTGTGCAACATCAGCAGTGGCAACAACAAGACAAGTACAGCAGCAGCAACAAAAACATCAGCAGCTTCTGCTATTAGTTCAAGATTATAAGTCTCCTGTGTCCCTATGACAATCACATTATAAACGTACTCGTGCAGGTGCTACTATACCATAAATATAATACACAAATACACTGTAAACAATTTTCAATATTTAACAAAGGGTAATATAGTACAAGAAGATTTTTAAATTAAAAATAATAGTTTCCAAGAATGTGCGTGTAAAGAAATAAGTATGATTAATAGTTTATAGAGGAAGGAAGTACCATAAGTGTTTCTCTTGACACAAAAGAAAGATGGTATAGGAAATTTGAAAACAATTTGTGTGGGAGGAAAGTCCTCCATAGTGAAATTACATAACAAATATGGAAAAATAGATTAACAACTACGTGTTTAATGAGATCGGAGACTCATTATGTCATTATGTCAGAGCATTGTGTTGAATGGAAGGAAGATTGATAGGTGAGGGGAAGAAGGAGGGAGAGTGAGAGAGTGAATGTGATCACACAGGACACCGATAAAGAGTTAGACAGCCATTGTGGCAAGTGTTATGCCTTTACCACAATGAACGTCAGTTTATCAGTGTCGACTATGACCGCATGTAGCGCCAAAGGCTGAGCTTTTCGCATCCATTCATGTCGTGCGTGTTATATTTGTACATGAATGGAAGGGACCTACAGTTTTATGCCGAATACGACCGACGAAGTGAAAAGCTTTTCATAGGCAATTTTTACTCTTGTAGGTTTGTCATTGCCTGCCAAGAGCTGCTGGTGTCGTTTATAAATTTTGATGTTGTTGGGTTTTGTTTTTTTGTTTTTTAAATGTTGAGCATGGAATGAAAATGTTGCACAGTACAGCAGAACACTGTACGTCTGGTCACTTTATCCTAACCTTTCCAGGGTAATTTTCTGGTGGCCACGTTAAATGTGATTTTTTCTTTATCATATGCAACATTGCTGAGGAAGAAGTTGTTTGAATAAAAAGTATGCAACTATTTGAATTAGTACAACTTTTCATAATTTCTTATAATATTTAAGTATTATGAAATATTTATTTTTATCCCTAGATATTTTAAAATTTGACTCTCAACATTAAACCATCTTTCTCCCAGCCGACCGAGTGGCGCTCCCAACTACGTTTAGGTTATGTAGGTCTATGCCGAATCCGAACAGCGAAGTGAAAAGCTTTTCATAGGCAATTTTTACTCTTGTAGGTTTGCCATTGTCCGCCACGACGTGATGCCGTGTATAAATTTTGTTGTTGTTGTTGTTTTTTTATTTACTTTACTTTATTTTCGCCTGTGCCGACATTCGAACGTTGGACACTCTGCGTAACCGTTCAACGTACTATCGCTACGCTAAAGCGACCAAGAATAAATGACGGTGATTCGAATACTGCTAAAATTTACTAAAACACATTTTCTGTGCTGAGAGGAAAGCGGAGGTAACTCAGATTTAATTTACAATTTACTAAAAACTAAATTTGATGGCCAATTCTTTGCAGTGTATTTCGTTGCATACAATGACTACAAATACTTAGAAACTCGATGCTTTCACACACTCTCTCTCTCTCTCTCTCTCACTATCTATCTCTCTCTCTGTAACTCTGTTGTTTCTATAATGTATGTACATGCATGGGTTAATTTCATTGTTCATAAAATTGAATGCCATAAACTTTTATTCAAATTTTATTCAGGTTAAAACTTTTCTGTAGTGCGTTTACAAATGCATGAACTTTGCAGATTTGCATGGTATACGATGATAATCTTTGAAAATTAAACTAATAGAGATTTGCATTTACTTACCATATATTCAACCGAAGACACAACTAACTAAATATTTACTCTACATACTTACAAAAAAAACTTACAAAGAGACTATCAAAATCGATCTAGTAAATTAAGAAATATGTAAAAAGATCAGAGTGATGCTGTTTCTGAAATATCGGAGAGAGCTGCCATACAGTGCGAAAAGCTTGGCCTCGGCCCTCCATGGGCGGTTGTGCCATTAAAAGAAGAAGAAGAAGAAGAAGCAGAAGATGACATGCAATGCACAGAGTAGAACAAATCATTCACTGAAGCAACCTGAAAGAGTGTATCAGTTCTTTAGACCTGCATCTGAGCATTTCTCATACAGCTGGAAGAGTTACTCGAATGTATCATGACTGATTCGGTCAATGGATGCAGCGCATTTACACAGAAAACCACAAGATCAAAGTTGAGTCAAAAATGAGTCTCGTCGCTGGTGGCAATTTTGCGATAAAAAAAACCTGATCCAGCTTTTCTAAAGCCCATTCACTGAAAATTCGACGTTGGGGTAGATCACCTGGCTTTAGTTCTTGCACCAGCTGTATTTTGTCTGGCATTAATTCGAGATCTTTGCGTAAGATCCTCCAATCTTTCAGGTGGTCGAATAACACAAACCCAATTGCTGCGATCGGCGCCGGATGGACTTATCGCGATGTTCTTCAACGCTGGCGGATACAGCAGCAATATTCTCTTCGGTACACACACTATGGATCCGACTTGGTTGATTGATGTCCAATAAAGTGAAACTGGTGCGAAATTTGGTCACAATGAGCTGAGTTCTCTGCTCTGTGGGTCGATTATGATGAACATAAAATGGACGTAGCTTGCGAAACACATTTTTCATAATAAATTTCGATAATTTGCAAACGTTGTTCAGGCGTAAGTCTATTCATGATGAAATGGCAACCCAAACTGAGAAGTTTTTTACTTTCACATACACATATCAAGAATCACGCGGGAATTGCCAGAGAAATATAAACGTCAAAAAGCAAGTAGCAAAAAAATCACCCTTTATTTGAATAAATTGTAAATCTAGAAAAACAAAAAGTAGCGAATTTGGTTAGTCTATGTGCAGCAACTCTCCTTTCATTTCATTCGTTCACATGCACAGGTACGGTAAGTACTTAAATCATGCTCCTTGCCACATTTTCACCTATCCACATAAATGTCCACAATCCCAGCAACTACTTAACAACAAAAATTCTTACCCGTGCACCTACGAGCGTGTAGGTAAATGTGCATTCATTGCAAATGTCCATTTGAATCCGGAAATTAAATTCCATTTAGTATTTTTGGTTTTAAATCCATTCTCTATAAAACTTATTTACTAGATGGTAATACGAGTACGAGTATGAGTCAATGTTCTTCATGTGTGTTACGGGCTCTCTTACTGGCTTTTCTATATACATGTGAGTGTGTGTGTGTGTGTGTGTGTTTAAAATTGTGACCGACTATTTAGTAAATGATTTTCATTCAAGTTTTTTATGCTGACCTTAATGTAAATGAATTCGGTTATCCATTAATTCGCATATAGAATTAAAGGAATTTACATACAATAAATACTACATAGAATGGAAAGATGTGAATGCACTTGAACTGGAAATTGAATGGGAATGGCTAATGAAAAATTGTGACTTACTTTTACATATTATATAATTAAAATAGTTTTCGCTTTAAATATAATCCATCTTTTTATTCATGTCACACGGCGATTGAATTGCGTGTCACTTCACGATGGATTCTATAATTGTTTTTGGACTTGGACTACAGAAAGATCAGATTGTGTTATGTAAATCTAGCAGGGAAAACCATTCAACTTCTACAATTTTGACTTTTGTAGGGGAGAGTAGCTGCATTTGATTTGTAGGAATGTTGTTTTTCAGCAATATTTTAAATAGTTTTTTCCCTTTTTTTTTAATACTAAGTACTACTGTGGGCAAAAGTTAGTAAGACTTTTTAATTTAAATTTCGCGCGGAAACCCATTCATCAAAATACTAATTTTTTTAAGGTTGGTATGACTGTCGGTGGCATCTGTGCCAAATGTCACCTCAAAATAATCATTAGTGTTTAGTATACGCTTGTCTTTCTGAAGTACAAAAAGTGCATTCGGCGATTTTCACAATGAGTGAAATTATTCAACAAAGAAGTTCCATTCAATTTTGTGTGCGGAATCAAATCAAATTTCTGGTGCTGAAAGGCCTTCGGTGATAATTGTATGTCGCGAGCAAGTGTTTTTGATTGGTACAAATTGTTCAAAGATGATCGAGAACGCGTTGACGATTGACGACGAACCACGTCCAGGACGGCCATCAACATCAACTGATGATCAACACGTCAATAAAATCAAGGAATTGGTGCTCGAGAATCGACGATTAACAGTCAGAGACTGATGCCTTACAGGCATCGTTGGAATATCGGAAGGATCAGTGAAAACCATTTTAAAACATCATTTGGGCCTAAGAAGAGTGAATGCACGATTGGTTCCAAAATCACACTCACCCTGCATTGGTTTTACGAGACCATTTTGCCAAAAATTCGACTGATATCGTTCCGCAACCACCCTACCACCCTATTCGCCTGACTTAGCACCGTGTGACTTTTGGCTATTTTCTAAACTCAAAAAACCGCTTCGTGGACACCGTTTTGAGTCAATTGTCAATTGAAGACATTAAACATGAATCGCTAAGCGCATTGAAGGCTATTCCGGAAATTGACTTTAACAACTGTTTCGAGAAGTGGAAAAAACGCTGGCACAAGTGTATTGGGTCCGGGGCCGGGGGGGATTACTTTGAAGGGAACGAAATAGATTTGGAAGAATGAATAATAAAATTTGAAATTATGAACAAAGTCTTACTAACTTTTGCCCACAGTAGTACATCACTTTTCAGTTATGTTTGCTATGACTTGTAAATATTTAATTAACAATTACTATTTATGAATGATGGATTGGTCGCTGTGGCGTAGTGGTAGTGCGTTGGACTGCTGCGCAGAGTGTCTGGGGTTCGAATCTCGGCACAGGCAAAATCAAAAAGTAGAAAAAATAATTTTTCTACACGGCACCACCTCTTGGCAGGCAATGGCAAACCTACAATAGTAAAAATTGCTATGAAAAGCTTTTCACTTCGCCGTTCGGATTCGGCATAAAACTGTAGGTCCATTCCATTCATGTATAAATATAATACGCACAACATGAGTGGATACGAAAAGTTCGGCCTAGGCCCTCCATGGGCTGTTGTGCCATTAAAAGTAAAGTAAAGTAAAGAAATGATGGATTGGGGTGGATTTTTGAATTTTTAACAAAATTTTGTATATTAGATGTTTGTTTCATTGTGACTTGAAAGTAGCAACCAGTCTGCGTAACTCACTTATTTGGCAGGAATATTGTTTTGAGTAATTTGTTTTGCGCTTTTTTAAAAAACTTAATTTTTAAGTTACCATATTGTAAAAGTAGCTTACCTTCTTACTTAGTTGGCACTACCACCGATCGGTCTAGGCCGCCTGTCCGAGGCTTGTTTTGATGATTCATTGGGAGGGGAGATATTTTAATGTATTAGCTACGAAGCCCGACACACAACCATTCATTCAAGGCCACGGAGAAGCGCACCGCACACATTAGTTAGCTGACTGATGGGTGTCAGGTCGCTATCCAGGGGACGCCACGAGCGTTCAGCCTTCTCGATCGACTTGAGAAACGTAGAAGCGCAAGGATCAAACATGAACGCACCCATGACTATCACGAACTTTATCTTGGTTCCACTGTGGATAAAAGTAGCAATCACCGTTAATAAGTAGCAGCGATTCGGGAGTAGCTATTTCATTTATTTATTTATTTAGTTATTTGCAGGAATGAGATGTGATCAGCTAAAGTTTTGTTGGTTACTTTTGAAGTTAAATTTTAACTTTTTCAGTCAATTCAATTTTAGTGTTGCTATTGCAAAAACTTTTATATTTTTAAACAATTTCAATACTGCACAAATACTTAGTAGGGACACAAATACTGTTACACACATTTGATTTTATAAAATTAAAAATACTTTATTTTTTTGCAGCAATTTCTTAAAATATATTTATTGATATATACTTAATTGTATACAAAAATCAATTGCTTATTCGATATGCCCGTCCTTGGCCTTCACGCACGCCTTAACTCGCACTGGCCAATCATCAATAGCTGCACGCACCTCGTGCATTCGAAAAGTGCTGACAGCACGAATCAAAGCAGTCTTGAGAGAATCAATGTTGGAGTATCTTTTGTGGCAAACCATATACTCTAAAACTGTCCATCATGTTTAATCCAGTGGGTTCAGATCAGCGCTGCCAGACGGTCATTCTTCAGAGCAAATGAAAGCTGGCAAATTGTTTTGAAGCCAGGTCTGGGTCGTCTTAGCCTTATGGGCTGGCGCAGAAGATCTGGGAAGTCTGCTGGAAAGTCCACGGCTGGTTTTGGAACCGAGAATGGTTAAGTGGCTCCACAACAGCTTCCAAAACGGTTTCTTGCCAAACTTTGGACGAAGTTTTGACTCCTTGTTCGCAGAAATGCAAGTCAGTGAAACCATCGTAAGAGATACCCCACCAAACCATGACTGAAGCTGGGTGATGACCCTTTTCGACCCTTGGGAACAGTTCAGATGCTTCCTTAGATGACCGTGCATGCACCCTATCATTTTGCGTGTTAAATTTTTCCTGGACGGTAAACATTTTTTTCAATCGTAAAGAAGATTTTTCTGTGCAAGTTGTCAGCGTGCTTCATCAAAAGACGTTTGGATTTTACTACCCTATTTTTTTGCAAAGCTGCAGTCAACAAATTTCCGGTGCGACGATTGAAGGCACCAAGTCCCAAGTCTTTTTTAATAATTCGACTCGTGGACTTTTGCGTGATATTTATCGCACGGGGCCATGATTATCTGTTTTCGGGGCGGATTTCGGGGCTTTGATGACTTGCGGCGTGCAAACTGTACGTGGACGGCCCGACCGGTGACTGTCTTTGATATCTTCAGTCTTCTCAAATCGTTTTATGCACCGGTAGGCGAACATGCGACTAATCGCGAGTGGGCGGAGCGTTTTAAAAAATATCGCCTTTTTTCATTTTACACTTAAAAAGTGCTATAAAAGCGATACGGTTCTCATTATCTGACCACTCCATGGTGAAAGCTGACACAATTTTGAATTCCCATTACAGAGACTAACGCTTTAGAGGTTAGCTTTCATAAACCATGTGGTAATAACAGGGTATGTTCAATACTACTAAGTATTGGAATGGGTGTGTTATATGTTGTAACAGTATTTATGTCCCTACTATGTACTTACTTTACTTATAATGGCACAACAGCCTATGGATGGCCTAGGCCGAGCTTTTCGCATCCACTCATGTTGTGCGTGTTATATTTGTACATGAATGGAAGGACCTACAGTTTAATGCCGAATCCGAACGGCGAAGTGAAAAGCGTTTCATAGCAAATTTTACTCTTGTAGGTTTGTCATTGCCTGCCAAGAGGTGGTGCCGGTGCCGTGTAGAAAAACTATTTTTTCTACTGTTTTTTTTTTTGATTTTGCCTGCGCGGAGTTTCGAACCCCGGACACTCTGCGCAGCAGTCCAACGCACTACCACTACGCTCCAGCGACCCACTAAATACTATATATATATATATCGTCATCATAATTTAGAAAGGCCCTAACTGACAATTTTCGTTAATTTTTCACATTGAGAAGCAAAAATTTGACCTAATTTCGCTGAAACTAAAAACGCATTTCATGATTCAGAATTGAATTTATTAATACGTTTTCACCTAAACGGCATCTACATGAAAAGTTTTCAAAACTCTTTGTTGTTGGTGTTTTGTTAAAGTATTTTGCTTCTTCTGAAAAAAAAAAACAAAACATAAAACCAAAATATCATTTAGGGCCTTCCTAAATGATGATGCCGATATGAAATTCTGTGTATGGCGACGCGTGCTATTTATAATACTGAAATAAATAAACGCTCACATTCGAGTACACATACACACGCACACACACGCACACACATTTACATGTAGGTACATAGTTATACAAATAAATATAATACATATTTCTAAAAACTCGTGCACAAAATATTTGTGTTTCTATTATGTAGTTTTAGTTAAATTTAATTAAAATACTTTTTTCATTTTTATGTTCATCGCCTAAAAGCATACATCAATTTTCATATACATAGTAACAATTTGCCACATAAATAATGGATGAAAAAAAAAAAAAAAATTATAAATAAAGCAAAAGTGAAGCTTTGACTATGCAAACAAATGCACACATACAAAAATTGAAAATGTGTGAGCAAAAATTATTTAGCGTATTTTTTTTTTGACAGGGCGGGAGATGGTCGGCATCACCCATATTGAAGGCATATATGTATGTTGTGGGTATGTGCTTTTGAAATCGTAGTAGCAAGTGTTTAAGGCATATGGTTTGTATTTATGTATCTGTGTATGTATGAGAGTGTGTGCGAGTGTGTGCGAGCATGTCCACAGTTGATTTATGATACACGCGCACCGTCGAACGTGTCGGTGTTGCTGGTGTTTGGGTGTTAGCGTTTAAAGCTATCGCTGCCACTGCAGCTGAAGAACTGAAGTGTAGTGAAATGAGTTTTCTCTTTTCAATTTATGCAATTAAGTTAGTTTCATATTTTATACGCTCAATATTTGTTAGCGCACTTGACTTCTAAATACTTGAAATGGCATTCAAAAACTTTTTAAAAATTTATTCATTTTATATTTTCGGAGGCGGAAAAACAAAAAACAAAAAACAAAAAACAAAAACCCCTTTAAACAAACAAAAAGATCAAACGTTTTTTTTTTTTTACTCTTACTGTTTCGACGACTCGTACTCATGCATGCGTCGCGCACATGTAGAGCATTATTCTTGTAGTGTGTTGTTCTGAAAAAGCTTTTATTTCATAAATATTAGCGTATGTATCTTTCAAGCAATAAAATTTATCATTTTTATGACATTCCTTGAGCTAAAAAGTGTTACAACAAAAACCCACTAACGCGAGACCACCAAAATTTATCTGCGCTCACACATGCATACAAATGCCATAATACTCATACATGCTTACATATGAACATATGTATGTGCGTATGCATGAAGACGATGTCAAATTACGACAACACTCGCATCGCATCTATCGCCACACCTTCACTTTCACTTCGCATATCTGCACACATAAAAAGGATATGTACGAATAAAAATGTACTTTGAAGAGTGCTCATCGTGTTTTTGTTTGTTTTTTTTTTTTTTTTTTTTGTAAATTCACTTCACGTAAAAAGAGTTTATTTCAACAGTACCAAACAAAAAATTTCAAAATGCTTCCACACAGCACTGGCACAAATGAATGATGTAGGCGCTGCAAGAAAATGTTGAAAATATTATTTAAAGCGAGCAACAAGAAAAGCAGAACAAGAAACTCGAATGGAACGCGACACGCATTCATGCTCAGTCAAAACAAATCAAGGAAATGCGTAATGAAAAGGCGGCGCCATTTTCCATGGAATACATTCAAATCGAGTATTTGCTGCTGCTGCTGTTGCTGCTGCATACGTTTTAGATAAATATCTCTATAAATATGTGAATGTATGAGTGTCAATGTACTTATATCTACGAGGGAGTGAGTGAGTGAGTGAGTGAGTGACTCAGTGTGTATGCAAAAGAGTTTCATATAAATTGTTGTTTTCTTTTTTTTACTGTGCCCTACTCTTTAAATGAAACATATTTCAATGTAATATTTCTTTTTGAAAGCAATTTAATTCGGCACGCATCACCAAAAGCAAATAGCAGAAACGATGAAGGTAACAGTTGGAACAGAAGGGGTTCATTTTCCCTCTGTCTGTCCGTCCACCACCCAGAATTTAGTATATCAACTGACAAACACATACCTACTTATTTATATACTTAAGTATTCATGTATGGATTTATTAAGCTATAACTTTTTTGCTTATTTATGTGTATGAAATTTTATAGTAAGTTCAACTTTTGTTTGAATTTCTATTTTTAAATTTTTTCCCTATGAAATCAGTTAAGCGTTGTTGGACCTTTTTTTTTTTTTAAACATTTATGCTATGTAAATGGAAGCATGATGGAAAAATTTCAAGTAACGTATGAGAGTGGCAGGCATTGTCTGTGTGATTCCAAGAAATGTCACTCATACGCTCTGTGCACCAAATATGAGTTGACAGTTTTTCAACGGCATAAACTTGTGCTATTTCCCAAATGCTTACGTTGAATATTCAATCCAATTCAATTACAGTTTACCTGCAGCCAGTAAGTTGCACACACACACACACACACACACAAAACTCATACCTACTTACCTACAAATAGATTTACATGTGTATTGTATTTCCCGAGAACAAACGCAGTTTTTGTGAAATCAAAAAATCAGCAATAGAAAAGAATGGCAGAAAACAAAATGGAATATTTATTTCATGCTCACATGCCACGAATTTAATTTTCCATTGAAAAAGTCAAGAAAGCAGGGGAGAAAAAATTATGTATATTTGAAATAGCAAATAACACATACCAATGGAAATGGTGTAAAGTGCTTCACACAATTGCGCACACACACACACACAAACACACACATATGCATTTGCAAGGGAACGCTACAATTGAAATGAAACGGTCTAGGAGTAACACAAGTGTCTAGCTTGGGTCTCCTTCCACTTTCCACTTTGAATAAACACGGAAAGCGAAGAAGCAAATGCTCGGCCATAGAGCAGCAGCTGCAGCAGCATGGAAAAACCACAAGTTGCACCGTCGCGCATTGGAATGGTGACTGGCGACCACGACCACGACCACACATTGGCTTCTTATACATTTGTCAATATGTATGTATGGTACGTGTAGAAGCCACCAGCACAGCAAGTGAGCATTTAAGTGTCTGTATTCATGTTTATGTGTATGTATGTGTGTTCAGCTACAAGTATGTGTAGTATTCATGTAAGCATGTGCGCACTGAAGTGTACGATTCAAGAATCACTTAAAATGAGTTAACTCAACAGTTCTTCACTGACCGGAAATGTAAAATGTGGAAGCCCACCGCATCCGATTCAGCTTAGTTCAACTCAGTTCAGCTCCATTCGAATTCAGCACTCGATACGCTCGATACGAGCGCTGCAATAGCAGTAACAGCTGCATGCACCAGCAGCAACGCCTCTGATTATTGCAGTGCATTGAAATATTATTATCAATAAATTCGCACGTCCTGCGCTGCGATAATTGTGCCCAGCGTTTCGTGAGTGCATTTTTTAATTCAACTGCAGCAACAAGAACAATAACTAGCGTAATGAAAACAAGTAACTCATCTTTTTATGGAATATATGAAAGAACAATAAAGAAAAATTCCAACTGACAGTACCAAGGAAATGTGTGCAAGTGTGAGTGTGAATTGTAGATATTGATATGGATGTGGCAAGTATTTACCATAGTATCTGGAAATGCTTATTGTATTTCTGTATGCATTTGATGTAGATATCAAGTAGATATTTTTTGTAGTAGTAAGTGGTAGTATCTTTTACATTTTATACTAATACCCTACACATACTGGTGCATAGTTCAAGCTTTCAATTATAAGTGCTTGCACATGTGAATGAGTGAAGTGTATGCGTTAGATATTTATACCCTACAGAAACTTTAAAATATGTAGCATCATAATTTCCATGAACTCCATGAACATGAACTCCTGAAGAGTTTTCTGAATTTCTAACACTGACTGATTAGTATTGCGATCTTTTGCATTTTTACGAAAGAAGGGGACATTTTCTGAACGCAATTAAAGAACTTCATCTATTTCCTTTATAGTCCTGTAAATTGTTATTCCTTTCTCTAAAAAGTTTAATTATTTTTGCTAATTATTTATTAGTAATTAATATAGCAGCCCTTTGGACATCCACAGTTTGTGTTGTAGATTCACTTAAACGATTTTTTTGCTCGACTATTGATAGTCCCCTCATACGTTCAAGACTCTTATATTTGCTAACAAAGTCCATGACCCCGGTATCAACCTTCCTGCTTAGCACTAAATAGACTGCCCTAGCAAGGTGAAGGTTGATTTGCAGGCATTTGTGATGCCTATATAGGTGCGGTAGGAAGCCCATAATATCCTACTGCATTTGACCCTTTTAAATAGGGTCATTTCCTCAGTCTATCAAAGACAGGAAGTCTATCGTTAAGGCATCTACTGCCCATAATGCCAGTTTGTGGAGATCCCTGCCGTGATGTTCCCGAGGCACTCTGCTTCTACAATGCAGTGCTGTTGGCTGTCTAGCCACGGCCACATTTGAGGAGGAGGAGGATTTTTAGCCCTGCCCTGTTGTATTGGGTCTAGGCGTTGCAGGCCAGAGCTGCCCTTGAAGTGGACGGCTTCTAACGATTATGGATTAGGATTTCTATTTTTTAGTTATTTACTTAAGGTTTGTCATCGCCGCTTTCCGCTGCCTCACCCCTAGATCCTTCGAGTCTAGAACGAATCAGAGCAGCGCCACAGCCAAAGCTAAGCTTATCACCTTCCTTCTCCACTATAGTAGCGGATTCAGGGTCCAGAGCTATCATAAGATCTGTGGTACTGCTAGAAATCTTCCAGTGCCCGACCCTCAGTCCTCTGTTTGAGCATTCAGGAGGCTAACAATCATTTCGGTTGGCAATTCGATCGCTCTCCGGAAGTAGACCATGCATATCTGGTGGTTTTGGCACTTCTGCCTCTCATCAAACACCTTCAACGAGGCATTCTCCCAGGGAGTGAGTGCAGGTGCTAATGCCCTTAGCCAACATGCGGTGTCACTGTTCCTGCATACAAATGTAAGTCAGCCTGATTTGAGATGCATCCTAGAAACTTAAGATTTGCAAAGCCGAGAGGTTCCACGATTTCATTTCTTCTTGAAATTTTTTCATTGAATACTATTTTTCATGTTTTTTCGGATGTTTTTATTTATTTTGTAGATATCAGATTGAAACATTTTTCAAATATTTATTTTTATTTTCCAATAAAACTTTATTAGATATTTTTTGATTGCTATTTTTTTCTGATAATTTACACATTTTTAGAAATAAATTTCTTTCTCTTTTAATACATATTATAAATTTTAAATATTGTAATCGGCTTTTTCTTTTAATATTTTTTCATTATGTTTCAAAACCACGATTTCCAAACCACGATTTTTCTTTTTCTGAGGTTTTTCAAATATTTCCAAAATACTTTAAACTTAGTCACATATTTGATATTGATATTTTTCTGATCTCATCCATGTTTTTTAAAGACTTATAAAAATCTATAAATGGAGCTTTTCTTTAATATTATTCAAAAATTACGATTCCCAATTGTTTATCTGATATTGTTTAGATTTTTTTCACATAATTCTCTGATGTTGTTTACACAATTTTTGCTTATACCATATTTTGAGATATTTCCAATATCTACTAAATAAAATCATGCTTTCAAAATATTTTTCTGATATTTTTGGGATACTTTCTTCTTGTATGTTGTTGATAGTTTACAGATGTTTATAACATTTTCTAGACTAGATGAATTATTAATGAGCTTTAGGCCCTTACTTTACTTTTAATGGCACAACAGCCCATGGAGGGCCTAGGCCGAACTGTTTGCATCCACTCATGTTGTGGGTGTTATATTTGTACATGAATGGAAGGGACCTACAGTTTAATGCCGAATCCGAACGGCGAAATGAAAAGCTTTTCATAGGCAATTTTTACTCTGGTAGGTTTTCCATTGCCTGCCAAGAGCCAAGAGGTGGTGCCGTGTAGAAAAATTATTTTTTCTACTTTTTGATTTTGCCTGTTCCGAGATTCGAACCCCGGACACTCTGCGTAACAGTCCCACGCACTACCACTACACCACAGCTTTAGGCCCAGAGCTCATTAAAAACTCATTATAAATCCAAAGGCCGTTAAATATTCATTCAAAATTTTTTAGACATTTGATTTTTCCATATATTTTCGAAATATATCTTTGAATATTTTCAAATATTTTTTAAATATAAGTATGTACAATGAACTCCAAATTAAGTTTTAACTTACATATCAACTCGTGTGTGAACAAAGCTAAAAGTTCGTCAGGATTTATTAAACGCTGGTCAAAAGAGTTTAACGACCCTTATACAACAAAAACGCTATTCACTTCACTTGTTAGACCCATCTTTGAGTATACATCTCCTCCTGTCTGGAATCGTCAATATAATTGCTACATAAGTAAAATTGAGTCGGTTCAAAAACAACTTCTTATTTTTGCACTGAGTAGTTTTTGTTGGAATACTCTATTGAAGCTTCCACCGTATGAACATCGATTAAAACTTATTAATCTACCGACATTGACAAGCAGAAGAAAACTGGTGAATATAACATTCCTTGTAAAACTAACTTTTGAATGGCATTCTATCATCTTCGTATTTACTAAATGAAATAAATTTTAATATACCCTGTAGAAGCTCACGTTATTTTAGTCCTATTAAACTTAGCATATGCAAAACAAATTATGCTCAAAATGATCCTTTTCGTGGAATATGTAGAGATTTTAATGAACATTATAATTTAGTGGTCGTTGTGGCGTAGTGGTAGTGCGTTGAACTGCTACGCAGAGTGTCCGGGGTTCGAATCTCGGCATAGGCAAAATCAAAGAGTAGAAAAAATCATTTTTCTACACGGCACCACCTCTTGGCTCTTGGCAGGCAATGGCAGGCAACCTACAAGAGTAAAAATTGCTATGAAAAGCTTTTCACTTCGCCGTTCGGAATCGGCATTAAACTGTAGGTCCCTTCCATTCATGTACAAATATAACACGCACAACATGAGTGGATGCGAAAAGCTCGGCCTAGGCCCTCCATGGGCTGTTGTGCCATTAAAAGTAAAAGTAAAGTTGTAATTTATTCAGCATTTCCGATTCTCTGGAACACATCAAAACAAACTTACTTATCATATTAAATCAATAAACAGCTGATGATTTTATATCTGTAGTTGTAAAGAATGCCTAGTTGGATATCAGCTCATTACATATTTTCGTGTAAAGCGGTTGCGTCGGTCACCGATCCATACGTTATGTGGATGCGCCCCTCGGTCGCGTTGGGCGGGAGGAGGGTCCGTTGGGTTTCGTTATAAGAAAAAAAAAATTATATGTACTTAGTAGGAACACAAATACTTTTACACACATTTGATGTTATAAAATTAAAAATAGATAACTTATTTGGACCATTTTTTTTATATATAAGTATGTATTGATACATTATGCATACAAAAAGCAATTACTTATTCGATATGCCTGCCCTTGGCCTTCACGCGCGCCTTAAGTCGCACTGGCCAATCATCAATAGCTGCACGCACCTCGTGCATTCGAAAAGTGCTGACAGCACGAATCAAAGCAGTCTTGAGAGAATCAATGTTGGAGTATCTTTTGTGGCAAACCATGTCCTCTAAAACTGTCCATCATTTGTAATCCAGTGGGTTCAGATCAGGACTGCCAGACGGTCATTCTTCAGAGAAAATGAAAGCTAGCAAATTGTTTTGAAGCCAGGTCTGGGTCGTCTTAGCCTTATGGTCTGGCGCAGAAGATCTGGAAAGTCTGCTGGAAAGTCCACAGCTGGTTTTGGAACCGAGAATGGTTAAGTGGCTCCACAACAGCTTCCAAAACGGTTTCTTGCCAAACTTTGGCCGAAGTTTTGACTCCTTGTTCGCAGAAATGCAAGTCAGTGATCCCATCGTAAGAGATACCCCACCAAACCATGACTGAAGCTGGGTGATGACCCTTTTCGACCCTTGGGAACAGTTCAGATGCTTCCTTAGATGACCGTGCATACACCCTATCATTTTGCGTGTTAAATTTTTCCTGGACGGTAAACATTTTTTTCAATCGTAAAGAAGATTTTTCTGTGCAAGTTGTCAGCGTGCTTCATCAAAAGACGTTTGGATTTTACTACCCTATTTTTTTGCAAAGCTGCAGTCAACAAATTTCCGGTGCGACGATTGAAGGCACCAAGTCCCAAGTCTTTTTTAATAATTCGACTCATGGATTTTTGCGTGACATTGATATTCATCTCACGGGCCATGGTTTTCTGTTTTCGGAGCGGATTCTTGAATTCTTGATTTGACGGCTTTGATGACTTGCGGCATGTGAACTGTATATGGACGGTCCGAACGGTGGCGGTCTTTGACATCTCCAGTCTCCTCAAACCGTTTTATGCACCGGTAGACGAACATGCGACTAATCTCGAGTGGGCGGAGCATTTTGAAAATATCGCCTTTTTTCATTTCACACTTAAAATGTGCTATAACAGCGATATGGTTCTCATTATCTGACCACTCCATGGTGAAAGCTGACACAATTTTGAATTCCCATTACAGACTAACGCTATGGAGATTAGCTTTCATAACTTTACTTTTAATGGCACAACAGCCCATGGAGGGCCTAGGCCGAACTTTTCGCATAGCTTTCATAAACCATGTGTTAATAACAGTTTGTGTTCAATGTTGTAACAGTATTTATGTCCCTACTAAGTATATAAGGTTGGCTAAAAAGAGAGTGAGCGTGAGCTTAGTGAGTATGCCAATAATAACGCGCCGAATATTCTCTTCCAAAGCGTCAGTCGTCTCGGGCTTATCTGCGTAGACAAGCGACTTCACATAACCCCACAAAAAATAGTCCAGCGGTGTTAAATCGCACGATCTTAAAGGCCATGCCACAGGCCCAAGACGCGAGTTAATGCGCTCGCGCTCACCAAAAGTTTCCTTCAAAAAATTGATTGTTTCGTTGGCTGTACGCCGTCTTGTCGTCCACATCAACGTCCTCCAATTCAGGCACGAAAAAATCATTAATCATGGCTCTATAGCGTTCCCCATTGACTGTTACATTGTAACATTATGACCGGCTTCATCTTTGAAGAAATATGGACCAACGATTCCCTCTGCCCATAGATCACACCAAACAGTGACTTTTTGAGGATGTAACGGCGTCTCAACAATGGCTTGTGGATTATGATCACTCCAAATGCGACAATTTTGCTTATTAACGTACCCTTTCAACGAAAAGTAAGCTTCATCGCTAAACAAAATTTCCTTGTGAACATTGGGATCGGTGGCCATCTCGTTTTGGGCCCATTTACCGAACGTCCGACGCGCTTTATGGTCTTTCGGCTTCAATTCTTGAAATGGCAAACCAAACTGGGCATAAATCAAGTAACAGCTGTCCAAAAGACCAACTCCGAAAAAAGAATTGCCAGATTTCCTGTTTTTTCTTAAATACTTTTCTGACATCTTTTAAATATTTTGTTCATGCTTTATGATTCTTCCTATACGTTTCCCAAATTGTTCGGATTTTCTACGGATTCATTCTTCTAATACGTTTCCAATATTCTTCTATGCTGATTATAGCTCCATCAATTTGTGCCATTGTCTCTACGATTTTTTAATGGCAGTTAGTAAGTAGAATATGCTTCATTAGAATCGAACGTATGGCGTCATCATGTGTTTGGAATAATTTCCATGATGGCAAGAATAATATTGCTATGGACGTGAAAGAAAGTAATGAAAAATTAACTTCAGAGATAATTCTGTGTTAAAGTAAAGTAGGTTTATCAACCAAATATGTACATTGGATTTCATACGCTGTCATATAGTATGTATTTGTATTCACTAAGCATAGTCGGAGAATTCTTGCTTCAAAGCAACTTTCCTGAACTGAGCTATACCTATGCTATGGCAAATACTACATATAATTTCGGAACTCAAATCTTTAGTTCGGCTTTTCGATATCCAAGGGAACCAAGGGAAAAAGTTATTCTACCATTTTGCCTCCTTTTGTTTTCGTTTTTCCGATTGCTTGGTTGGGTACTGTCCCATTTTCATTTCGTTTATTTCCATATTTCCTAATATTTTAAACTCATCATGAACGTTCTGCATTACTTGCTTTAAATTTGTAAAATCTAATATTTTAAATTCTATGCACACTTAAACACACACACACACACACACACCCATACAGGCACACATACATACAAATACAATTGCTTGCTCGTTTTGGCACAAGTCCTTTTAAATACAATTTAAAAAAAGAAAATGTGGAAATTATGCTTGATAGGAAATTTGTGTGCTATATACAGAGTCTAACACACAAACACACACATGCACACACACACACACACACACACACACACACATATTCATGCTTATTAGGGCTACCATACATAGCAAAAATGAGGGCTAAATCGAATGCCATAAGCCAAGAGACATAACATTTAATGGACTCGATTGCAAAACTTGAAATCATGTTTGATTCTTTGGAGAATTGGCCAGAAACAACGAACACTCACACGAACAATCTGTGAAAACAAAAACAGAGAGTCTATGTATGAAGTATGTACTATACACATACAATATGTGTGTGTGTGTGTGCGTGTGTGTTTTGTGTTTATGTGTGCTTGAATCGGGTCGAAGAAGTCGTTTATTTACCATCATGATGGAAAAAATTGAGAGAAAAGTTTACCCAAGTTTTGTAATTCAATTGGAAATCGATGCTACTGCCGCTGTTGTTGTTGTTGTTGTTGTTGTTGTTGCTATTGCTGTGCAGCGCTTTTGCGATTGTTGCGACAGTTTATCTTTAACTAGGCAAAAAAGATTGTGTAATGGTGCGCAAAAACCTAAAAATTGCTTCCATTCTCATTTTTGTTGTTGCTGCTGCTGCTGCTGCTGTTGTTGTTGTTGTTCTCGAGGAGGTTAAGTGGGCATACTATTTACAAGAGTTCAAAGAATGGGAAGATTAGGACAATTGAGCAACAATCATACACAATAACAACAACAACGAACAAGGCAGCAGCAGGCAATGGCAGGCAGTCAAAAGAATATGGCATAGAAAATAAAATTTAGAGTATACGTATGTATGTATGTACATAATTAAATTGCTTTCAAATTGGCATAATACATTTTTGAAATATTTTTAAAATGTGTTTAATTAAGAAATCCCCAAAAAAAAAATCAACTGAACATGAATGCGAATGCTAGTGTTTATTTGAATTCCTAAAAGCTTTTAATTTTCAGTTTAAATTAATTAAAAGACACAAGCGGAAAACAAACAAACAAACAAACAAGCGAGGAAGCAAACTGCACGGACACGATGAAAGCGTATTTTTCAATTACAAAATCGATGACCCAAATCAGAAAAAAAAATTGAAATTTAGAGCAAGATTGCAAAAAGAATGTAGCACACACACAAATTTACAAACACTCAAACACAAACACAATTGTAGCAATAAAAAAGGCAACGCAGAAAACAACACAAAAGAACTGCAGCGTGTAAGTAAATTAAAGTGAAATCGAAATGTACACAGACATGCCCTCATAGGTATACACAAACACATGCATACATACTCGTATGTATGTATGTGTTTGTAAACACATTTACTCTCGTGCAAATGCAAACGTCGAAAGCATTTTAACACTTTTGTCAATGTTGACGCATTAAGCTAAATGAGATCACCACCACGAAAGCAAAAGCAACAACAAAAGAGATAATGCTACGTACTGGCACATGTGTGCTTACGATTATGACACACACACTCAAACAGTTGTTGTACATTAGGGAAGCGCTATCGCCATTTGATGTTTGGGATGGAATTGTAAATGCATGGCGAGATTTGCCAGTTTTGTGTTCCAATTTCATCTAAATCGACTTTGAAAATAAAATGATTTTATCCTTAGTCGCGTAAAATGTCAATTTAATTTAGTTTTAATTGTGTGTGTGTGTGTGTGTGAGTGTGTGTGTGTGTGTGTGTGTCTATAGATATACGTACTAATGGAACTAAAGCTGTTTTCCTACAATCATTTGCTTAAAAGCATTCAAATACACAGAATGCCTGTTAGAGTGTGGTGGCATTATTAGTTCATCCTCAGAGAGGAGTTGGAAATTAGATAGAGAGAGAGAATTTTTTTAACTGTTATCGCACACACACACACACATTCATTCAAGCAAATTTTATGGTATTTACATTCGAATTATAATTACTACAACGTGTGAAATCGAAACTTGAAACTTGCAGCACTCAGTATTAAATTTGATATATTTTTGACAGTTTTCGTTGAACTTTGATTGGATTGCGTGCATGTCCGGAAAATGCTCAAATGCTGTGGCTATTACACATAGATGATGGTTAATCAACTGTGTTCGAGTCGATTTCGTTGATGAAGACAAACCGAAAATGTGTTCAAGAACAAGAATGTTTCTATTTGAACACTAATGAACATACATATGTACGAGGTGTGATCAAAAAATAACAGTTATTTTCAAATTTCGTGAGTTACGTATGTTCGATTTTCACATTTTTTTTTTTGTTTTTTTCTGTTATGTTGGTACACATGTCTGTTATATATGTTGGCAATACCAACCATTTTGGATTGTCAGTTTGTTTTTGACAGAGAAAAAGGTTAGTCGTGTTTTGGTGTGCTCTTCGATTTTTTACTATTCGAAAAAATGGATCAAAGAAACTGTATTCAGTTTTGTGTAAAAAATGAAATTAAATGCGCAAGGACATTTGAAATGTTGAATGTGGCCTTTGGCGAGTCTACTATGAGCAGAACACAAGTTCAATTGTGGTATAACCGGTTTAAGGAAGGCCGAGAAGATGTCAATGACGATGCTCGTCCTGGTCGCCCGAGCACGATGTCAACAACCGATGAAAACATTGACGCAGTGAAGAAAATGATTTTGGATAATCGTCGAATCACTATCAGAGAGGTTGCTGATGATGTTGGCATATCGTTCGGCTCATGCCAAGTAATTTTTACGGATGTTTTAGGCATGAAACGTGCGGCAGCGAAGATTGTTCCAAAATTGCTAAATTTTGAGCAAAAACAACGTCGCTTGTGCGTAAGTTTTTGGCCAAAAACAAAACTGTTATCATGCCTCAACCACCGTGTTCACCGGACTTGGCCCCCGCTGACTTTTTCCTCTTCCCAAAACTGAAGACACCGATGAAAGGAAAGCGTTGGCGATACCAAAAAGCGCGTTTCAGAAGTGTTTCGAGGATTGGAAAAAACGCTGCAATAAGTGTATTATATCTGAGGGGGATTACTTTGAAGGGGACAAGATAGTTGCTGATGAATAAATAAATACTTTTTGAAAAAATTTAAAATAACGGTTATTTTTTGATCATACCTCGTATGTATATATCTGATATTTTCGGACATGTACGAGTAAGTCATCAGATATCGTATTTCAACACCCATAAGTATATTGAACAGTTTTCTATTTTTAAAGTGAAACTTCTTATGGGAGAGTACTGAAATCTGTATCGCCACCCTCTTGTATGACGATTTCTTTTATTTTGTTTGTGTGCATTGAACATCAAAAAATTCATTTCTCTCACTCTCTCTTTATATAGGAATGAAACCGAAATGTTACTCTGTAACACATAGAGTGGTGGGGAGTGCATTGGCGCATATAAAAGAACGAGTAAACAAAATCTACTCCTGCAAGAACAACTCGCATATCACTCTCTCTCTCTCTTTCTCTCTCTCTCTATATGTATCTATCTTACCATATTTCTCGCAAAATCAACACGACCAACAATAACTGTAAATCAACACGAAATCAATTACTCGCTAATATGAAAATTACTCGATTGTTCGCAGTCGACCGCATGTATATATATTTACACATGAAATGACATTAAGAGAGCCGACGTCACTGCTTGTACTGCATGGGCCGCATCCCTATACAAAAAATCTTGCCATATACTCTTACATAAGTATGTAATTAGTATGAAAAAAGAGCGATCATAATACCCGCTCTCACTGTGTGTTCATGTATACTCTATGATATTCTTTCTCATATTTAAATAGTTTCATTTAAGCTAAAATGCAAAATTCTCATCTCGATTTCACTAATATTTCAAAATCCTTTCTTCATCTAATAAAGGGTGATTTTTCAAGAGCTTGATTTTTGAAAACACAGAAATTTTACAAAAGTGAATGAAATTTTTTAGTTGGATCGGTAAATCAATTCCTGCCATGTACTTAAATATTGCCCGCTGCTACGCTTCAAGTGGTCCATTCTGAAGGTCCAATTTTGGCACACTTTTTTACACATTTCGGCCGGAATCGCACCAATGACGCTATGACGCGTGCAATGTTGGCTTCCAAAGCAGCAAGCAGCAATCGTGGTTGGCTTGTCCCTATAGACAAGAGATTTAACATAGCCCCACAAAAAATAGTCCAACGAGGTGACATCACACGATCTTGGTGGCCAATTGACTGCACCAAAACGTGAGATTAACTGCTAACCAAATTCGCCTCTCAATTGATGCATGGTTTCGCGTGCAGTGTGGTATGTGACATGTGGCACCTTCCTGTTGGAACCACATGCCGGCAGAGTCCAATTCTTGCATTTTCGGCAAAATAAAGTCTGTTGTCATCGAACGGTACCGGTTCCATTCTCCATTGGCCTTCTTCGTCTTTGAAGAAGTACGGCCCAATGATGCCGCCTGCCCATAAACCGCACCAAACTGTACATTTTTCGGAATGCATTGGTAGCTGCGGAATTGCCTCTGGCTGGTCTTCACTCCAAATACGAAATACGGCAATTCTGCTTATTCACGTATCCATTGAGCCAAAAATAAACCCCGTCGCTGAAGACAATTTAGCTTGCGCAACACATTTTTCACAGAGCACGAATTTTGATAATAAATTACAATAATTTGCAATCGTTGTTCAGGCGGTCGCTGTGGTGTAGTGGTAGTGCGTTGGACTGCTACGCAGAGTGTCCGGGGTTCGAATCTCGGCACAGGAAAAATCCAAAAGTAGAAAAGATAATTTTTCTACACGGCACCACCTCTTGGCAGGCAATGGCAAACCTACAAGAGTAAATATTGCTATGAAAAGCTTTTCACTTCGCCGTTCGGATTCGGCATTAAACTGTAGGTCCCTTCCATTCATGTACAAATATAACACGCACAACATGAGTGGATGCGAAAAGCTCGGCCTAGGCCCTCCATGGGTTGTTGTGCCATTAAAAGTAAGTAAGTGTTCAGGCGTAAGTCCATTCATGTTGAAATGGCAAAGTAAACTGAGCATTTTTTACTTTGGCACATGTTGAGAATCACGCGTGAACTATCAGAAATATAAACGGTAAAAACAAAGTAGCCAAAAAATCACCCTTTAATTTCTAACTTCCTTAAATGAAATATGATAAGATTTAAAATTTATTTCTCTATACACATATCTATTAAAAAAAAACAACAGAATTTTTTGCTTATATCCAACTAATCTCAAAGAAAACAGCAAAGAATTTACTCACTAAAAAACCTATCATAATATGGAAATATTATAGTGTGTGTGTGTGTTAGTGTGTGACTGTGTAGCGAAAGGATTTTCATACATTTAGTAAACATTCAACTTTCGTGTGACTGCTAGTGTTGTGCTTAAGTCTTGAATCTTACTCCTTTTAGACTTATTATCGATTACTGTGCACTCACAAAGAAAACAAAAGCGAACATAACGCACGAGCCAAGCAAACCAACCAAGGAACTATGCAACTTAGGTACATACTTACATACCTTAACCTTCTGCATAAATATCATACACACATAAGTATATGTATGTGTGTACACTGAAAGTATATGTATTTATGAAGATTGAAAATCATATTGAGCCACTATAATATCAATATTTTCTAATGTCAACTAGAAGGCGAAAATTGCCTGCCAACTCAACTCAATTCAACTCAACGCAATTTAAAACCAAAACAAATGTGAAGGGTTTTGTGTGTGTATATGTGTGCTAATACGGTATATTTCCTACAGATCCAATGCGCACATACACCTTCACATTTACATCTAAGATTGAGAAATTGATGTCTCTCTTTCATTGATGTCTCTCTTTCAAGAGAGAGAAAGAAAACAGTTTAAAGAAAAAAAATTTGGTAGGAAGAGAATGTATTAAATGTGAAACCAATACACTTTTATGTGCCAGCATATACATTGAGAGTAGTAAGCGGTTATGTGTGTTTGTGTGTGTGTGTGTCTGTTTGTATATGCCCACGTTTTAATATTGAAATTGAGTGTGTATTGATAACAATAAATGGGATTATTTATTCAAAATATAATGCCTAAATTGTGTATGTATTTATTTGGACCTTTGCGAGAGCGTGTGTGTGTGAGTGTATGTAAGTGTTTAAAAGTTGAATACGAGGATTACATGGAATAATATTTATTAAAATGTTAAAAGTCAATGTTATCTATTGTCAATTCAATCGAGTATGATGAAAAGACATGGGAAAATTACACAAAATATATTAGCTACATAGTAAGTACTTACTTATATTATTTAAAAATTTTTCATATTTCATAATACATGCAATAATCAAAAACTATTGCTAATATTACCCATGAGTGAAAGAATTTATTATGTTCACAATACTTGTAATTATAGTATAGTCGTCCCGAAAATTAAAGCTTAAAAGTTGGAAAACGGTGGATCATCTTAAAATAAAAATAATTTATTTCAAATCGGTCAAGCGTTGCAGGTTGTTTTTTATTGTAATATTAGAGTCCGTCAAAGAGCGAGCAGCACATAGACTAGATAGTCCAATGCACTCCGTCCCTAAGAGGCACACTCTCCTAACTTACTTAGTCTGCAACTTCGTTAATAGCCCTAAATCTGCCAAAATCCTTTGCAAATCTGCAAAGCTTAGATAGGTCGAGGTTAACTAAGTCTTCCATGTTCACGAAGTGTTTGCCAAGGTTGGTATATCCGGCCGAAAGATAGCAGGAGATTTGCAGATGAAATGCTCTGCAGTTTCACTACCTTTTAGACATACATCAATCACATATGCTCGACTCTTTAACACAGATTTTCCTAAGAAAATCGCTGACTGTAACAAAGCCTTTCACGAGCCCTACAAGGAATCTCAAGTCAGACCTTCGCAAGCTTAACAGATACTTACTTATATCTATCTTGATTAGGAGAGTCAATAAACAACTTCGAATGTCAGCAGGAATCCAGTCCTCGTGTAATTGATGCATATGCAAAATAAGAAAAAGTTTGATTCTCTAATTGTATTTTTTTTAAAGATCTTACCTAATCAAGGGACACTTATTTAAACAATTAGCTAAATTTTACAATTTACACACAATAAATTATTTTTTTTTTTTTTGTGAACAAATCTGAAAGTTAAAGTTTCTCCAAAAAAAGTTCACCCCAGCCCTGAGCACAGCCGAACCAATGCAGACAGGAGGGACTACTTGCACACCAGAGAATGAAAGGTTTCGTTACAAGCCTCAGCTCCATTTCGTGTTTAACGAAACGGAAAAACACGAGAGCAACCAATGACTTTCTGCGAGCCCGTAAAAATTATTGTAAATCCTTTTGTAAACAGCAAGTCTGCTCTCGTGTTACTTGGGATACTCGTGTGGCCAGGCACCTATATAAGCATTAATGGATTACTACTCACAAGTCTGTTACGCTTGACAATCGTTTCAATCACACTTTTCGAAGAGATAGTAAAAGCTGAACAGGTTTCAATAGCCGTCTGGTTATACAGGTAGACGAGTAGAGTTGCCCCTCCATGTTCGATTCAGCAACAGTTGTGAGGTGATGGTAATCGCATACACCTCAGCTTGATACACTGAGGTGATCCAGGATATTTTCAAAGAAGTGTTTCAGCTCCAGCTTATTTGTCTAAGTGTAGAAGATATTACACCCTGGGTGAAAGCCAGTGCATCATATTCCTCCCAGTCAGGTCGTGGGTTATGAAACGGAAACTTTTGACAAATGAGTACGCTGTCCGTTGAACTTTCTCCGATCAAGGAGTAGTGAGTGGTTTAGTAAACTTCGTATTCCACCAGCCCTGCATTCCTCTCCAAAAAAAAAATATCTTTCTTCCTAGCAATGTACCGATCCGATACAGAGACAGCATCTCTGTTGTCGAGAATTATTTCTCTCTTTAAACAAGCGTAGAGAAACTTGTGATAAAGCTGACGATTGTTTTCGCTGTGTAACTAGAGGACGTTGCAATATTTACTGCTTGATTTTTAGGTGCCCAATTTTCTGAAACTCTTTTATTTACACCTTTTTCCTACTTATACTTAACGGAATATTTATAGTTGTAGGCATCGGTTACCAATTTTGATAAAAAATTTCCTTGTTCTCTATAAAAATTAGAGAAATATGATGTCAAAAGTTCTTTACTCTAAGATACTCTACAATGATGCCGACTCGGTGTTTAATGACCACACAATCTTATATTATTTACTATATTTTTAAATATTTAAACTTCTAGATAAGGAGATAATTATGTAATACAAAAAACAAACAAATTATTACTTGTTACAATATGTAATTAATAGATTCTTATTACTTACTTACTTAACTGGCAATACAACCGATGCTCGGTCTTGGCCGCCTCTACAAAGCTTCGCCAGTCGCCTCTGCTATGCGCGCGCTGGCGCCAGTTGATAAGGCCAAGTGCAGTCATTTTGCCCTGCACCTAGTCTTTCCAACGGAGACTAGGACGTTCCCTTCTGCGCGTTTCTCTACCGTGGTTCGAATAAAACACCCTTCTAGCCGGAGCGCTTTCTTCCATTCGCTCAACATGACCCAGCCAGCGAAGCCGCTAGAGTTTTATACGCTTGACTATGTCAGTGTCGGCGTACAGCTCATACAGCTCATCGTTCCATCTTATTCGATACACGTCGTCCACGCATATTGGACCGTTGGTCTTAGGGAGTATCTTCCTCTCGAATGCTCCTAACAGCCTCTCATCATTGATGGTCAATGTCCACGTCTCTGCGCCGTACATTAGGACGGGAAGGATGAGGGACTTATAGAGCGTTATCTTCGTCGGTCGAGAGAGGGCTCTACTTCTCAATTGCCTACTGAGCCCATAGTAACACCTGTTGGCAAGAGTTAGTCTCCGCATGATCTCAAGGCTGACATTATTGTTAGTGTTTATGCTGGATCCTAGATATACGAAATCCTTGACGATTTCAAAAGTATAATTGTCAAAAGTGACTTTTTCTCCAAGACGCCGTGACTCTTTATTTGTTGACACAAGATATTTCGTTTTGTCCTCGTTCACCACTAGACCCACTCGACGAGACTCCCTTTCCAGATTGGAGAACGCTGCACTGACTGCTCGAGCGTTTTTTCCAATGATGTCAATATCATCAGCGTATGCTAGCAGCATGACACTCTTGTAGAAGATAGTGCCAGAGACGACGATGTTCGCAGCTCGAATTATTTTCTCCAGCATAAGGTTAAAGAAGTCGCACGATAGGGAGTCACCTTGTCTGAAACCTCTTTTGGTATCAAATGGCGCGGAGAGGTCTATACCAATTTGCAGTGCACTGGTGGTGTTGGTCAGTGTCATTTTGCAAAGACGAATGAGCTTGGCAGGAATACCAAAATCAAATATTTCGGCGTACAACTGATCCCTAATCGTGCGGCTTTATAATCGACAAATAGATGATGGGTGTCCAACTGTTTTTCTCGGGTCTTTTCCAGGATTTGGCGTAGTGTGAATATCTGGTCGATGGTGGATTTACCAGGCCGGAAGCCACACTGATAAGGTCCAATCAGTTTGTTGACGATGGGCTTCAGTCTTTCGCACAGTACGCTCGATAGAACCTTATATGGCAATATCAAGAAGGCTTAGAATTAATAGGTAGTTGGCGCAGATCGTGAAATCACCTTTCTTATGGATTAGGCAGAGTACGCTGAGGTTCCAGCGTATTATTACTATTGCATTAAAAACAAATAAATAAAAGGATCTATTATTCATATTCCTATGCAAGTTGAAGGGAGTAACTGAAGCATGCGTAATTTCGCTTTAGGTACGAGTATGTATTTATAAATATGTCTGTATGCCTGCATGCCTGCATGTATGTATGTATGTATGTATAGTATGTATGTACTCGTATATATGTAGAGTATACTTGTATACAAATCCATTAAGTAATAAAACTGAATTTATTATTTATTATGATTATTATTGTTTTCTCACACTCGCAATCGCACTGGCGCTCGTCTTCTTATCCAACACCTCCTCGAAAATAATTTTTGTTTGTACTTTGCGATACACTCATACACTCACACACACTCACATTAATAATAATTTACAAGCGTAGTGTATTTGTGGCATATCAACGCAACAACAAGTAAATAAATATCTATAAAAACTAAATCTCCGTATATGAATGCGCCTAGACCGACCACTTGTCAGGATAATGGTATTTCACATACACTTGTATAAACGGCAACTTCAAAATAATAAAAATCCATTCGATATTCGTCGTTGCGCCGAACAAAAAAATGGTTGTGCTAGCGGCAGTAGCTAAAGGATACAAACGTAGAGCATGTTGAATATGGATTATGTGTTATAAGTGAACGGTGGAGAGGGGAGCGGTGAACGGGGAGCGGGGAACGGGGAGCGGGGAACGGGGAGCGGGGAGGAGAAAATCGAATTGCGAAGGGCTTTTGGTTTACGCATGATAAGCAACGTACGACAATACAAATATGTCACACTCGAAGCATTGCGACGGCAAGATCATAATCGCATTCCATATGCCCCGCCACCCTCCAAATAATGACCTGTCGCATACTCTTCCTTCCTGCTCTCTAGCCGCCGCACTTTATGCTTTCATCAATTTCAAAACAGAACTAGAAAGAATGAA
Organism: Palloptera scutellata; assembly: GCA_958295655.1. Taxonomy (NCBI): domain Eukaryota; kingdom Metazoa; phylum Arthropoda; class Insecta; order Diptera; family Pallopteridae; genus Palloptera; species Palloptera scutellata. The sequence continues at coordinate 18,383,784 of OY282452.1, forward strand.
AGAAATGTACGAAAAAGATTATTCATGCGAAGCGAATAAATATGAAAAGGAAATATTCCACTTGAAGAACTTCTCCTTCGTCTTCTTCTAAGCGCACACTGTATGTACATTCAATCGTTGTATAAGTACACAACATATACACAGTATCAGGAGAGTTGTAAAGCAGAATATTGTTGCTTTGCCTGACTTACATAGCCATCAATGTGGTTTATAGCTGGCTGGTTAGACGCTCAGTAAAATACCTATACATAGGACAAGAAAAAGAAGAAGAAGAAGAAGGAGAACAACTGTGTTTGTGAATAGTAGTAATAATAATAATAATAATAATAATAATCGTAATACTTGGGGATAATAATACACAAATTGATTGCATCACAAGTATTCAAGTATCACATTGTATTCGTATTTCACGTGGCACTATGTGAATTGAAGTTCGACTACATACTCACGAAGCAACTACTTAACTGACACTAACAACAACAGAAACTACATGAACCCCCAGTAATTTGTATGAAGAAAATTGGAAAATATGTTTGTAGGATCGACTAAAAGCCTCCCGCAGGATAATCCAATGAAATTTACGACAAACGGCAATTGGTAGCAACAGGAATGAAACAATGAAATATAAATAACATAAGTCTGTGCAAAAAGGACACACGGACGCTAACATATGCTGAGACAGGATACAGTAGCTATGAACACACACACACACAAATAAAACCAAATCGCTTTTGATGACTCGCCCTAGCCGCAAAAAAGTGGAAGTCAGACTAGGCGGGCACACTATAACATCTAGCCCCTCCATCAAGTATCTCGGAGTCATTCTTGACTACCGCATGACCTTCAAGGAGCACCTAAGACATTCAAGCGAAAAGGCAAGAAAAGTGAGCATGGCAATCGCAAGATTAATGCCTAATGTCGCTGGCCCAAGGCAAAAAATGTGAAATCTTCTAGCAAGTTTTAGTACATCAATCCAACTGCATGCGGCACCAATCTGACAGAGTTACAAGCGTGTAGCTGAAACCACCTGCCTCAGTGTGTAGGCTGTCGTCACTAAGGGTATGCTGTGCATTTAGAACAGCGTCGGACAATATGGCAAACCTGCTAGCAAGCAGATGCCCTACAGCAGGTGCACTCGTATGAAACCGATAACCGATTTTTATGAAAATACACGTTTATTGACGAAAAATGGTTATACATTCAATCTTCAAAGTAATGGACATTGCTAGCTACACTTTTTCCTCATCTCTCTGGCAATTTGTGAATGCCTCGCCATAAAAAACTGTTCGTTTTTTGGATCAAACCAGTCATCGAGCCATTTTTTCACATTTTCGTACGAATCGAAGTGCTGCTCAGCAAGTGTGTGCCCCCATTGATTAAAATATGGTAAGTGGTAGTCAGATGGAGCCAAGTCTGATGAATAAGCTGAATGGGGAAGGGCTTCCCAGCTGTACGAATCTACCAATTCTCGAGTCCAGAGTCCCGAGTCTGTTTTGTTCGATGTGATGGTGCATTGGCAACAAGAAAAATCACTTTGTGTTGCCTAGCTTGATATTCTGGACGTTTTTGACACAAAGCACGGTTCAAATCGGTTAATTGTTGTTGGTAGCGTTGACCAGTAACTGTTTCACCTGGTTTCAGAAAGTCAAACCAGATACCACCTCACTGATCCCAGAGAACACAGAGCATTGTCTTCTTTCCGAAGCGATTTGGCCTTGCTGTCGATTTGGGCGGTGTACCGGGCTTAACATATGATCATTTATGTTCGGAATTCTCGAAATAGATCCATTTTTCATCACCAGCCAGTGACAATTCGATGAAGATATGACTTTCTTTTGTACCTGGCGAGCAACATTTCAAAGGTGGTTTTTCGATTTTCGTGCTGTCTTTCAGTCAATTCATGCGGCACCCATCTTCCCATCTTCCCACCTTCAAAATCAATCCCATGGCTTTTAAACGTTGAGAAATGCATTGTTGGGTCACATTTAATTGTTCTGCAAGTTGTTCTTGCATTTGACCATTATCCTCATCGAGTAAAGCTTGGAATTCGGCATCTTCAAACTTTTTTGGTGGTCTTCCACGTTCTTCGTTTCTCACATCAAAATCACCACTTTTAACCACATTCAACCACTCGTTGTACTATGTTTTGCCTAGAGAGTTTCCACAAGCAATCGATGATATTCCAAAGCAGACTTCTTCAATTGGAAACAGAAAATCAATGATGTCCGCATATCGTAGTTTGTAGGCACAAAATTCGACATTTTTACGAGCGAAAACACAATATGTTATTGTATGAAACTTGATTGTTTATGAACTGAATATTGTTGACAGGACTAAATGCGAAGAAATGGCGCCAATGATTTGGTTTGACAGAGCGTATACTTTTACCTAGCGACACGGAGATGTCATTACCGTCATTCATGCCATTCATACTTGTACACCTGGTAGATATCATGGCAAGAGCAGCTGCAGAAGTCAGCAGCGTTTGCCTAAAATTGCATTGAAGAGTGGCAACATCGATAGGAGACATCAACGAAAGGTCGCTGGACGAGGACATTGATCCCTAGCGTAGAGCGGTAGGTTAATAGAAACCATGGGGAGATGAATTATCACCTCACACAATTCCTATCAAGACACTGATACTTTCGACAATATCTGAACAAATACACCCACGTTGACCATTAGTACCGTGTATTTTGTAATGGTAAAATCGAGAATGCTGAACATATCTTACTAGAATGCGGCAGATTTGTAGATGCCAGAAATCAGCTTCGGATGATTGTTCTTAGCAAAAGAGAAATGGCATGAATGCAGCAAGGTAATAGCACACATGATGACGCAAGTGCGAAAAGACGAGCAAGCAGTGAGGCGAGCAAATCTCAAAATATGTTTGGATGCGAATCGGGCATGTGAGCGGTGCGGTGCTACTCATATCTATGAACATTCCCATCTACCTGGTCGAAACCAAATAAAATAAAAATAAAAACCACATACACAAACACACACGCACGCACGTCTTTGCTTCCGGCATGTGAAAGCTTACACTGTAATTCACTAGAATGGGGACGGTTTTTTAAATTTCAATTTGAGCTTTGGGCTCTTGATTATCTTGAATACCTTGAATATATAATATTTTTAGGCAGCGGTAACCGAGCGGTACGTTCAAAATTAAAGGCTTCGCTAATGACAATGCTGAATGTTCTGAAGGAAATCTTTAAAGGCTCTACCATCAAATATCAAATTAGGTAGCATTAACTGCCTCAATAGTAATGAAAGTAATAACTGATTTAGTTGGATGAGATTCGCTCGAGTTGGATTCTCGATTAACAAAGTTATTTGGAACTGTTACTCTTGAATAATAGCAATTAGCGATCTACAAAGGCGGCGAGAACAAACTGTCAAAGAAGAAACAAAGGTACAAAGGCAACATTGAATGAATTGTGTGGCCAGAAGTAAATGAATACCTTGAGCAGTAGACTCTTTTCGGTTCATGTTGAGCAACAGTGCTATTAACCATCGATGGTTAAAAGTGTAGGGGGGCCTGGGGCGTAGGACACAAGGTAAAGTTCGTGACAGTCGCAGGTGCGTCCATGGTCGATCCTCCTCGTGGCGTCCCCTGGATAGCGATCTGACAACCGTCAGTGAGTTAACTAATGTGTGCGGCGGGCTTCTCCATGGCCTTGAATGAATGGTTGTGCGTCGGGCTTGGAACCCACCACGTTAAAATACCCACCCATGAATCCTCAAAACAAGCCTCGGATAACGAACCCCTCTAATGTTGACGACTCCCGCAAACGTCCAAAGGAAAAAAGAGGCGGCCAAGACCGATCATCGGTTGTAGCGCCAGCTAAGTAAGTAAGTAAGGTTAAAAAGTGTTAGCCACAGGTTGATTTTGTATATTCAAAACAGCAAAGTAAACGAAGAAAACATTCAGAAATAATCAAATTAACATTGATAGTTAGCAGAGTGATGAAATGTAGTAACAAAGCCAAGAAGAAAAACATTCAGCAAGTATGTAACAATCACAGACTGCTACCACCAAAAACATTCGAATATTCTTTTTTTTCAATTGACACGTGATACGCTGTGAACCCAATGTTCAGAAATTCTTCTGATTGAATTTGTTCATCAAAGGATAGCACTCAAATTGAGAAAGTGTCGCTATTCATTTGAATTGTAGTGTAAGCAATGAATAGCATTACTACTAATACTGAAAAAAAAAACAGAATTAGAAAAAACAACACTGTGGCATGAATGAGAAGTAGAAATTCAAACAATGAATGCTCACAGTATGCAATGGGGATGACAACAACAAACGTGGTACAGCGAACGGTGATTACTCTGATACGATGACAGCTAGCAACAATCCAATACTGACCAGCTCGTCATAGCAACCCTAAAGAAATCTACTCGCTCAAGCTATACCCTGTACACTGATGTGAAAATCCGTTGATGGGAGTTCCTTCTGCTGCTGGTTGCTGATGATGCTGATGCCGGCGACGATGGTGTCAAACAGATGGTCAAGTGATACTGCCACAATTGCTAGTACTACTACTTCTAACACTGCAATACTGTGAGTATGAATGGGAAACAATTGTATGTATACGTGTGTGTGTGCGTTTGTGTGTGTGTATGAATAAAGCAAATGATTGTATATGGTACAAATAAAAAAGAGCCATTCGTGTTCATGTAAACCAAATGTGATTCATAGTTCACTGTGGCAAACTGATATCATCAATATGGATAAAAAGAAGCATGTGATAATATTCCAAAAGATGACAGTTCATCATTACAATCGCATGCGAGTAGTTAAGCGTATAACCGAAAAGGAAAAGAAATGCGTTATGATAGTGTGAGTGCATTTGCGTCATCGGTAGGTGTTTACTGGCTACACTTTGGTTTTCACATAAAAACGAAAATTTGTTTTTTAAATATTATTTTTATGTAAGAAGAAAAAGGTTTTAAAAACATATTTTTAAGGTGCAAGATTTATCGCAGAAATATTTTTTATAATTGCCAAAGAGTAATTTTTTTCTCCCATGATATTTTCTCATTTTAATTTTGCGACGCTTTTAGGGTTGAATAAAAGAAAATTGGGTTGGAAATACGTGAACGTTTCACAACTAAGTACTGCATCTGTCATGGTTGTAAAGTTTAAGCTTTAAGCTTTACGATCTAGTTAGAATCGGTGTCCTGTGTGATCACATTCACTCTTTCATTCTCCCTCCTTCTTCCCCTCACCTATCAATCTTACTTTTTATCTACTAGGTGCTAGTTCCTTTCGATCATGTGTTATGGTGGATCTTTGTTGAAAATAAATTTCTTCTTCTTGAATGTTTTCCATTATATTAATTGCATAATTTTGGGGATGTAAAATAAATTACTCTATATTGCTATCTTAATTAGCTAAATCCTTGACAAGCTATTTTCAAATTTTTCAGGAGAAGCAAAAAACAATTTGAAACTTTAATATTCTCAGTATGGATTTTTGTATTTAAAGTTTTTAGTTTATGACCGCTGGTCGCTGCGGCGTAGTGGTAATGCGTTGGACTGCTACGCAGAGTGTTCGGGGTTCGAATCTCGGCACAGGCAAAATCGAAAACAACAAGTAGAAAAAATCATTTTTCTACACGGCACCACCTCTTGTCAGGCAATGGCAAACCTACTAGAGTAAAAATTGCTATGAAAAGCTTTTCACTTCGCCGTTCGGATTCGACATTAAACTGTAGGTCCCTTCCATTCATGTACAAATATAACACGCACAACATGAGTGGATGCGAAAAGCTCGGCCTAGGCCCTCCATGGGCTGTTGTGCTATTAAAAGTAAAGTAAATAAGTAAGTTTATGACCGAGATGCAATTGTAACAGCTTAATTATAATCCATCAAAAGCTTGATTTAAAAAAATTTTAAGTAAGATCTCTAGCATATTAAAGCAACGATAAAGTCTTCTGATTTCTGAATTTCCAATCGTATCTTCGATTGGAAATTCCTTTACAAGCTCCAGAGCGACCAAAGGAACTACGAATTCAGTAACGTTTCATTCGAAACCTTAATTTCTATTGCTAATATTATTTTAATATTTAATGTTAGCCGTCACATAGCAGTGCTTTAAATAAAATGAAAAGTTTGCCCATTAATATAAGAGATTTTCTTAACCTTATTTCTAACTCTTATTTGTACCCTCTTTTCGCCGATGTGCCTAGTAAGTGCTACTTCTCCTTTTTATTCTACAAACCTCGTCGGTGTAGCAAGGTGGTTCTAATGCTTGTGTTTTTCTTTTATGCTAAGACACTTTAATAACTCCTTACCAAAAGAACCAATGCAATCACTTATATTTTTACTTGTACCTTCATCAAATCCAAGGTCCCTTCCATTCATGTACAAATATAACACGCACAACATGAGTGGATGCGAAAAGCTTGGCCGTTAGCGCTACATGCGGTCATAGTCGACACTGATTAACTGACGTTCATTGTGGTAAAGGCATAACACTTGCCACAATGGCTGTCTAACTCTTTATCGGTGTCCTGTGTGATCACATTCACTCTCTCATTCTCCCTCCTTCTTCGCCTCACCTATCGATCTTCCTTCCATTCAATACAATGCTCTGCATTCATAGGGGTACATCCTGGGTGTTGAATGTAACAATAAAAATAAAATAAATAAAAGTACTTCTCAATATACATACTTACTTATGAATAAATATTTCATATTTTTCTTGCCGCTCACGTTACTTCATAACATTGTCTGAGAACTCAAATATAGGTATATACAAATATATATATAGGTACATACGTACAAATTATGAAATATGAGCAATAATGCCTTACCAAAAATATGATATTTCATAGTGCTTCTCTAATGGCAAGAACAGAATATTAGGGTTTGATGTGATAAGTAGGTAATGATGTTGTGATATGTTGTTCATGTGCTTACTACTCAGTTACTACAATTTATGGATTTTTACTAAGCAAACACTGAAATGCCAAGTAGAATCATGTCAAAACGAATGACGAGCACAAAAACGATGTAATTTTTCACCCCCCCCCCCCTTCATTGTGTGCGAGCTTGTTGCCAATATTAATATTGTTGTTGTAATTGCGTATGTGGCTCAAGTTGTTCCTTTTTAGTGCACGAGTATTTCTTATTGTTATATCTATTATTACATATTTTATTGTATATAATACATACATATGTATGTGATTATATAATATAATAATACTCGTAATGATGATGATTTATTATGACCACCTTTTTGTTTTGATTTGGCATTGTCGCCTGGATAATATACTTACTATTATTATTCGTCCTTGTTTGTTATTTGTATTGTTGTTTCACGAGCATACCCAAATCAATCGCAATTCAAATTAGATCTAAATACTTAAGTATTAGTATGTTCTTGAAGTATTTCTCTAACTAAGACCAAAAGCTATATTTTATTGAGTTCTGTTGGGTACAGCGAATGAAAAGCGGTTCTAAATTTGATATTTCTTGAAAATTTCCAGAGCTGCATTAATTCTGCTGTGATCGGAGAGAAAAGTTTACGGTAAAGAAATCATTAATTCCATTGTCTTATCACAAAATTTTTAATTACTTTTATTAACTTTAATAGGAAAGCTCTGAAAAGGGCAAACGATTGAAAATGGCGGCAAGTGATTTCCCTGAAATTTTCCCTGTGACTATTTAACGCATCAGTCATTTTCATAACATTTCCTACCGGGTTATAAAATTAACTTGAATATAAAGTGTCTTGCATTTTTTAGAGAGTGAGCCAAAAATTTAAAAATCCACACAAAAAATATATGCTCCCTAAAAGTATGCAACGTTTTTGAAAACTCATTATAAGATCATTTTAAGATAAATGATCATTCACAAAATTCAAAGCATGCTTTTAGGATGTCAAGTAATTTCAATTCATTGCCTATGATGTGATATCGAATGTACGGTAATGCAAAGAAAATTTCAAAATCAAATTAAAAAAAAGAAAGCCATACAATCACACGCACACACACACACATTCACACATACACTCAACTCAAAAAGTACAAAGATACAATTGTGTAAAATATGACCATGGCAAGAAAGTGGGCGAGTGAGTAAAACTTTTAGTCAATTCCCTACATTTACGCTCCCAAACACACACTTACACTCTTACATACAGAAAAAAAGCATGCCAGCATTTGAAAGCAATAACCACGGCAACAACAACAACAACAACAACAACAACAACAACACCAGCAATGGCAACATAAAACAGCACAGCATTAAACAACAAAACAGTGTTGTTTGGCTGCATTGGAAATGAAAAATAAAAATCGCAAACTCACTTTGTCATTTGTTGGTGAGTGTGTGTTCAATTCGTGTACGCTCATTTGACATTATCGGCAATGCAAACAACAACAAACAACAATAGCAACAACAACGACAAAAGCAAAAGCAAAAGGTATACCAACAACAATATTAATGGAATAAATGTAAAAAAAAAAGCTCGAATGTGTTATAAAAAACCATAAATATGCTTTGAATGTGAGTTTTTCGTTTCTTCGTTTTTGCCACACACATGCCACAAGGGGTTAATAGATTCTATTTTGTTGTTTTTCATACACACATACACACACACACACACACACACACACACACATACAGACACACACAGACACATTATGCGTATATATTATTGCCATTTGGTGTTCATTCTCCTTCTCCCCCCCTACTCTTTCTCATTGTACTTCAACGCCCTCTGCACTTAACTGATGCCGATTTTGTTACCATCATCAAATAGCAGCTAATATTTTGTGAGTGTGTGGCTGTGCTATGTACTGTGCTATCAAAAGGGTTTCAACTTCAACTTGCAATTGTAGTCGAGCTTGTTTCTCTATTTATTTCTTTTGGGCTAAGGTGCTAAGGTGGGCAACAGCAACAGCGGCAAAAGAATCATATGCTACTTCTATATACGAGTATAGGTTGGTTTATTTGTAAAGTACAATGTAGGAATAGAAGAAAGAAGGGAAATAAAACGCAAAACCATTAATGGAAAAATACAAAAAGAGTGCGCACCGTAGAAATACGAAAAAAATAAAGTAATACGACAACAGAAAAAAAAAATAGCAACTTGTGCTAAATCTTACGAATTTAATTGCAAAGCTATCGACGACACAACGACAATTGCCAACAACGTCATTGTTGCTGCTGTTGCTGCGTTATATGCACGTATTCGCTTGTCGTCGACATCAAATTCAAGTTCTCTTCTTTCGTCTGCTTTCTTCTGTTGTCGTTCACCCACCTCATCTACCCCCGTTTTATTGCAGCAAACATAACGAAACGCTCGTCGAAAACTTGGGCTGGCTAATGGATTCTATTTAACTTTACTGACTGCTAATGGATTTTTCTTGACCCCAAATGAAATGTGAATTCTTAGCAAAAGGAAAAAATAAAAGTACTGAAATAGTGAAATAGTGAAATGTAGAAAGGAAAGCGCAAAAAAAAACTAAAGCCAAAGGTAGCTCAGTTGCCTTCTCTCATACATATACATACATACATATGTGTGTACATATATATGTATGTATGTATCTAGGTGTATCTATGTAGGTGCATGTATGTTGTTAGTCAGCGTTTAGAATTGCTCTTTGTTTATTGCCACTTGCATCAGCAGCAGAAGCAGTGGCCACATATGGTTGGAACATTTTTTGAAAAAGGCAACTGAAATGTTTTTTTGAATGCTACCAAGGAGTAGTAAAGAAGGTTTAACTATACAACAACAACAAAAAAGTAACTTAACGTGTAGGAGAAACTTTAATGTAATATAATGAAGTTTGAAACTTTGTTTCACAAACACCGTAGAAATCTCCCATTAAATTATATGTAACGTGCTTAGTTTAGTTGGTAGTTTATAATATAATCTATCTGACGTTTGATCTGATGTCTCCATCTCTTTGAGTGTTCTTTGTTCTATACTTAGTTAAAGTCCCACTCATGTCCTGTTTGCTAATAGCTTAAGCTAAAGGGTAATTTTTTAAGAGTTTGGTTTTTGATAATTTAAAAAAAAAAACAAAGAAATTTTACAAAAGTTAATGAAATTTTTATTTGGATCGAAAATCAATTCCTGCCATTTATTTAAATGTTGCCCGCGGCTACGCTTCAAGTGGTCCATTCTGAATCCGGAATGTCAACAATGACGGAATCCCGAATCTCATCAATGACGCAATGACGCGTTCAATGTTGGCTTCCAAAGCAACAAGCAGCAATCGTGGTTGGCTTGTCCATATAGACAAGAGACTTAACCAAGCCCCATAAAAAATAGTCCAAAGAGGTGAAATCACACGATCTTGGTGGCCAATTGACTGCACTAAAACGTGAGATTAACTGCTCACCAAATTCGCCTCTCAATTGATGCATGCAGTTTTGCGTGCAGTGTGACATGTGACATGTGGCACCGTCCTGTTGGAACCACTTGTAGGGCGGCAAAATAAAGTCTGTTATCATCGAACGGTACCGGTTCCTTTCTCCATTGGCCTTCTTCGTCTTTGAAGAAGTACGGCCCAATGATGCCGCCTGCCCATAAACCTCACCTAAGTGCATTTTTCGGAATGCATTGGTAGCTACTGAATTGCCTCTGGCTCACGTATCCATTGAGCCAAATATGAGTGTCGTCGCTGAAGAATATTTTGCTTGCGAACACACATTTTTCAAGGAGCATGAATTTTGATAGTAAATTTCAATAATTTGCAAACGTTGTTCAGGCTTAAGTCTATTCGTGATGATTAATGGCAAACCAAACTGAGCATTTTTGATTTTGACGCATGTCAAGAATCATGCGTGAACTGTCGGAAATATAAACGTCAAAAACCAAGTAGCAAAAAACTGAAAAAATTTTGGTTTACAAGCGTAATTACATGAATAAATGTAGATTATTTTCTTTGGATCAGGTTAATATTCAATAATATGAGTCTTTCTAATTTTTGATTAGAGAAATAAAATAAAACTCTACATTTTCAGTTTACCAATGTCATGTTTACGTTAATGTTTTTGAACATCCCATATGCACTGTATTGAAAACGTTCTTTGCCCATCACTGCTTTATATTATGCTTTCTATTGACCAATCATAAGCGTTGGTTTACAATGAGTGAGAGTCAAATTGCTTTGTCTCTCTCAAAAAGCACAGTATGAATCAGTGTTGATATTTGAGGTATAATTCTACCTTTACTTTACTTTTAATGGCACAACAGCCCATGGAGGGCCTAGGCCGAGCTTTCGCACAATTCTACATATTTCCGATTTTTTTTGTAGTCTTCAAGTTACTTTAGGCACTAACGAAGCGTTTTAGATACAATTTGAAATCAATCCGCTGATTTTAGATACGTATTCTTACTGTTGTTATGTGTTTTTACTACCACAAGCTAATTGTAATAGAAACAATTTTATTGAAAATTAGTAAAATTTCCTGTGAAACTCAACAGTAAATTTCTTTGGAGACAAATTTCTGGATTTTATCATTTAAAAAAGTGCATCCAAAATTTTAAAAATTGCAAAATTGTCTCCAAATTCAACATAAACCGCATAAAAGGGAATGGTTTTGTGTTCGGTAATCTTAGTGTTAGTAACTTGATGAATAAAGTACTTCTATGTGGCTGTTTACACTTGCGCAAGGATGAAGGCCCCCTCTCGAGAGACAAGCGGAAAAGTAAGGTACTAACAAAGATTTAGAAGTTTTGTGCTCTCTTTTTACGAGACATGTATAGCGGTAATTTCAGAGTTAGGCATCGGACACGGCTTTAATTTTTGAGTCGCGCTATTGTTACAACGCTAATTTCTCAGTCGTGCGCTGCTTACTGTAGAATTTTTGCGAAATGTGATAGGTACAGCTGCAATTTAGAGTCGCGCGACGAGACTCATGGCAATTTTTTAAGTCGCGTGAAGGTTGCGAAGAGAATTTATGAGTCGCTCAATGTATTTTTTCAAAGATCCATGATGTGTGAAGATTCAGCTAAGCTCGTACTATGATCATGTGCGATAGAACATAAAATGTGCCGAGGCTGGATGGAATGTCAAATGAAACTTTCATCGCGGCAAGACCGGATATTTTTGCAGATTTAAACAATTTCTGCTTGAATCAAGTAGATTTTTCGGGTTGTGGGAACGACAGAGGTTAGTGTTTCTCTTCAAACGGCAAAGCCACCAGAGCAACCATCATCACATCGTCCATTGTGTATGCTGGATAAGATCGTATACTGAAAGGCTGAAAGAGTTTCTGGGAGATCCAGGGAATCTAACATACCACCACTTTGTTTTTGAAGCTATACATGGCGGCATAAAACGGGTCTTCGTATTGTGACCAACACTATGGAATGATGCCAAAGGAGGCACAGTGACGTTGATTTTTATGTCACAATAGTGCTGAGGGTGAGGATGAGGATGACCATTCCTGTACAACGACCGGCACATGCTTTTTCATTGCTTACGTTTTGAGAACGATAGGGTGGACCTGAGGCAAACCTTTGCCAGGCCAACAACACCGGTAAACTTTAAAAACAAATGTGCTGTGTCACATATGCAGTGGTCACGTGAATTATTATGGGGCAATGCGGCACTGAAAGAGCAAGAAAAGAAGAGAATGGCTAGAGCAGATAGGGGCACTGAACTGGTGGATCTACCCCGCGGAGTAACTAATACGGATAGTCCCACGAGGAGAACGAAATGAGATGAAGGATGTGGTTTTAGTTGGTAGTAATCCGACATAACTATAGAACAGTAGTTCTACGGTATCTACGCTAGATTTCTTCCTTTCAACGCACAATCAAAAAGGACCACTTAGAATGTACAGAGATTTTACGTTTAAACTTGTGCCATAGTTTACATACTGCTTTTTTTTTTGTAAAACTATCGATAAACATCGGCAACCAGCGGTAATTTCCCCTTTCATAGCGTTTAGCTGAGACGTTGACGTCAATCGAGCAGAGTTGTCGGCGCATGTGCTTTATGCTTGACATTTAACAGTGAATTCACAGTAAAATCGTTAATAACATCGAAAACACTAGAGACTATCGATACTTATCGATGTGCACAACCTATCGATATTAATCGATGATTGGCGATACTTTTTCCATCACTTATCTCACACACTCTGGCATCAGCTTAAGCTAAATAAAATCTATGATTCGCGCAATATTCTCAGAAATTAATTAGCTGTAAAGTATTTGTCATGCGAAAACTCCATCGATATCAAAACCAAGTATAAATAAACTACTTATTTGTCTAGACTTCTGCTTAATTGCTGCGTCTCTTTGAGCTTTGAGGCCGAATTGTGTGGAAACTATAAACGCAACAGCAATACATAAATAAATTAACTAATAAAATTTGTGTACAGCAAGAAGCCATCAACATAATTCTGGTGGTGACTCAACAGGTTCAGCTTGACCAATCCCAATGACCAGCAAACAAATTGTATATTAATTTTTTATGTGGTTGTTGGTTGTGAAAGGAAATTGTCTTAAGCTTTCAACTTCAGTTGTGAATCTTTTCCTAGATACTTAACTACTTACAGCTACAGCAATTTAGCAACAATGCTCTTCTCTTCTCTTCTTGGCTTGAGACATAGTTGTGAGGAAGAATATTCTCCCACCAAATAAAAATAATAGATTCAGGGCGATTAAATAAATCAACTTCCGCTTGGCTGCTCAAAGACGTTCAAAGCCTTAACCTTTCATAATAAACAAATTTATGTGTGTATGGGTGCGAGTACATGGAAATTGTTTTGGAACAGAGACCGGCAGACGGGCAGAAGGGCGGAGCAGGCAGGCAGACAGAGCAGTCAGGCAGAGCAGTCAGGCAGAGCAGACTGTAACTGACAGTAACTGCTTTGCATAACCATGAGCAAAGTCGCAGGCACACAAACGCACTCAAGTGAAGGAATGTTCGAAAGGAAAACCGCGATTACATAAACTGAAGAATTTGTTGTAGAAGTCAAAAAACAAAACACAAAAAAACAAAACAAAAATTAAATTAAAAGAAAAGAAAACGAAAACGAAACCGAAAACGAAATTGACCACAACAACAACGGCGACAAGACGAAGAAGAGAAAAGCAGGAAGCTAGTAAAAGAGCTACAACAAAACAAAAACAAAACACACCAAATGATTTTCTTGTTACCAATTTTCAATTTTATATAATAAATAAGTATGCATCAACCGTAATGAGTTATAATGCGCTGAGAGCACAGGAAGTCGAGACGAGACCAGTCGAGTCGCGACGAGAAACCATCACCACCATCAACACCAACACCAACACCAACACCACCATCATTTCTACTCTCAACGTAAAACTGAAGACGCACCAAGAAGAGTGTAGTGTAGAAGAAAATGAATACCACAATTTCAAAGTCAAGTCATCCGTCACGGTTGTAAGCACGCAATAATGAAATATACTTGCGAGCATAGGGAAGCCTAAGCCTAGGTACCTAGTAGTTAAATGATAATGTGTAGTATGGTGTAAAATATTTTTCAAATTCCCCTATTGCATCGCAGACACTTGCACAAGCCGAATTGAAGATTCCTTTGCAGCAGAGCTGCGTGTCCACACTACACCTTGCCGTTACATAACTACTGCCAGTGTGGTGGTGGGTCCCAAGTGTTCAAAGGCATCGGAATTCATCGGAGCGAGGTAGAGAAGTTGGATATTAGAATATGATAATCAGCATTTTATTACAAATTGCTGCTGTTATTACTTATTACTTACATAGATTATTTTACGTTCATTTGTATGCATGCAAATCGAGTGCTAACAATTGAAAGACATTACTCTGGTATATGCTATGAGAAAAGTGTAGGCACACTGAGAAAAAAATTTATTTAGTTGTGATTTTGTTCTTCATGTAAGGATATATTTTTTACATATGAACTCCAATGTCTTTGGCATCTGATAAGCAGATTTAACAAATTTTTTTTTGTCTAGGTGATATCCCCCATTGATTGGAAGGGGGCCTACAGTTTTATGCCGAATCCGAACGGCGGCGGCAAAGTACAAATGTAACACGCTCAACATGAGTGGATGCGACAAGCTTGGCCTAGACCTTCCATGGGCTGTCGTGTCATTAAAAGAAGAAAAGATATACCCCATTTTCTACTCCTTCCACCTTTCACAGGTGTTTTTTTTAAAGCCTTTGTTTTTTTTGAATACAATCAAATTTCGAAAATTATTAATATGCCTTCAGAGAAGAGAAAAAACATACAACAATTACTAAGGTCACCAAACGCAGGAGCTGCATTCTACACCCTGTTGTTAGTGTACAGGAACACCCCAAATGAGATACTTAAAATTTTTTTAGGAAATTTTTCAATACCGATTTTACTTCATCCACTCAAATATGATTTCCTTATGTATTTTGCCATTCTAAGCACGATAGCATTTTTAGTTTTCTCAGTTTTCATCCGAACATCATCATCAGCCCATGGAGGGCCTAGGCGGAGCTTTTCACATCCACTCATATTGTGCGTGTTATATTTGTACATGAATGGAAGGGACCTACAGTTTACTTCCGAATCCGAACGGCGAAGTGCAAAGCTTTTCAAATCAAATTTTTACTCTTGTAGGCTTGCCATTGCCTGCCAAGAGGTGGTGCTGTGGAGAAAATTTTTTTTTAAATATTGTTTTTTCTAAATTTTGATTTTGCCTGTGCCGAGATTCGAACCCCGGAGACTCTGCGTAACAGTTCAACGCACTACAACTAAAACCACATCGACCACCAGTCCAAGAGTTACAAAAATATGAAAAAAATTACGCTTAAATGAATAAATCTGCTTTCTTTTACAATAAATTAGCTCATTTTTTCTCAGTGTAGTCCCTTGAATCATTATCAAAAACTTTTTAACACTTTTCAAATTTTCTTCGTTATATTTTCTGTTTTTTTTTTTCTTTTCAAATTTCATGCATTTTCTTCCAGCTGCAATTTACCGCCAACGGCGACCTTTGCATCGCCTATCTGTTGTCTATATGCCGCTGCCCTCAACTATCTCGCCCCCTATTATGGTTGCAGAAAACAGCTCAAGAACACATTTAACAAACTCATCTACTCTCATATGAGTGGAGTGTATGCATGCACTTGTGCTGCTGACTTTTTATTTAACCGCAATAATATGACAAGAACACACACACACACATACCACTTGCATGTGTGTGTACGTAACAAATACACTTGCATTTAGTAGCACCACAGCGTAAAGAAACCAACCAACTAACACCAATTATGCACAATAAACAATCGAGTAATTCCCACAGTGTTTCACTTAAGGTCGCGCCCCTTCTTCCTATTTCAGCTACATACAAACATACAAACATACAGACATGTATAGACATGTACATGTACTTATATATATATATATATATATATATATGTACTAATGTATAGATATATGCTCATATGGTAAGTATGATAAAGAGGGGCTGAATCAACAGCAGTGTAACAATATTTGCTTTGTGCGGCTTCTACAAAATTGTACCTTCCGACTTTGACGATGACTATGACGTTGTCGATGATGATGATGATGTCGTCGACAATGTCGAACCTGTTGCTCTCTCTGCTTCGTTGATTTTTGTTGAGTTTATTCAGTTTTCATTTTTATTTTTTTCCCCTTTCTTCTTTCTCCCTATAACTTATAAACCTTAATAACAATTAACATGGGACTTAAATGGGGGTGCGAGGCAGGACACTTGACGGGTTGATTCGAAAGTGAGATTTGTTTTTCTGGAATGAATTTTCATGTAGCTACGATTTCACTTGAAGATAAGTATTCACAAACATTTTGAAGAATCAAAGAAAACAGAATAATTAATTAATTATAGCAAAGGCTTTCCTATAAAATATATAAGTAATAAAAATATACGAGTACATTCGTAAAAGAAGACTAAATGCACTTATTTGAATCGAGCTACATCAAACCCCGGTTAAGTGCCTCTCTCTTCAGTGCCATTCCCGATTAAGTGCCTGTAATTTGCTACTTTTTTCTGCAAATATCCAAAGAAATTTGACCATTAAGTGCCTTCCTCGCTTAAGTACCCAAAAAACCTAACAACCTCAGTAGAGGTACTTAACCGGAGTTTACTGTAGTTCTTTTGGTCATTCTTGAGATGTGATAAAATCAGGAAAATGAGCCCTGCACCATTCTTGTGTCTTTCTGGCTCTATGAGCTGGCACAGAGTCTTTCTGGAACGCCCACTCATTATCGTCAAAGTGTTGTCGGCCCCCAGAGGAGTATCATAGGCTCCAAAATTTTACGACAATACACTTCTTGGTTTATTTTGACTCCTTGTTCCACAAAAATCAAGAATGTGTTGATAGTTGCGCAAATTTCACCCCATACCTTGACGGATTGCGGATTTTGGCGATGTCCAAAGACAAATGCTGGTCCAAAGACCTCTCTCTATTGAACTGCTTCTGTCATTTTGACAGTTAAGTATGCCCGACGTTGAAGTAGGCGACATCTTTGGAGTGGTACCAGCTTGTTTTCATCCGGTGATAACTGTCCCTTTTGGAGGTTGTAAGCATTAACTCCTGGTTCGTTTTTTGCTATGAGTCGAACTGATTCACGATGGATGCCAGTTTCGTGCGCAACTCTTCTCATGGAAACCGCTGAATTACGCTGCAACCGATTTTGAAAGATTTTGCGATTCCATGGAGTATTGACGATGGGTTTTCTGTCTCTTCCTGGACGATCACTGTCATTAGCAGCTCCTTAAACCGTTTAACTGCACTAGAAAGTAACGAACGAGCAATGCGAAGCTGCCGTGCAATCTCAAAATTGCGTTCGCCTAGCTGGTGCAATGTTATAATAGCTGACAGTCAACGAAGCGAATAATGATTTTAAACTAAAGGGTGTTTTTTTGGTAGTGTGATTTTCAAGAAGAAATAAAACGCATATAATTTAATATTATGGCCAATTTAATATTAAGCTTTATTATAAAGACAAGGATTTATAAGGATTATAATTTAAAAACGATTTCAAACAAATGGCCGCCGCGATTGGTTCGAATAAATTCCAGCCGAGAGGCCCAATTTTCGACCACTTTTTGCAGCAATTGGGGCCGTACGTCAGTAATAACGCGCCGAATATTCTCTTCCAAGGCGTCAATCGTCTCGGGCTTATCTGCGTAGACAAGCGACTTCACATAACCCCACAAAAAATAGTCCATGATCGGCTTCATCTTTGAAGAAATATGGACCAATGATTTCATCTGCCCATAGAGCACACCAAACAGTGACTTTTTGACGATGTAACGGCGTCACAATAATGGCTTGTGGATTATGATCATTCTAAATGCGACAATTTTGCTTATTAACGTACCCATTCAACCAAAAGTGAGCTTCACCGCTAGCCATCTCGTTTTGGGCCGATTCACCGAACGTGCAACGCGCTTGATGGTCGTTCGGCTTCAGTTCTTGCACGAGTTGGATTTTGTAAAATCGCAAATCAAGATCCTTCCTCAAAATCTTCCATAAAATGGGTGGGCACAGCTCCAATTGTTGCGCGCGATGGCAGATGAACTCATTCGGGTCTTCTTCGATACTCTGCTCCACAGCAGCAATAGCGTTTTCGGTGCGCACTGTACGGCGTCTCTGAGGATGCGCATTATCCACTAGAGTAAATGTGGTGCGAAACCGATCAATGGTTGCTCGAATTACCGACTTTGCTGGACGATTATGTCGAGGGAATATTGGACGCAGCGCGCGATGCGTCGCGCGAAATGAACCATTATTTTGGTAATAAATTTGTACGATTTGCAAACGTTGTTCAGATGTATGTCTATTTATTATGAAATGGCAAACCAAACTGAGCATAAATCAAAGGGCAGCTGTCAAAAAGACCAACTCCGAAAAAAGTATTGCCAGATTGAAAACCACACTTCTAAACAAAACAACCTTTATTACATTCTTTTCTTTCATAAATTTTAATGTCTGAAAAGTAGAATGGTTCCCATATTTCCCTTATAACAGTAGAACAATTTAAATGCGTGTTTCCTATGAAGATGAATTATATATTTTAAATCAGCTTTGTCAGAAACTTGTCAAACTTGTCACGACAAAAATATGTTAAGTCGGGATCAAGGAGTTGCCTTTGTAGGATTAAAGAGGGATTTTTAGTGTGATATATTTTCCGCTTCGACACCGTGGCTGGGGTTGAGGTTGTCTTGTCTTGGGAGTTTTTAAAATCTTCAGCCGACGTAGGAGTGACTGAAAGTTTATTAAAAATCGAGCATGGCGTAAGGTAGCGACCGATTCACTATCGATAAGTACTTAAAAATTGCTGAATGTTTTAATGCTTCTTGTTATTTTTCGTACCTACCTTTTTGATTGATTTCATACTAGTTTATGAATAGAGGCGTATTAATGTGTTAATCATCACTGGGAACATTATCATTGTGTCTTTATCCTGTATACATTATTTGACCTGAGTTGAGTATTCCGCTAATTGATAGGATATTGCTCTCACTTTATGTGTACCAACAACCTCGGTATTCCAAGTAGAATTCTGCCCTCTTTTACTTACTTTACATTACTTTTAATGGCACAACAGCTCATGGAGGCCCTAGGCCGAGCTTTTCGCATCCACTCATGTTGTGCGTGTTATCATTGTACATGAATGGAAGGATGACCTACAGTTTAAAGCCGAATCCGAACGGCGAAGTGAAAAGCTTTTCATAGCAATTTTTACTCTTGTATGTTTGCCATTGCCTGCCAAGAGGTGGTGCCGTGTAGAAATATTATTTTTCCTACTTTTTGATTTTGCCTGTGTCGAGATTCGAACCCCGGACACACTCTGCGTAGCAGTCCAACGCACTACCACTATGCCACACCAACCTCTTTTATCTTTTAGTTTTCTTTCGGTCAGTAAATTTGTGTTTCATAGTTGCATATAAATGTAGTGAGAATAGTACTAAATATTATATAAGTATATATCTCCTGTATTTATCGCAACTTTAAGTGAAATTATTCCTTAAATGCATTCTATGCGTTACGAAATCTGTTTTGTTATCTTTCTTGGTTTGCTTAAGTTCTTATGTTTCTTTAATTAAACTCATTTCGAAACAAAAAAGTATTAACCATATTGTAGTCTTTCCCAGCTGTAAGTGTAAATGATCAACTCCTGAAAAAAGCATATTTAAAGACTGTTCTCTTGTACTTGGACAACTTTGATCATTCAAATATGCAACAAATGTCAACAAATGACAACATCACGTGGTATAATCTCTCTCAGCTCTCCTACCAAATAACAAACTTCTAGCACTACTCTCACTTTATCGTAGATGTGTTAAGCCACTGTTCAGTTTGGTGATGGCAGAACCGAAACCGAAACCGATCAAACTTTTCATCGAAACGCTTACGACCTCCTCTGCTAAACTAAAAAGTTTTTTATATGTAAGTAAAGAGTTGTTTGGTTTCATAAATAATTTACATATTCCATAAAATATTCCTTGCAGTCGTATGCTTAAAACAATTAACTCATACTCCCCAAAAATCGTCTAAAATCAAAAGCGAAAACAATGAGCACGATTACAAACAAAATCAAATGCAGGAAATTAAATTGGAGAACTTTTCAAGCAAATCCAACTATTTCAAAACTACTACATATTTATTATTATTATTTATTTTTTTTTCTATTTATTGCGAAATTCGGAGCTTTGTGAGAAATTTACATTTCACATTAAAAATGCAGCAAAACTAATGGATTAACTTCAAACACACGCCGCATAAATATTTAATAAATACAATTTCTATACAAAAAAAAAAAAAAAAATACAAAAAAATACAAAAAAATACAAAAAAATACAACAACGCAAAGAGCGATAAAGCTATTTACATCTACATGCACAGACAAATAAACCAAAAAATTGTGTAACTAAAAATGTTGAAATCAAGTACCTAAATACAAATACGGGACCGTTTGTGGGCGTGTGTAATGGGTGGGCGGCTGCTGCTGGGATCTGAGGCGTAAATTGTTAATTATAAAAGACACAATTGACAGAGGTATGAGTTTGCCTCAATATTTCTGCAGTCACAAGGATTCAAATCACTTGATATTTAGACAGTAAAACCTACGAAAGCATACCCATTCAAAATGTAAAAGAGCTAAATGAACAACCGAACAACCGAACAACCGAAATGAAAATAAATATAGGAAATTAGTTTTTGTTGCTGCTAATATGTAAGAGGAAATTCAAAAATTCTGTATTATTATTATTATTATTATTATAAATGTCCATGTAGAGTCAAAGCCCAGCAAGAACCCAAATAAAAAAAAAGACCTCAATTGTAAGTAACAATAATAAAAACAATAAAACCAAAGCAACTACTTGCTAAAATAAATTTATGTAAACAACATTTGTCACAAATTGAAAATATTCAATTTAACTATTAGCGTATTGTATTTTTTATTTTGGCTTTTTAGTTTTTAACTTGTTGCTACAACAAAATCATTACAAACACATACAATGGGAAAAAAAATATGCTAGGAAGCGCAGAAAAGTATGCAAAATTTAAAGGGAAGAGTGAAAAAGAGTATGGCCGTGGGTAATAGAAAAACAAACAACAACAAAAAAAAAGTTTTGAACAAATAAACAGCATAAATCAATTTACAAATTGCATTTTAACATTTGACATAACATGCACTTTGCTTCGTTGTTTAAACATAAATGAATGTAATTGCCATTGGGTATACAAAAATCAAAAAAACAAAAAAAAAATATACGAAATAATTTTAGGTATATTCTGGGAATTTTTAAATCCCTCTATTTCCACAATAGTTAGACTATGGTTTGGAAATAAATTTCAATTGAATCATTCTAACTTCTGATAATTCCGATTAGACAGTGCCGTGATTTTCATCGTAACACTGCAAGTCACGGGAAATCACTCTTGAGCATAAGCTACTTTTGGATAAAGCCAAAAAAAATTTCATAAGTGTGCACGAGTGAGAAAATTTCGTAAGTGTTGGTGAGTGAGATTTTATCGTCTGTGACCGTGAGTGAATTCGATTTATCCGTGACTCACGTAAAAATTTTGCTTTGCATCTTTTTATATTAAGTACATACGCATCTCTATTAAATATTTATTTAGGAATTTTTTATTGCCCAATTACCCAATTGCATCCCGGAAAATAGTTGTTGCTTCTGTCTAACTTTTGTCTGAAACATATTTCAACATCTGTTGTGCCACAAAAAAATAAAGTCTGGAAATTGTAGATGACTTAAAGAAGAACTCATCCGATCGTCCTTACAGCCTGTTCTCATTACCCAATAATTTTGAAGTTATCCGATCGAGGTTTATGTAAATTGAGTTTAAAGAAATGTCAAATATTATGATAATATTTTATTTTCTTATTTTTTTTTTTAATGATTTTTTCCGTGAGTGTTCGTGCTAATATCGTGCATAAATTTTAGCTCGTTAACATGAATGAGCGTGAACGTAAATTAAGGGATAATACGTGAGCATAAGTGAGCTTCAAAATTCCATCGTGAGCGTGCGTCCATCTCTAGTTCAGATCCAAAGTTTTCTACCCATTTGAACTTCCAGCTAAATTTTCGTGCTTGAGACAACTGCTTTGAGTATTTCTTTTGCAATTTCTTTCTCATTTCTTATCAACTTTAGAGGCCACAAGACTGTGTCTCAGTTCACATTTAGTTTCTTTACTTGTTATATTATATTGAATTTTAGTAAATATTTTTAGCAATAGATAGAGAGGGGAATTTTTCATTGCTTAAATTTTTTCATGTAGTGTTGAACTGTACCGTGCTTGCATTCATCCGCATTTGATCAGTTGATAGGTTTTACTTACTTATGGCACTACAACCGATGATCGGTCTTGCCCTCCTCTATAAAGCTTCGCCAGTCGCCTCTGCTATGCGCGCGCTGGCTCCGCGCTGATAAGGCCAAGTGCAGTCAGGTTGCCCTGCACCTGGTCTTTCCAACGGAGATTAGGACGACCTCTTTTGGGTGTTCCTACCCGTGGCTCGAATAAACCACCCTTCTAGCCGGAGCGCTTTCTTCCATTAGCTCAATTTGACCCAGCCAGCGAAGCCGCTAGATTTTTATACGCTTGACTATTTCAGTGTCGGGGTGCAGCTCGTACAGCTCATCGTTCTATCTTTTTCGATACACGTCGTCCACGCATACTGGACCGCAGATTTTACGGAGTATCTTCCTCTCGAACGCTCCTAACAGCCTCTCATCATTGATGGTCAATTTCCACGTCTCGGCACCCTATATAATATTAGGACTGCAAGGGTGAGGGAGGACTCTGCCTACTGCGTCCGTAGTAACACCTGTTGACAAGAGTTAATCTCCGCTTGATCTCAAGGCTGGCATTATTGTTGGTGGTTATGCTGGATCCTAGGTAAACGAAACCCTTAACGACTTTATTGTCAAATAAATTGTATCATTTTATCCAAACGCAGTGACTCTTTGTTTGTTGATACAAGATATTTCGTTTCGTTCTCATTCACTACTAGACCCACTCGATGAGACTTTCTTTCCAGGTTGGAAAATGCTGCACTGACTGCTCGCGCGTTGGTGCCAATGATGTCATCATCAGCGTATGTTAGCAGCATGACACTCTTGTAGAAAATAGTGCCAGAGATGTCGATGTTTCCAGCTCGAATTTTTTCTCCAGCATAAGGTCTGAAACCTCTTTTGGTATCAAATGGCGTGGAGAGGTCTGTCCCAATTTTCACTGCGCTGGTGGTGTCGGTCAGTGGCTTTATGTAATCGATGAATAGATGGTGGGTGCCGATCTGATTTTCTCGGGTCTTTTCCAGAATTTTGTGTAGTGTAGTGTGAATGGTGGATTTACCAGGACTGAACTGAAGCCAACACTGATAAGGTCCAATTAGTTTGTTGACGATGGACTTCAGTCTTTCACTCAGGATGCTCGATAGAACTTAATATGCAATATTAAGAAAGCTTATCTCGCTGTGGCGTAGTGGTAGTGCATTGGACTGCTACGCAGAGTGTTCGGGCTTCGAATCTCGGCACAGCCAAAATCAAAAATAAGAAAAAATAATTTTTCTACACGGCACCACCTCTTGGCAGGCAATGGCAAACCTACAAGATTAAAAATTACTATGAAAAGCTTTTCACTTCGCCGTTCGGATTCGGCAGTAAACTGTATGTCCCTTCCATTCATGTACAAATATAACACGCACAACATGAGTGGATGCGAAAAGCTCGACCTAGGCCCTCCATGGGCAGTTGTGCCATTGAAAATATGTAAAGTAAAGTATCCTACGTTAGTTGGCGCAGATCGTGGAATAACCTTTCTTATGGATTGAGCAGAGTCCGGCCAGAGTCCAGAGTGCTTTCATCCGGCCATATTCTGAATAGAATTTCATGCATGCATTTTGTGAGCTCTTCACCTCCGGCCTTAAACAACTCAGCAGGCAGGCCATCTGCATCTGCAACCTTATTGTTTTTCAGCCGAGCGATAGCTGTTAAGACTTCCTCACAGTGTGGCAAGTTGATAGGTCGCCACACCCAAAAGAAACTATAATTTAATGGTCATGCTTGAAATGAAAGCATTTTATTATTTGAAATTTTATTGAAAATAATTCGGATCCAAGAAATATTTTCCTTCAAGATATTTATTCCTTATATCAAAAGTTTTAGACCTCTGTAGCAGAAATCATCGACACGATCAAGAAAATCTGAGTTCTTTTAATGGCACAACAGCCCATTGAGGTCCTAGGTCGAGCTTTACGCATTCGCTCATATTGTGTGGTATATTTGTACATGAATGGAACCTGCAGGACCTACAGTTTTATGCCGAATCCGAACGGTGAAGTGGAAAGCTTTTCATAGTAATTTTTACTCTTCTAGGTTTGCCATTGCCTGTCAAGTGGTGGTGCCGTGTAGAAAAATAGTTTTTTATACTTTTTGATTTTGCCTATGTCGCGATTCGAACCCCTGACACTCTACGTAACAGTCCAACGCTTTACAGCCGCCATTATATAAAAAGATTTGTTATTTTGAGTACTCACAGTTTTATATCTGCAACAAAGGTGTTTGTTTTACAAAACCTCCAATCTCCAATCAAATATATGTTTCTCGAGAGCTTTTTAAAACAAATGCCGAAACATTCTTACCGAAGAAAGTATGTTAAACGGACGTGGCTGTACTTCAATTATCTGGAAAAAAAAATCACTGAAATATTAAATTAAAGTAAAAATTATTCATTTGCAATTTTCTTACCGCAGTCATGAGTTTTCGAGTTGTTTATTTTGTGAACAGCTGATAACATAAGTTGCCAACTTTGTGTGGAAAATCCATTTATGAAAATTAACGAAAAATGCTTCATGTTTTCTCAGTTACTTTGAGAAATTTGCGAAATTTTTTATAGTGATTATTACCTAAAATTCTCGGGCTCATGAGAGATCTTTTGAAACTTTCAAATAACAATTGTATGAAAATACCATGGCAACTATGGCTAGTACAGAGCTGCCTAAAGTTGCATTTTACGCTGCGTAAACGATTTACACCTCAAAATTGAAGAGTATAAAGCGTAAACAATTTTTGATGTATGTAAATTTATTTTTTATGTTAGTAAATATTTTTTTGCCATAGTAAATTTACTTCAAATACGTCACTTACGGCGCATTTACGTCTTTGATGGAATACGCATTAACGTTTCGTCAATAATGAAAAAGGCGTAGAGAATTCCCCAGAAATATGAAAAAATTTCCCATCTCCTAAGAAGAGTGATATATTCGCCACAACCTGGCATCCGTTATACGAAGTGAAAATACTTCAGTTTTATCTATGTACATATTCATACTCGTATGTAGAATAATGTTGTAAACATGAAAATTCAAATCGACAAATGCAATAGAATCGATTCTGTTGTTGATTGCTGTTGCTGCAGTTATTATTGCTGCAGTTATTATTGCTGCTGTTCGTACCCAACAATAAGTGCTGGTGTTGATGATGTATGTAAATGTTATTGTCGCTATCAATTAGTGGTAGTAAAAGTCAATAAACTAATACATATTTATATACATACATACATACATTCATACATATGAATGTATGCATGTATGTTTGTATGTGTGTGTGTGTGTGTGTAAATGCTTGTGTATAGTATTACAAGTTATCAAAACTTTTTAACGGTTTGTAAATTACATGAAAATGTTTTATTATTTCATTCGTAGTGCTGTGAATAAAAAAGAACAAAATTGAGGTAAATAAAAACAATAACAACTAAAAACAACTGCAAAATTGTTTTATGGATAGGATTTTTGAGCAGCCAATTCAAATTTACATTGGCGGCAACTCGAACTAAATGGAGTGACTTCTTGATCATGCAATTATTACCTTTATTAGTATTACCTATCGTTTTGTTGGAATAAATACATATCTGCATGGATGGATGGATGGATGGATGTTAAGAAGGCCGAGAATATTACCTACGAGTGCAGGAGAATTCCTGAAGCACTCAGGCTATGTAGCCTATTGTACTTAAGACCTGGGAAAAGAAGAAGGGGTGGCAGCAAGTAAGGGGTTAGAGAAAAGGGGTTAGGTCAAGTGCGCCTTAAGTTATGCTATGAGAAATTTAGTGGCACGTGTTAATCATATTTCCTCTCTCCATCTCTAACTCACACACTAACTCTCCTCTCCTTTTCTTTCGCTCTCTCGTCTCTGAGGCAAGTGATAAATATTTGTATTGCAATAAATGATTTATACATAAGGAGTGAGATCGAAAAAATCGGATAACTTTAAATTGTCCTAGCATTGAAATCCCTTATGCATGCATTAATGTAAATAGTTTTGAAAAGAAAATTTAATTTCTGAATAAAATGATCATTAAAACTAATTTGTTTTTTTATATGTTTTTTACAGAATTCGAACAGCTTTTCCGGCATGCCTGCCATTAGCGCCTTTACTGTCATTTCTGAGACTCTCTTGGCGGCAGCATTCCACTTATTTCTAAAATCTTCCATGGATTTAGCTTCTTTGTTTGTTGCCTTTAATGTTCTTTTCACTAGAGCCCAATATCTCTCGATAGGCCGAAGTTCTGGGCATTTTGGTGGTTTGGCGATTTTTGGTACCAATTTGATGTTTTGGTCTTCGAACCAGTTAAGGGTTACTTTACTGTAGCGGCAGGAGACTAGATCAGGCCAAAAGAAAGTAGATACTTTGTGCTTTCTAATGAAGGGCAGCAATCTCTTCTGGAGGCACTCCTTCACATAAATTTCGGCGTTAACACTGCCACTTGTTACGAAACTTTTACTCCTTATTACTTTTACTCCTTGCCATACCAGAAACTTCTTCGGGAACTTGGACTTTGGTTTTATCCTAAATCTTTCCTTAACTCCTCCTCGTCCCTTTGCGGTGTAAAACTCTTGATCAGGCAATTGTGAAAATTTAGACAACACGTATGTTTCATCGTCCATAACACAGCAATCGAATTTTTGAAAAAAATATGTCTTCAACTGTTTAGCTCGGCTCTGGGCTACCAAGTTCTTAGTAGCGTTCCTGTCGGGTACTGACTGCACCTTGTATGCTTTAAGGCCCGCATCTTTTTTAACTTTACGAACTAAAAACTCACTGCAACTCGCTTTTTCCGCCAATTTTCGATTAGACAACGCTGGATTCTTCTCTAAGAGAGCAACGACTTTCTTCACGTTTTGTAGAGACACGTTGTTGTGTTGTTGTTGTTGTTATTGTTGTTGTTATTGTTGTTGTTATTATTATTTTTATTGTTGTTGTTGTTGTTGTTGTTGTTGTTGTTGTTGTTGTTGTTGTTGTTGTTGTTGTTGTTGTTGTTGTTGTTGTTGTTGTTGTTGTTGTTGTTGTTGTTGGTGGTGTTGTTGTTGTTGGTGTTGTTGTTGTTCATATTTTATCAACTATGTGTTCTATTGTGCTATTTATGCACGTATGTATAATGTTGTTGGCTTCTTTGTGGTTAACACAATATTTGATTGGATTTCAATAGGTAGGTAAGGCAATTGGTCAAATTTTTCAAGGCTTCTTTCGTTTTGATTGTGGCTAAGAGTTTTTGAATGAAATTGAGGTTTTTCAAAAATGTATATTCATGCAATTTACTTACTTACTTTTAATCGCACAACAGCCCATAGAGGGCCTAGGCCGGGCTTTTCGCATCCATTCATATTGTGCGTGTTATATTTGTACATGAATGGAAGGGACCTACAGTTTAATGCCGAATCCGAACGGCGAAGTGAAAAGCTTTTCATAGCAATTTTTACTCTTGTAGGTTTGCCATTGCTTGCCAAGAGGTGAAGTGGGTGCCGTGCAGAAAAATTATTCTTTCTACTTTTGCCTGTGCCCAGATTCGAACCCCGGACACTCTGCGTAGCAGTCCAACACACTACCACTACACCACAGCGACCACAATGGTGTAGTGGTATTTCATGCAATTACTTATACAAAATAATTCTATGAAATCAATACAAAATCAATTAAATAAAACGTAGAGTTTCTTATTGTTTTCAAAAATTTATGAGAAATGAACGGCATCCTTGTGTCGGAAGCTTCTACGCAGGATTTTTTATAGTGTTTAACATACTGGCCAAATTCTCATGGTAAGTTAAGAGCAATTATTATTTTTATTCATTTATCAAAATTTTTTGTATTCTGTTAACTTCTTTCAATTAAAAAAATTTCATGGCAAAAACTTTCACCTTTCAAAAATAATTAAAAATGTAAATGAAACCAAGGACTGGCAACAAATTTTATGATGTTAAAGTATCTTATAAATGAGACAAATTTAATAAAAGATACAACAAAAAAATAATAATAAATAAAAATCGTTAGGTATGCTTCACATATCGCTGCGTTAATTTGGCAAAAAAAATTCTAATACACATTTTTGAAATATTTCACGAAAATTAAAAAACAGTTTTTAGCTTTAATACAGTACTTTCAAGAAGAAAGCAATCGGCTTTTTCGCATGCAACAATTTGAATATCAAGTAGGCCTTGATTTTAAAAAACTTGATTTCATTGTAAATTTCGCAATGTAATTGTAGAAACAGTCCATTACACACTTTCGTCTCAAGAGCATATTTAAGAAATGAGTTCCGTATACGCGAAACGTTTTGAAGCAGTCTTTCTTTGTTCCCATCCAAAAGGTCCCAAGATGTCCCACTTGAGTGCTTCGAAGTACTTAAAAAAGTCGAAGGCGTGTGTCCAGCATTGGACCCAACACTTTTTGGTGCACAAAAATGTGGACGACTTGCCAAATCGCGGCATTTGCAGAGCTACCTCGAAACAGGAGGACTTGATTATAAAGAGGATTTTCGAAGCTAATCCAGCCATATCCTTAAAAGCAGCTAAATAAAAATTGGCTCGAAAGGGCATAAATGTCTCTCTGAATACAATAAGAAACCGTTTGAGGGAGTTTCAGATCCAATTTCGAGCAACGGCGGTAAAAACCTCACTAACTGCAAAGCAAATAAAGAAAACGCCAAGAGTTGGATGACGATTAGAGCCAAGTGGTGTTCACAGACGAATACTCCTTTTGGATGACAAACACTATTAAGCGTGCTTGGTCCACTAAAGACGGTAAGATGCTGCAGCGATCAGTGAAACATTCAGGAAAGGTTCATGTTTGGGGATGCTTCACAAAACAAGGCTTTGACAAATTAATCATGTTCACGAGGAATTTGGATGCTAACTTCATGACCACGATCTACCGTCGTGGACTTCTGCCATCAACGGATATGTGGTTTGAGGCAGGAAGCCGAGATTGGGTTCTTCAAGAGGACAACGACCCAAAACATCGCAGTCGCTTGTGGAGCAGTTGGAAAGAGGAAAACGGCATAACTTCATTGGATTGGCCCTCACAGTAGCCCGATGCGAATCCGATCGAAAATGTTTGGGCTGTTATGAAGTTAAAACTACGTGGAAAAAAGATACGTTCAATAAATCATTTGAAACGGCTTCTTAGGGTAATATGGCGAAGTTTAACACGGTCATATGCTGAAAAATTAGTCGATAGCATGCATTTCCGTTGTAATGAAATTACAAAGAACGGTGGCGACTGGACGCCATATTAATATATTTGTGCAATGAATAGTTGTTAATCATTTCAAGATGCTGTGGAATTGTTTTTAAAGATACCTTAATTTTTTCAGTGACTTTGCTTTCGATTGCTTTCTTGTTGAAACTACTGTATATTCAGTATTGCTTTCAAAATATTGTAATTTAAAGTTTACAAATAAAACATAAGTTTTTTTAGTATGTCTCCAAAATTTTAGGCAGCAAATGCAGATGATTACGCTTAATCATAATCAATCCTGCAAAACAAAAAAAATATATTGAAAAATGTTATCTTAGGGCTTTTGCAAATTATGGCAGTGACATGCATACTTACACGCAATATGTAAATATGTATATACCAGTATTTTATGTTATGTATATCACAAAAGAAGCATTACAATCGACAAATAAAAAGCCTAAACAATGAAACCAAAATTTTGCAGCTGCACCAATTTTCACTTAAAGCATAAACCAAACGCAACCAAAACAAAAAAGGAAGAAATTCACAAATTTCAAGCAACAGCAACAGCAACAACAGCAGCAGCAGCAACAACAATCAAAAAAGCAAAGTAGCTTAGTGAAAAGCTGCAAATGGATGGACAGGAGTATGGACAGACAGACACATATGACTGCATATTGCTATGCACATGCATCGTATAAGTATGTATGTATAGACACCACATGTGTGTGTGTGAGTGTGTGTGTTTGTGCGTTGTATCCAGATGCTCCGTTATATGACCTCATACTCATATGTTGTAAGTATGTGCATACATACATACATACATACTACCATATGTATGTACGTCGTTGAATGGATTCGTGGTTGTTGTTTTTGTGCGTACTCGTATGCATACAGTGTGGAGGCTGTGTTGTGTTGTTGTTGTTGTTGTTGCTGTCTCCATTGCCGCCACGCCACTCCAACGCCACACTTTCATCCATCGTCCCCACCACCTCTGTGGTAACCAGTCTCACATAAGTTATACATACTATACATATTTACTACATGTCTGCTTAGCATAGAAGGAGCTGCTGAAGTTTGAGAAACTGTTGCAAATATTCCATACAGTCATTGCAAAAATATTAGTAAAAAAAAATCGTTGGAAAAAAACTTCACATTCAGTAATGTCTTAAAAATTGTCTTCAGCGACGATGTCCATTTGTGGCTCAATGGATTCGTGAATAAGCTGAATTGCCGTATTTGGAGTGAAGACCAGCCAGAGTCATTGAGCAGCTACCAATGCATCCCGAAAAATGCAATGTTTGATGCGGTTTATGAGACATTATTTTTGCCCGTACTTCTTCAAACACGATGAAGGCCATAACGTTACGGTCAATGGAGAAAGGTACCGGTTCCGTTCGATGATAACAGACTTTTTTTTTACCGAAAATGCTAGAATTGGACTCGGCCGACATGTGGTTCCAACAGGACGGTGCCATATACCACATGCCACATTGCACGCGAAACCTTGCATCAATTGAGAGGTGAATTTGGTGAGCAGTTAATCTCACGTTTTGGTGCAGTCAATTGGCCACCAAGATGGTGCGATTTGATCCCGTTAGACTAGTTTTTGTGGGGCTATGTTAAGTCTCTTGTCTATAGGGACTAGCCAAACACGATTGCTGCTTGCTGCTTTGGAAGCCAACATTGAACGCGTCATTGCGTCATTGGTGCGATTCCGGCCGAAATGTGTGAAAAAGTGTGCCAAATGTGGACCTTCAGAATGGACCACTTGAAGCGTAGCCACGGGCAACATTTAAGTAAATGCCAAGAATTGATTTATCAATCCAAATAAAATTTGCCTTCACTTTAGTAATATTTCTCTGGTTTTTTTTTTTGAATTTACAAAAACCAAGCAGTTTCCTCGAATTCCATTTTCAATTCTTTTGTGGTATCATAAAAAGAGTTTGAGGAAAAGGCATTACAATTTCAATTTCTTGTAATGGTATCGAACAAAAATGTTAATAATTACATTACAATTTTTACAATTTTGTTAATTAAATTACAATCCCTCGTAATGGAATTGTGAAAATAATGTAATATTTACTCTATGGAATTTGTGAAAAGTATTCAATTGCTTTAACTTAAGGAATTGAATACTTTTACTTAGTTACTTTACTTTTAATGGCACAACAGGCCATGGAGGGCCTACGCAGAGCTTTTCGCATCCACTCATGTTGTACGTGTTATATTTGTACATGAATGGAAGGGACCTAGAGTTTACTGCCGAATCCGAACGGCGAAGTGAAAAACTTCCTTTAACATTATTCTAAAAAAATCAATTATAAACTACAATTCCTTGTAGTTTTATTATTAAGCGTAATTTAATTCTTACAGAGTAATTATTTCTAACCAGTTTTGATTGTAAAATAGTAGTTCTGATTAACATTCCCGATTTTTTAAAAGAACTATCACTGATTGTTGAAAACTACTGCAGCCAATTTTTAGTTGTAGTGATTTTTTTCTGTGACTTAACTAATACCAGTGATTGCACTGTTACTTACTACTTATTATGATTGCTACTCCTGTTCTTTGAGTTAATATTCATTAATAATAACTCTTTATTGCAGAGGCTCAGTAAACTCAGATTGTGATGTAGCTAGTTATATTATACATATGTATTATGTATAATTGCTAATCCGGTTTTGGAAGCAATTTTAATCACATTCAAGTGTCGCATTATTCCGAAAAGTAGAAATTTTGCGCACAAATTTTTGTTGATATTTATCTATTCTTTTTCCTTGAGTATAACGATATCGTGCAGATATAAAAATTATATACAAGACATACTATACGTACATACGTACGTCAAGAGAAACCAATAGCAACATATTCTGTTACTTTTTGAAGATGCTGCTTTCGGCATGATGATGCTGCTGCTGTTAGTGCGCGGGCAATTGGCAACGTCATCATCGCAAACATGCAATATAATGTATGCACACATACGAGTACATAAAAATGTATGTAAGCAGCAAAAAGTGCCACAGCAGCATCTTTCATTGTATTCTGGAACATGTATGTTCACATTATGTATACAGCAACACATTTTCAATGGTAGGCGTTCGCATGAATGCTGCTTGCAAAGGCAGGCCGAACGATCGCTGTTTATGCTCGACCGGCATGTTGAACTTCATTAGAGTGGTGCTGGCCATCATAGAGCCCGGTTGTCGTTGTTGTTGTTGCTTGGCACACACTCATATCACATATCGTTGGCAAACGTGAAAGTTGCTTACAATATTCCAGCAATTAGCGTTTTCTTTTTTGTTTCTCTGATTCCTTTTTAATATTTCATTCTCTCTCTCTCAATGTCTCACTCCTTTATCATATCTGCTGATCTTGCAATTCGCGTTATTTTGGCATGTGGCAATGATGCGTGCTGTATTGCCGTCACCGCTGCCGCCTTTGCTGTTGATGCTGCTGCAACTTGCACAATAGCAACAGCTTGTGATGAACTGAAACTCATCGTCGCACCCACTTTTCTGATGCCAGCTCAAGATATACAGGAGCACACATGCACACACACACACAGACACACAAACACACACAAACACAAACAAACACACACAAACACAAACAAACACACACACGCATAGAACGAAGAGTTAATGACTTTGGAGATTTGGTGATTCTCTCTCTGCTCGATATACAATACTTAGTAGGCATGCTAGTTGCTAGTTACTTAACATGCCTACAACTAACAACGAGCAACAGCACCAGCAGCAGTAATTTTTGATTTCAATTTTACATTTATCAATTCAATGCCGATTCACTTACATCTGTAAATGCTATCGCTGTGTGTGGTTGCTGTGCTGTGTGTGTGTGTGTGTGTGTGTGTGTGTGTGTGTATGTGTGCTGCTGCTGCTGCTGCTGTGGCATATTGCTGCTGTTGTTGCTGTGCTGACTGTTCGCTGTAGTTAGTGCAATTTGCGTTTTGCATCTTTTAAATTTGATTAATGTATGCATTTGCCAGATACGCAAATTATTCATTGTCGTGGTCTAATGATGTTGCTGTTGTTGTTATTGTTCATGCTATTCTTGTTATTGTAATTCTAGTAGTAGCTATTGTTGTTGTTGCGCACTGCATATTTGTAGAATGGATACTTCCATCATACGCACTGCATATTGTCTCAGCAGCATTACTGTCGGCATGCAACAACAAGCCCTTGAAGAGCATCATGCCAACCCGAACGCCACACACACACACACACACACACACACACACACACCCAGTACATACATCTTACATATGTATGTACATAACTGAAAGTCATATTGCATTGATTTATTTAATGTTGTCTAATGGTTGCCACTATCATGTTGCGTTGTGTTGCTGCTGCTGGTTTTCAAATAATGTTGCTGTTTATGGTTTGTGGCATTTATACTTCTCTTTTTTTTATGGTACCTCGAACTCAACTCTAATTGGTTGATTTAAGATTACTTTAGTTGAAGTATTTTTTATACACATACTTTGATAAAAATTTATGATCCAAATAGAGTAAAAACATTGCGGTAAATTACTCTATGAAAATATGCTTCAAGGAAAAGTTACATGGCTCACTTGATTTTTTTTTCTGAAAATTCTCCAATTCTTTAAATCTGTAGTTCAATGTGACACAGGAAGCTTTGCAACTGGTAGCTCCATATATCAGATAGAGCAATAATCCAATCGGTTGCTAGAGGATGCTGCGTTTTTCGTTCTTTCTAAAAGACTTTAATTTCAGAAGAAGGAGATCAAAATGTCTGAGAAAATTTATCTCTGTTCATCTCATTATCAACATTATGCTATTATAAAATCTGTCTTTTAGCTTTGGATGCTTTAGCTTCTGTGCGGTCTGGTACTCTATAAAGAGTATGAAAAGTGTTTACGAACGTTTTGTCTATAATTTTTACTTTTGTTCTTACTACTACTTACTCTACGATGAGACACCTTTCATCCGAAATTCCAATAAGGGATGGTTTATTTTCAAGCAGTTTTCGTACAACAAGAGACGAATTCGCTATTCTACTACTACTATTTCTACTACTATTTTCTACTACTACTTTCAGTAGAAACTTGCCTTGTACTTTTTCTACTACCGTTCCACTTCTATTTTCCGCTAGTTTTCTACTTCTTTTTCCACTTCTTTTCTACTACTATTTCCTACTACGTTTCTGTTACTATTTGCAACTACTAATTTCTACTACATTTCTACTGCTTTTTTACTACTACTTTCTTCTACTATCCACTAATATTTTTTCAACGTGAATCTTTTTTAGCTACGTTTGGAATTTTTGAAACGAAAAAGTGGCAGTAAAAAAATTTTATCAAAAGACTAAAAATTTAATGTGGTTTTTAAAGTATTTATATCTAATTCTTTTCTTTTTTTTTTTTTTTTTGAGCATATTTTTAGGATCGTTCTAATAAAAACTAGGTTTAAATAAGGTTAGGGCTAGCCAGTAGGAAAAATGTGGAGTTATTGAAATTAAACTTCTGTGTTTAATCTACTACAATTTCTTTCAAGAGAATCTTCTTTAGGTTTAGAATTAAAAATTATTGAAACGAAAAAGTGACAGTATACAGCAGTTTCAACAAGAAAGCAATCGGCTTAAGTCACTGAAAAAATGAAGGTATCTTTAAAAACAATTCCACAGCATCTTGAAATGATTAACAACTATTCATTGCACAAATATATTAATATGGCGTCCAGTCGCCACCATTCTTTTGTAATTTCATTACAACGGAAATGCATGCTATCGACTAGTTTTTCAGCATATCACCGTGTTAAACTTCGCCATATTACCCTAAGAAGCCGTTTCAAATGATTTATTGAACGTATCTTTTTCCCACGTAGTTTTAACTGCATAAGAGCCCAAACATTTTCGATCGGATTCGCATCTGGCGACTGTGAGGCCCAATCCAATGAAGTTAAGCCGTTTTCCTCTTTCCAACTGCTACACAAGCGACTGCGATGTTTTGGGTCGTTGTCCTCTTGAAGAACCCAATCTCGACTTCCTGCCTCAAACCACATATCCGTTGATGGCAGAAGTCCACGACGGTATATCGTGGTCATGAAGTTAGCATCCAAATTCCTCGTAAACATGATTAATTTGTCAAATCCTTGTTTTGTGAAGCATCCCCAAACACGAACCTTTCCTGAATGTTTCACTGATCGCTGCAACATCTTACCGTCTTTAGTGGACCAAGCACGCTTAATAGTGTTTGTCATCCAAAAGGAGGATTCGCCTGTGAACACAACTAGGCTCCAATCGTCATCCAACTCTTGGCGTTTTTTTTATTTGCTTTGCAGTTAGTAAGGATTTTACCGACGTTGCTCGAAATTGGATCTGAAACTCCCTCAAACAGCTTCTTATTGTATTCAGAGAGACATTTATGCCCTTTCGAGCCAATTTTTGTTTAGCTGCTTTCAAGGATATAACTGGATTAGCTTCGAAAAATCCCTTGGTTATACCAAGTCCTCCTGTTTCGAGGTAGTTATGCAAATGCCGCGATTTGGCAAGTCGTCCACATTTTTGTGCACTAAAAAGTGTTGGTTCCAATGCTGGACACACGCCTTCGACTTTTTTAAGTACTTCGAAGCGCTCAAGTGGGACATCTTGGGACCTTTTGGATGGGAACAAAGAAAGACTGCTTCAAAACGTTTCGCGTATACGGAACTCATTTCTTAAATATGCTCTTGATACGAAAGCGTATAATGGACTGTTTCTACAATTACATTGCGAAATTTACAATGAAATCAAGTTTTTTGAAAATCAAGGCCTACTTGATATTCAAATTATTCTTGAAAGTACTCTAAATTTCAATCAAAAGCCTAAAAATTAAATTAATTAAATTAATAAAAATTTAAGTATTTATTTAAAAAGTATTTTTCTTTGTCATCAACGAGTTTTTAAGGGCCTTTTTAATAAAATTTAAGTTCAAATAAGTTTAATACTACCCAGTGGGAAAAGAGTAGAATTATTGAAATGAAATGAAATGAAACTTCTGTGTCTAATCCGCTTGCATCCTGGGAAAATTCAAATATGGTACACATCTCTGATCACGTGTGCCGCCACTCATTTCAGTTTTGTTAGTAAGTAAGTAAATAAAATGGATTTAAGTGTTGAAAAAGTTATTACTTACATTCCAATCGATAATTTTGCATTCGAGAATTTACGAATCACCCAAATTCTGCCATGGTTAGTTTAGTTATATTTATTAATGAATAATAAAATAATAATGTATGAACCTCATTGCACCATTCCTAAATAAATAGTTGCATAAGAAACTCTTACGTGTACCACTACTTGAAAAATTTTATTTTTGTACGAGGCTCTACCACATTAAAAATTTCTTTTCCATCTACATAGTTTAATTTCATTTATGCTTATACATTATTAGTTCAAATATGTCGAGTTATAAAAGTGTCAAGGTGAATGTGAACTTAGTTTGCCTTCCAGAAATTGTCAAACAATTTCACAATTGCCAAAGTTTCACTGGCTGCGATACAAAGTTGTTAGTGCGATGCGATGCCAGCACATCCTTG
Source organism: Palloptera scutellata (assembly GCA_958295655.1). Classification (NCBI taxonomy): domain Eukaryota; kingdom Metazoa; phylum Arthropoda; class Insecta; order Diptera; family Pallopteridae; genus Palloptera; species Palloptera scutellata. The sequence continues at coordinate 18,421,340 of OY282452.1, forward strand.
TCACATCCTTTCTAAATGTACTTTTCATTTCACATGCAATGGTAATACAATTTTGTAGCTCAAAATAAAATTTAATTATGCCATTTGCTGAATAGCAAGAAGGAAAGAAGGAAAGGATACATTTCGACTACATGTGAATGTATGCACTTCAATAGCTTTCACTTATATTCAGATGCTAAACATGGTTATATAGCCTCTAAACTCGAAGTCGTCTGCATCATCATCATCATCATCTTCAGCACCGTGGTGCAGCTCATTAGTTTTGACTGTGCATACATGCCTTCCATTTCAGCTTACCAAGTAATCTGCATTGAGACCGCACTAACCACAAACCTATTCTTCCATGTGCTCTTCAGTTGTTATTTCTTCTCTGGCTGGTTTTGCTGTTTTTTCGTATTTGCCAATTGTTTTTGGCTTCACGAATTTCGTAATTTCCATATTCTCTGTCTTCCCTTTTCTCTTTCTCTATTTCACTTTTGCCATTGCATTCACTTCTCATCTTTGTACTGTACACTGGCACACACAGACACACACAACCTTTGTCTAACTATACACTCACGTAATGATGAAATTAAACCGCAAAATTATTAATTTCCAACAAGCTTCTACTTTCTACATTCAATTCCTTTCCTTGCTAAGCATTTCGACAAATTTGTCCAAGAGCGCCACAGCTTTTTCTCTGTTCGTCTCCCTTTCTCTCTCTCTCTCTCTGTCTTTCTCTGTGTGTGTGTGTGTGCGTGTGTGTGTTGGTGTTTTGCCATTATGCATGACTAGCATTTTAGCAAATAAGATTAACGCTTCATTTCGTACTGAACTTGATAATATCCTGGTTAGGAGAAGTGATACGGACCTATCATTTGCATGCACCTAAGAAAGTATGTGGAAATTAAGTTTTCCTTGGTTTACGAAAATTATCTACATTACAAATTGTATAATTTCATTTACTCGAAATATTGTTGTTGTAGTGGTAATTGGCGTTGCCTTTCATTAACTTAACTAGTGGTAGAATTTTGTAAAACATTTTAAATATCAATTGATTTGAGGTCTTGAAACAGCAGTAACCGATGTGATTACGAGTAGCTCCTCAACACGCAATTCAAATACAATATAACCAATGAGTAGCAACACATTCAAAGCAAATGAAAGTACAATAATAAGAGAAAAACATTAACATTAAGTAATTTCATTTCCAAGCATCTTACAAAGACTTACTATACTTAAAAGCATGAAAAAATTAAAGTCTTGCAAAAATTAACTTCATCTGCAAGTGGCTAAAAAGTCATCGCGTTGTCTTCCGCATTGTTGTGGTTGCAGTCCAAGTCCAAGTACAAAAATTGAAATTAATTGTGGCCACGTATTCAAGAACAAAAAATACCATAAATACTCAAAAATATATAAACATTTTATGGCAAAAAACAGTAACAACAACAACAACAACAACAACAAAAACGACACACTTTTTAAACAACTTCCCAACGATAAAGCCAATAAACTTCAATTTAAAAACCCATAACGACTATTGATTGCTGCTGCGCTCCCAAAAACAAATTTCCAACAAATCAAAATCCCAAATCGAATTATAATAATGCACTTAATAACTAACCCCAAGCGATAAGTAAAATTTTAATTCTTATTATTGAATTGATTTTATTTCTAACGTAACGAAATTGAACAACAAACAAAATCTGAACAAGCCAAGCCACAAAGCCCCGAAATCAAAGGAGAAGTAGTTGAAGCAAGCAACAACAAAGAGAAAAGAAAAAAAAAATTCAAGCTATAATCTTAAAAAGGCATATTTTTAATGGCCAAAAATAAAAAATACATTAAGAATAAAAAAAAGAAAAATGTATATATAATAAACAAGTAATGAAAAGGGAGCAGCAGCAGCAAACGACAGCCGTCAGCCACCAGCCACCAGCCAGCAGCTAGAAGCTAGAAGCCAAAAGTATTTATTTGATTTGTCTCAAGTGTACAATGTCGAATGCAGCCCAGCCCCAATCTAATGTAAAGTAATTTTTGTTTCTCTTATTCTTGGATCTAGCCATTTCGCTACCATTCTGGCTGTTTGTCAGTCTGTATCTGTCTACATCTGATTCAGTTAAAGAGAGCAGCATGTGGTGCATTAATTTTGATTGTACGAAGAAAATGTTTTTACATATGTATGTGTGTATGTATGCAGTATGCACACCTCTAAGAAATTTTGATTTAAAAATAAAATAAAAAATAAAAAATTACTTTTATATTTATAACGAAAACAGAGAAGAAAGTCCAAAGAAAAGGATCAACGTTTTTTTTATTGTTTCGTTTTATGATTTTATTTTGGTTTTCGTTTTCGTTTTTTTTGCGATAGAGTCCCCATTTTTGTTATGCTGTCATTATTTGTTTATTATTCAACAGCGTATTTCTTTTGAATTGAGTTAAGAAAATTGAGTTCATATGAAAACTCTATGAAATCAGGCAACAGCGCCGCGATCTAAACAATCCTTTTATCGAAATTGAAATATGGCAACGGGGCTTTTGGCATTTGCGCGTGATCAGCGCTGACCACTTGGCCTTAAGTGCGCGCATACATACACCACACACAAACACACACACACACCTGAACATAAACATTGAGTGCAGTGTTTTGCGCATGCGCAACATGTTTTATGTGGGTTTGCTGATCGCTGTTGTTGTTGTTGTTGTTGTTGTTGTTGTTGTTGTTGTTGTTGTTGTTGTTGTTGTTGTTGTTGTTGTTGTTGTTGTTGTTATTGTTGTTGTTGTTGTTGTTGTTGTTGTCGTTGTTGTTGTTGTTGTTGTTGTTGTTGTTGTTGTTGTTGTTGTTGTTTTTGTTATTTCGCTGTTACTGCTGCTTTTGCAATTGAGTTACGTGCATAATTTCTTATCTTCCTGGCAAACTTATGTGTTTTTTCTTACAACTTCTTTATTGCCTTGCAGCAATAACAGCAGCCGCAGTAAGCTAAGCACGAAGGAGTGAAAGGGAGTGAGCGGTCGAGTGTGTATGTGTGTGTGTGAGTGAGCTATCTATATAAGTTCGTAAACCTCAACCTATAATTAAGGTGCAAATATAATAAGCATGCAATTTCAAACCGACAGACAGACAGACAGACAGACAGACAGACAGGCGTACTCGTATGCATGTGGTAGCTTCAATTCCAGAAGGCCAAAAGGGTTTCGTATTGCGTATTGGTTGTTGTTGGTTATTGCTGTAATATGCATTTAAAATTGGCTTTTGTTTTGTAGTTTCTTAAATTCACACACACCTACATATATTTAACCACATTCATATGTAGTTCTATACATATTTACGAGTATGTTATGTATTTACTTACCCAGTAAAAGATTTGATCGCAACTAACCAATTCTTAATATAATTTATAGCGATATATTTACACATTGGTGCAATCAGATGAGCGAACGAAAGAACTGAGGGCCTAGAGATCCTTGTTTACTAATATACGGGTCACATGAAAAGTTTCTAGCCTAAATGTGAAAACACAGTTATGTTGGATTGTGTTTCGTTTTTTTTTTCAGTATAATTTCCTAACAGTTCCATACACTTAGTCCATCGCTCCTCCAATAAATCTATACCATCATAAAAAGTACGATTGCGGAAGGTCTGCAAAATATGCCTCTAGCCGTAGAGGCTATAGCTTCTTCATTCGACGAAACAGTTTCTTTCCACGAAGATACTGTTACCGGTTTCGAAACCGGTACTAGTCATTGGGAGCCAAATCTGGTGAATACGGTGGATGAGTCAAGCAATTCGTACTTTAATTCCTTGAATTTAGACATTGTGAAAACACTTGTGTGAGGACATGCGTTGTCTTGATGAAAAAGGATTTTTTTCTTCTTTAAACCGTGCCTTTTTTCGCGAATAACTGCATCCAGTTTATCCAAAAGGTTACAATAGTATTCTGAGTTTATTGTTTTACCTTTTTCAAGATAATCAATCAGCAAAATCTCTTTTGCATCCCAGAAAACAGTAGCCATAACCTTTTTTGCCGATCGTTCGTGCTTTGTCTGCTTTGGCGCCGAACATCCAGCCTTCAGTCCACTGTAAACGTTGCTCTTTCAATTTAGGATCATGATGGTAGACTTAAGTCTCATCCACAGTTATGAAACGGCGCTTAAAATCCGTTTTATTCTGCTTAAAACGTTCCAAATTGCACTGAGTTTTTGTTCAATTGTTAACGTAAGTATGCGGCACTACTTTTTCCAAAAAGAGTTTTCATATGTAGTTCTTCATGTAAAATGTGGCTTAATCGTTGTTGCTCTGCGATGCCTACTTGGATTTTCACAAACAATAACATTTACTTTTTCAATGATTTCTGGTGTCGAGGCAATTTTGTGGACCTCCAGGGCGTGGTTCATCTTCAATACTTGTAGGACCACGTTTAAAATCAGCAATACAATTTTTTTTTTACTGTTGCATATGAAGGAGCACATTCTTTACTTTACAGCCCATGGAGGGCCTAGGCCGAGCTTTTCGCATCCACTCATGTTGTGCGTGTTATATTTGAACAGCGAAGTGAAAAGCTTTTCATAGCAATTTTTACTCTTGTATGTTTGCCATTGCCTGCCAAGAGGTGGTGGTGGGTGCCGTGTAGAAAAATTATTTTTTCTACTTTTTGATTTTGCCTGTGCCGAGATTCGAACCCCGGACACTCTGCGTAGCAGTCCAACGCACTACCATTACGCCACAGCGACCACAGGAGCACATTCACCTAACACATTTACCACATCGGTATGGATTTCTTGCCCAGATAAACCTTTTTTAAATAAATACTCAATAATGGCACGATTTTACAATTTTTCCATTTAAAAAAAAACACTGTGACACGTCAACTTCAAGCAGCTGTTAAACAAATATTGGATTTGGAATTTTACACGTCTTTCATATGAAAGACGAAATCATACATTGAACATAAATTCACTGCTCCACTAGTGCCATTTACATATGTGTCAGGCTAGAAACTTTTCAAGTAACCAGTAATATACTTATAACTTTTATATCGATTTGCTGCTGCTGTTATTTTAAGAATTTTAAAGAATTACCCACTACAGCGGCAGAGAATTGGTTTCTGCAACCAGTTCCTGAATGCCCAAACTAGGTACACCTAGAAGAGAGCTGTCACCTGATTGGCTTACCTTTTAATTCACCAGCAATTCTGGGTAACCTTTGCATAGGAGGTACATATTTTTGCATGGAATGACTTCACTCTTCATATCACGCTCCTTTCGTCTGCTATTATATAAAACATTTAGGGTTGTACACCTGCTTTCTTCAGTATGCGCGTATTCTACATCAGGGACGGAATTTGAGTTGAATAAATGCAGTGGTGGTCACTCTGCAGTACGCGTGCCCTACAGCAATTTAGACTTCATACGTACTAGAATCATTTCCATGGATAAAGAGTTCATCTGCTAAGCTGTGCATGTGTGAGTGGTCACTAATGATATAAAAACATAGACATGTCTGTGTGCTAGTCACCATTTCTCGTAAACTTTCGTAGATATAATTGAATAAAGTCAAAAGTTTTCCAAGTACCTTTTCAATTCCTTTAATGAATTGCATATTCTAAATTACAAATTAAAATCGAGTAATGGAATTGAATATTTTGTTTAACAGTACCTCGCTCATCATTCTCTCTTTTCCTTTTCTGCGCTCTGTTTCTCCTCTGCATTACTAAACCTGGTTAGCGGAACGAAACGAGGAAGCAAAGAAACAGTCAATTGCAGAAGAATTGGAAATTTTAATTACCTATAAGTATTCCAAGGAATTAAATTGAAAAACAAAAGTAAATACCATTACAAGGAATTGAAATTGGTAAGTAAAATGTTCAATTCCTTGGAATTAAGAATATAATTTGTAATTGTATAGAATTTACCCAGCTCTGTTGTTCAACATACCATATTCTTTTTTATATTTTCTCGCATTGAGCGAGTAACTTTTTACCCCATCGCCCATCATTCTCTCTTTTCCTTTTCTGCGCTCTGTTTCTCCTTTGCCTGGTTAGCGGAACGAAACGAGGAAGCAAAGAAACAGTCAATTATCAATCATTCCGAAAGCATTTCTCACTAAGAGCACAATATCAGAACCAATAATTATTTTGCTCTAACCGAGTAATTTGCTTGGGACTTTTGTTTTCTCGTTTCGTTCCGCACTGGTTGCGATTCAATTATTTTGATTCTAGGTAATACATTTTTCTCAAAATTGTCGCTCTTTCTAAGGGTATTAATATAATCGCACAAACCAAAGAGTGATTCATTAATGCGATGAGGCATTTTTCTAGAACAGTCACTCAAGAAAAAGATGAAAGCTTCCGTGGGAAGGCATAACGAAAGCTTCAGGTCTTTCGTTTTAGGTAGATTTAAAGAAGTTTTGCCAATGGTATAACTTCGACAAAGCTGTTTTAAGAAGGTTTTAGTTGCTTAAAGTGGAAGTACTGCAATAATGTTTTGATAAAAACCTAGCAACCTTCTTAAAGCGGCTTTGTGAACCATCTTGAGATGGGACATGGAAGTTAAATTCTTAAATTTTTTTTTTTTTAAACTTCCATAAATGCAGTTTTTTTAGAAGCTGTAAAGAAGTTTCCGTATTGCTTTTAATATTATTTCTTGATTCTGCCATTAACTTGGATTAATAATTTAGTAAAGGCCTGTGAGCGAAAAATTGTGAAAAATAACAAAGCTGAAAACAGTTGAAATGATTCTTCTTTGATTAAAACGCCGGATTACCTTCCCAAGGCAGCTACGAGTAAGGCTTCTCTTTCCCATCTCAAGACAGCGTTGAGTAAGGCTTCCACGTAGCGATAAGTAAGCCTTACTCCTAAAGATATCATGTTCTTGAAAATATATGAAGTAGGATATGGAGATGAAGGCTTCCACGCTTTTTTTTTTTTGAAGGCTTCCACGCTTTTTTCGTAAGGCTTCTGAAGCTGGCTTAGAAGCATTCCATCTTCGTGAGAGATGATAGCCACCCACATATGGCACAATGATCAACCGTACTCATTTTCTTCGGAAATGAATCTTGTAAGTGTGAAATTTCTGCACATGTAGTAAGGTATGAGCATCACTTACTCGTGGTCGCTGTGGCGTAGTGGTAATGCGTTGGACTGCTACGCAGAGTGTCCGGGGTTCGAATCTCGGCACAGGCAAAATCATAAAGTAGAAAAAATAGTTTTTCTACACGGCACCACCTCTTGGCAGGCAATGGCAAACCTACAAGAGTAAAAATTGCTATGGAAAGCTTTTCACTTCGCCGTTCGGATTCGGCATTAAACTGTAGGGCCCTTCCATTCATGTACAAATATAACACGCACAACATGAGTGGATGCGAAAAAAAAGAATCACTTGCTTGGGAATCGTGTGAAAATTCAAGCTGTCAACCTTTCAGAACTCATTGTTGCATTACAAATTTTAAAATATCTATATAATGAGCTCTTGAGAATTTTGGAACTATTTGTTTTTTACGCTGGGTCCCCACATAGAAATCAACATGCACATGACATCATGGCTCAACCCAGCTTACTGCGGCTCAGCTCAAATCAACTCAGTTCAGCTCAGTTCAGTGCAGCTCACATGTGATCTTGACTGACACTGACATTTGCTGCTTTCTGCTGTGTAGCTTTTTCCTCTTTCGTAGTGCTGCTCGTCGAGCTCGTCGTTACTTTGACGTGGTTCTTGTGGTTTTATCAAGTCAGTATCTCAACAACAAAATCGCATATGAGTCCATTTTTTCTTGATCAACATCGTCGTCATCATCATCATCATCATCATCGTCATATTCTTTTTCTTCTTCTGCTTCATCTTCTTTTTCTTCGTTCTTTGATTAAACATTTGACCACATCGTCGTCTTTTATTTTCGTGCTCCATACCGCATGTACCATATGTGTTAGTGTTTGTGTTTGTGTTAAGTGCCCCCAGCTTGCCAACTGTTTGTATTGGTGGTGTCTTCAAAATGTCTGCGTCTCTGTCGTCATCGTTGTTTTCCACTTTTGTCCACTTTTGTGTTTGTGAAGCTTATGAATGTATGTAACAGTTCTTGACGTTCCTTTGTGCATAGACAGATACTTGGGGATTTCTCGTTTTCATGTTTGGACAAAAAATAAAAATTTCTTCTTTACTTCTTGGGCTTCTTTTTTCATATTCTTTTACCTGTTTCGTTTTTTTTTCTTTTTTCTTTTTTTGATCTGAAACTTAATATGTTTTTGATGAAGTTGCTGTCGTTGCATGCATCTTGCAACTACCAATTGCCATTTGTATGTATGTTTGTACCTACGTACTACTCTGGGCAAAAAGTAGTAAGACTTTTTAATTTATATTTCGCGCGGAAACCCATTCATCAAAATATTATTTTTTTAAGGTTGGTATGACTGTCGGTGACATCTGTGCCAAATGTCACATCAAAATAATCATTAGTGTTTAGTATACGCTTGTCTTTCTGAAGCACAAAAAGTGCATTCGGCGATTTTCACAATGAGTGAAATTATTCAACAAAGAAGTTCCATTATATTTTGTGTGCGGAATCAAATTTCTGGTGCCGAAAGGCTTTCGGTGATAATTGTATGTCGCGAGCAAGTGCTTTTGATTGGTACAAATTGTTCAAAGATGGTCGAGAACGCGTTGACGATTGACGACGAACCACGTCCAGGACGGCCATCAACATCAACATCAACTGATGATCAACACGTCTGGTCAATAAAATCAAGGAATTGGTGCTCGAGAATCGACGATTAACAGTCAGAGACTGATGCCTTACTGGCATCGTTGGAATATCGGAAGGATCAGTGAAAACCATTTTAAAACGTCATTTGGGCCTAAGAAGAGTGAATGCACGATTGGTTCCAAAATCACTGCATTGGTTTTACGAGACCATTTTGCCAAAAATTCGACTGATATCGTTCCGCAACCACCCTACCACCCTATTCGCCTGACTTAGCACCGTGTGACTTTTGGCTATTTTCTAAACTCAAAAAACCGCTTCGTGGACACCGTTTTGAGTCAATTGTCAATTGAAGACATTAAACATGAATCGCTAAGCGCATTGCAGGCTATTCCGGAAATTGACTTTAACAACTGTTTCGAGAATTGGAAAAAACGTTGGCGCAAGTGTATTGGGGCCGGGGGGGACTACTTTGAAGGGGACGAAATAGATTTGGAAGAATGAATAAAAAAATTTGAAATTATGAATAAAGTCTTACTAACTTTTGCCCACAGTAGTATATGTGTGTGTGTGTGTGTGTGTGTGTGTGTGTCTGTATGCAGCACCAAGTGATCAACGTTCATGTGTGCCTTTTTTAAGTAGCTCAAATGTTGTTCTGGTTGTTGTTCTTGTTGCTGATGCTATTGTTATAATGTTGTTGTTGTTTTTTTGTTTCTGTTTTGTATTTTTTTCTTAATTTTATTATTGTTCTTGTGCAGCATTAGGTGCCTTGCCTCTTGGTCATTTGATCCATGGTTTAAGGTTTTTGTGATTTGATATTGATTGCCTTTCAAATGGGTGCATGGGTACTTCGATTTAAATCGAAATTTATAAGTAATAAGTATTTAGCCATAGACGCATACTCTGAATTTAGTGCTGATTCTATATGCAAGCTCACGGGAAAGTTATCGAGCTTAATGAAAAACGTTGCGAGTACTGTGCATGATATCAATTTTAATGAAATATAAAAGAGTACATGCACTACAACAAATTGACTTTCTTGTAATTTTTAGATTTAGTATCCCTTACAACAAAATGGTTGAGACAAATTGTGTAGATATTTCATTCAATATCAAATAATTGTGAATGCCTTAAAAAATTGCTAAATTATAATTCAGAAACAAGATGATCTGCGACATGTGTTGTGTAATTCATCCGCAGATATGGAGTAAAAAAGGTTGCACCATCTCCTTCCTCTCTTTCTCGCTCCCAACACGAGCACCATGGATGTTCACAAATTGGGCAATAGCTATGGAATAGAGCACGACTTTTGTCGATTTGGACCTCTGCATTTGGAGAGGTTCGTTGAAAAATGCGTGAGCCAAAAAGTGATATTAAGTATATTGCTTGCAAAAGCGAAAAGCTCGGCCTAGGCCCTCCATGGGCTGTTGTGCCATTAAAAGTAAGTAAAGTAAGCTTGCAAATATTATTTCAAAAAATGCGATAACGAGACGGTATAAATCAATAAGTTGAAGGAATTAATAAAAGTCCTAAGAAAGTTCTTATTCAATTTAAGGCAACATTCAAAATACTTGATGAAGGATCAAATACAGAAAGTGATCTCAGGGGGGTAAATTGTTAGACCGCACCCCATTAATTTAGCTCCTTGAAATTTTTCCCCGACCATGCAAAAATAAAGTAAAAACCAATGGAAAACTAATTTAATTTAATTTTGTATCTATGGGAGCCTCTCTAAGGGTTAGTGATGAGGTAAGTACGTTCGGAAAAAATTTTCGGAAATGAAAAGAAAAATGAATGGAGGTCAATCTTACATTTGATCCCTCTAAAATCACTTTAGGAGGGGAGGAAGCCTAATTCATAAAACAAAAAACCCCTTAAGGGTTAGAGACGATGGTTAAGTATATTCTGGGGAAAATATGGCTCGGACCTATTTTTTAACCCTCTAACAGCGACTTCTGACCAAGTGTCGGGTGACTGGTTGATTTTCATAAAAATCTCAACTTATTATGGGAGCCAACCTAAAGATTGAAAGTACGTAGTTAAGTAGAGTACAAAATGTTGTACAGTGAAAATTAATGGAGGCCGGTCTTACATTTTGCCCCTCTGAGATCACCCTGGAAATACTGGAAGTCTATGTCGTAAAAATGCGAGTTTTGTATGGGGTGCCTTTAAGCGTTGTAGATCGAGGGTAAGCATCCTGGGGAGAAATGTTGGCCATTAAAAATTAATCAAGGTCGGCCTTAAATTTTTACCGTCTATAGGCGACTCCTGATCAGCTGTAGGGTAATTTGTTGATTTTCTTCCTGCCATTTTATTGGCTCACACATTCTTTCGTATCGAACCTCAAAAAATGAATTATAACATATCCAAATTTGAAGTGTGGCAGAAGCGTAGCTTGTAATAAGTAAATAAACCTAAAAATTTTCGAATATGAAAATCTGAGAATTGTTCTGATTAGGGAGAACAGAATGATTGAGATTTAAGCGGAGTACGAGTACTCCGATCGAAGTACTTTCGACAGCACTGCTCCATAGCTATTGTGTACACATGAGCAACAATGGCAAATTACATTAGGGCAGTGGTGGTCACCAACACACACATGGATTGCTGATCAGCTAAACTTTTTCTCTTTGGAAATGAGCATGGTGCATGTAAAGTTCACCACTGCTTTAGACTGAAGCTTGAAACTCGCATTTCCATCGCTGGTCTAAAAATCCTTTCTCTCTTAGTATAGAAAACCGAAGAATCTTATAATGACCAAATCTTTACCATATACGAGGTGTGATCAAAAAATAACAGTTAATTTCAAATTTCTTGAGTTACGTATGTTCGATTTTTGCATTTTTTTTTTTTGTTTTTTTCTGTTATGTTGGTACCCATGTCTGTTATATATGTTGGCAATACCAACCATTTTGGTTTGTCAGTTTGTTTTTGACAGAGAAAAAGGTTAGTCGTGTTTTTGGGTGTGCTCTTCGATTTTTTACTATTCGAGAAAATGGATCAAAGAAACTGTATTCAGTTTTATGTAGCAAATGAAATTAAATGCGCAAGGACATTTGAAATGTTGACTGTGGCCTTTGGCGAGTCTACTATGAGGAGAACACAAATTCAATTGTGGTATAACCGGTTTAAGGAGGGCCGAGAACATGTCAATGACGATGCTCGTCCTGGTCGCCCGAGCACGTCAACAACCGATGAAAACATTGACGCAGTGAAGAAAATGATTATGGATAATTGTCGAATCACTATCAGAGAGGTTGCTGATGATGTTGGCATATCGTTCGGCATATCGTTGTTTTAGGCATGAAACGTGCGGCAGCGAAGATTGTTCCAAAATTGACAAACGTCGCTTGTGCATAAGTTTTTGGTCAAAAACAAAACCGTTATCATGCCTCAACCACCTTATTCACCGGACTTGGCCCCCGCTGACTTTTTCCTCTTCCCAAAACTGAAGACACCGATGAAAGGAAAGCGTTTTGCTACGATTGAGGAGATAAAAGAAACAAAAAATCGAAACAGGAGCTGTTGGCGATACCAAAAAGCGCGTTTCAGAAGTGTTTCGAGGATTGGAAACAACGCTGGCATAAGTGTATTTTATCTGAGGGGGATTACTTTGAAGGGGACAAGATAGTTGTTGATGAATAAATAAATACTTTTTGAAAAAAATAAAAATAACGGTTATTTTTCGATCATACCTCGTATTTATTCTTATAACTCTCGTTATGAATATAAGTAAGAGAACAGGTTCCACTTTTCACATATACCAAAAGAGTTCGTGATCCGAATGAACAAACAAATGATCGGGAAAACAAAATATTGTAGTGCCTCCACGGTGACTCGAAAGTAGAGCATGTTTGATTAGAACTAGCATTTATGTGTAAGCCTAAATCTATGCAATGCTGTATGTGTGCTATGAACTACACTTATTTGGTACAATGTTATCGGTTACAGTACTCAATGCCGACTGGATTAATTTTAGGTTAATAAGTAGAACTCATGAAATTAATTTATTTCGTTTTAGATTCAATATAATCCTTGAAATGATTCTTTATTATAGAAACATCCACATCGTATTGTTTTGAGACGTTGTTAAATTCAAGCAAAGCCCTTGTGATTGGAGCATTCATTAGATAGTTAGTTTTCAAAGTGGATACATATAATGGAACATGCTAGCGCAGATGACGTGGAGGTACATTAAATCAAGTAGAAATGAGGAATCAATAATTCCATAAATTAGGTCATACACAACCATAAGGGAATGTACATATAACTCTTCTGCTCTGAAGAGATTTCAAACTAATAAGTACATATGCACCGAGCATTACTTATACGAAGGAAAAGGCTCAGGTTGGAGAGCAAAATGAACAAATTTCTTTTAAATTCTTTCAATACGTTCAGAGTGTGTATTGTAGAAAGGATTCCAAACATATCGAACGCACAAGTGTTGTATATACAAGATTTTACGAGTATACGGATCTTTGAAGTCCCTGCCATAACGACGAAGAAATCCAAGGAGCGAATAGGCACCTAGTTTACATGGTTAGAGAAAGTAAGCCTAGTATCAAATAGAACACCACCCAAGTCTAGGAACTCCTCAACCGACCTCAACACACTGTTATATGTTTTTTTGACACCAATCGACTAGGCGATCAATGTACGATTGTAACGCAGGAGTATCAGTAAAAATTTTAATTCTGCAAGTTGAAGAGTTTTAAGTCATCAGCTTACATAACATAGATAATGTGAGTGTGAGAAGCAGATTCCAATGTCATTAATAAACAGAATGAATAATAGCGGTCGTAGGATGCTACCTTGCGGAACGCCAGAAGAGTCCACAAAAGACAGCGATTTAAAATTTTCATTTTCAACGTGGAATACCCTATTATGAAGGTAGGACTTCAGTCCCTACCGGAAAGTAGAGAGCAGGCAAGTTTTGCAATTTTCTTTCGAAAAATCTGTCTAAATTGTGCCAACCTGATACCCATTTCGAAATGCCGACATTTAGTTGTGTTTTTTCATTAAATGTTGTGAATAGTAAATAATAAATTATGAATATGAGTGGGTGGTGATGTAAAGGGTGTTTTTTTTTAGAAGTGTGGCTTTCAACCTGGCAATACTTTTTTCGGAGTTGGTCTTTTTGACAGCTGTCACTTGATTTATGCTCACTTTGTTTTGTCATTTCATAATGAATAGGCTTACCCCTGAACATCGTTTACAAATCGTGCAAATTTATTACCAAAATAATGGTTCGGTTCGCGCGACTTTCACAAGAAAATTTTGTCCAGCGATTAAGCTCACTTTTGGTTGAATGGGTTAATAAGCAAAATTGTCGCATTTGGAGTGATCATAATCCACAAGCCATTGTCGAGACGCCGTTACATCCTCAAAAAGTCACTGTTTGGTGGGCTCTATGGGCAGAGGGAATCGTTGGTCCATATTTCTTCAAAGATGAAGCCAGTCATAATGTTACAATGTAACAGTCAATGGGGAACGCTATAGAGCCATGATTAATGACTTTTTCGTGCATGAATTGGAGGATGTTGCTGTGGACGACCTTTGGTTCCAACAAGACGGCGCTACATGCCATACAGCAGCCAACGAAACAATCAATTTATTGAAGGTAACTTTTTATGAACGCATTATCTCGCGTCGTGGACCTGTGGCATGGCCTCCAAGATCGTGTGATTTATTTGTGTGATCGTGTGATACTATTTTTTGTGGGGTTATGTGAAGTCGCTTGTCTACGCAGATAAGCCCGATACGATTGACGCCTTGGAAGAGAATATTCGGCGCGTTATTACTGACATACATATACGAAAAGAGTTCGTGCTCCGAATGAATAAAAAAATGATCGGGGAAACAAAATATTGATTGTTCCCTCACTCGAAAGTAGAGCATGTTTGATTAGAACTAGCAATTGCTGCAAAAAGTGGTCGAAAATTGGGCCTCTGGGCTGGAATTTTTTTCGAACCACTTGCCCGAACTTGTTTTTAAAACATAATGGCAAATCCTTATCTTTATAATAAAGCTAAATTCTTGGCCATAACATTAAGTTATATGCGTTTTATTTCTACTTGAAAACCACACTTCTAAAAAAAAAACACCCTGTACTTCATTCACAAGAAAAATTTACAGACATTTTTCAGAGTCTCGCACAATCTATGCATATTCCTATAAATGTATAAGTTGTTATGTATTTTCAGCACGTTTGCATAATGTCGCCCCGCCTCCTGCTTCTATGAATTGTTGGCCGTAGTCTCGGTTTACTCTCAAAACATGCATAAATTAGAACAAATTACTATTTAGAGAGTATTTTGATTATGAATGGAACTGGGTCACTTTGATTAAGTTTTGCGCCGTACTTTTCAATTCTTACTTGTTAATAATGAAACTACAAAAATAGTGTTTTGAATGCTAATGTTACGACTACAAATTAGTTTAGTTACTAAAATTTACAACTTAAATTACTACAGGGAATTCGCCTGTATTTTTTAAGGAGACTTTCACACAAATATTTTTTTTTTTAAATATTTTTTTTGTTTTGTGTATAATAAACAATGAAATGAATCGTAACCTTCAATTTATGTACAATTTATGAACAAATACAACACGCACAACATGAGTGGATGCGAAAAGTTTGGTCTAGGCCCTCCATGGGCTGTTGTGCCATTAAATGAAGAAGTAAAGATAAATATTATATTGAGAAATAAAACTTAAGGAGTGGGATCGAAAAAATCGGATAACTTTGGAAGGCCATTGCTTTGAAACTCTTCATCTGAATGAAAGAATTCAAACAGTAGGCTTTGCGTTGGAGAAATTCTGATGAAATACAATCACATGTTTTTTGACTTGTGAACTTTGAGTTGAGTCATGGCAGCGGAAGTGGAAAGACGCGATTTAGTTGTTGAATTATTTCGAGAAAGTCCGCAGTGGAAACCGCAGAAAACCATTGCAAATAAGGCGAAAGCTTCACAAAACACTGTCGATTCGATGATTCTTAAAAAACTTAATACACACTTAACAGTTGCTAGAAAATATGGTTCTGGAAAGAAATGCGGTTTCGTGTCTCCACAAAACGCGAAGAAAGTCGTTGCTCTCTTAGAGAAGAATCCAGCGTTGTCTAATCGACAATTGGCGGAAAAAGCGAGTTGCAGTGAGTTTTTAGTTGGTAAAATTAAAAAAGATGCGGGCCGTAAAACATAAGTACAAAGTGCAGTCAGTACCCGACAGGTACGCTACTAAGAACTTGGTAGCCCAGAGCCGAGCTAAAAAGTTGAAGACAGATTTTTCCCAAAAATTCGATTGCTGTGTTATGGACGATGAAACATGCGTGTTGCTGAAATTTTCTCAATTGCCTGGTCAAGAGTTTTACACCGCAAAGGGACGAGGAGGAGTTAAGAAAAGATTATGGACAAAACCAAAGTCTAAGTACCCGAAGAAGTTCCTGGTATGGCAAGGAGTAAAAGTAATTAGGAGTAAAAGTTTCGTAACAAGTGGCACTGTTAACGCCGAATTTTATGTGAAGGAGTGCCTCCAGAAGAGATTGCTGCCCTTCATTAGAAAGCACAATGTATCTACTTTCTTTTGGCCTGATTTAGCCTCCTGCCACTACAGTAAAGTAACCCTTAAACGGTTCGAAGACCAAAACATCAAATTGGTACCAAAAATCGCCAAACCACCAAAATGCCCAGAACTTCGGCCTATCGAGAGATATTGGGCTCTAGTGAAAAGAACATTAAAGACAACAAACAAAGAAGCTTAATTCCATGGAAGATTTTAGAAATAAGTGGAATGCTGCCGCCAAGAGAGTCTCAGAAATGTCAGTAAAGGCGCTAATGTCAAGCATACCGGAATTCTGTAAAAAACATAAAAAAAACAAAGTAGTGTTATTGATCATTTTATTAGAAACAAAATTTTCTTTTCAAAACTGTTTACATTTTTTTTATTTGCATAAGGGATTTCAATGCTAGAACAATTTAAAGTTATCCAATTTTTTCGATCTCACTCCTTATGTAGAGCTTTAAATTTAGTCACTTGTACTTGTTACATTCGAATAGAACGTCTACATCCTACATGCTGTGCTTATCGAAGAGCAGTAGCTTCTTCTTCTTTTTCTTCTTCTTTTTCTTCTTCTATTAGAATAGAGCTGCACCGCATTGAAAAGAAGAAGCCAATTCCTGTTTCAAGTTAATTAACCTCAAAGATTAAATTTAAAAAAAAGAAAAGAAAAGAAAGAAAAAAGAAAATATGCTTGCATTAAACATTTATGCATGCAACAACTGTAAATTAAAAACGCTCGAAGTCAACTGGAAATAGCATAGCGTTGGCCGCAGCAACAGCAAACGCCTCGCCCTCCCGCACTTTAGTAGCACTCCTCTTCCTGTCCTCGTTCCCTGATCTTCTGCCCCTGGAATACACAGCATAATTATAACAAGTTTTGCGTGGCTTGTAGTTTGACGCTTCTGCATTCCAGCAAGCAAAGCCAATGCATTGCTGTTGCGATTGATGAGCAACGCGTTGCTGGCTGGCTGGATGGCTGCTTCACCTCGAGTGGTTAAAGGCAACATCTACGTACCTACGTACGTCTTAAACATATGTATACATTTATTAATTCCTAGTGTCGCTATCTGTGCGTTTGTGGAGTCTCTCCTCCAGTGACTATCATAAAAGAAATGACCATAATTAGTATGCAGCATTGCCAGCAAAAAGCAATAGGCATTAAATCAAAAGTGATTGCATGGACAGCATTAAATGAAGAATTGAGCTGGATAACAGTCTAAAGAGACGCATACAACATAAGTACACACACACATACATACATACCATACCATACCATACCATACATAATATGATAATGAAATGTTTAAGAAAAAGTTAACAAATTTAAATGCAAAACACGCGCAGCATTTTCAAGCAGTAGCAACAGCTGCTGCCAACTGTTGCCTCTATCTTTTTAGTATCATATAGCGACTTATGTATATACATACATACATACAATAAATACATACATACATACAAATGGCAGCAAGTGAACAGAAAAAAAGTCTCTACCCAAAAGTTTTAAAGCGCCAGAGTCTCTCCGAGAACCTTGATTCATGCTTGTTCTAGGCAATCTGAAATGTGAAATCAAAGCGTCTGTCGTTTTTAAAGCAAACCTTCTACTATCATCTACGACCAGCTTGAAGTTGAAACTTCGAAAACAACAAATAACAAACTAAACTGCAAAAGGAATACAGGTTTTTCAATTCGTGCCTCAGGCTTAAAACGAACTTAAGTAAACTTGTTTTCTTTTTCTTAATGTTTTTGCTTCTAACTTGTTTTCTTTCTTTTTTTTATTTTTCTTAGTTTTAGATAAATATGAGTGTAAAACATTAGCAGCAAACACAAAAAACTCGAGACTCGAATCTATTCCCAATACATACTATCTATGTAGGTATATGAAAGCAGCCAGCCAAAGTAACCAAAAACAACTTTCAGCTTAAAAGTAGATCGTCAATATAGCCACATACATATACATACATGCACACACACCACACCGCACATGAGACTTAACAGCTTTAACCACAATCTTTAATAAATGTCCGAAACCTGATTTGGCGATGTGTTGTATCTATTCCCCTTCCCTACCCCCACCACACCGACCTGGCACCCATTCCACAATCCCAAACACACCTCATTACAAACTCTTTATATTTTAGTACCTAAATCATCGAAGAACCAAACCAAATTTTTTCTTCACTTTTTTCACCAACAAAGTTCAAGAAGGGGAATTGATCGCTTGTATACCTGAGCTTGTCTTTTAACGTAATCTCTTAACGTATGGTATTTACCTTTCATATGTGTGTGTGTGTGTGTGTGTGTTTTGAAGTGGGGAATTGAAAGCTTGAGAACAGTTGTTACTTTTAGGGAAACATATTTTTATCCGCTTTGCAGCTGTATGTTGATATACATGCTGATATAATTTTGTATACATGTTGTTTTGAAAGTATACATTTTGAGATTGGTACATTGTTTATCCGTTACAAAAACAGAGCTGTTCAAATTTACTGTGTATACATGCTGCTGATGTTGATTAACTTGTTGATTCTGCAGCAGCTATCGATAAACACTTAGATGCATTCGCAATATTTTTTCAATAGTAACGGATTTAAATATGAAGCCTACTCGATTTAATTAGTTCAGTTTGAAAAAGATATGTTGCTGAAATATTTCAGAAATTGTTTTTTGTATAGCAGATAAATTTTTGTTTTCTTTATTGTTTTTAGCTACGAATAGAGACTTTCAAAAAACGTGCGATACCCAAAGCAATCATGCGAGACCCAGTATTAATTTTTTCGAGCAATAGAAAGAGTTTAAAGGCCTTCTTTAAGACCTTCTTTTTATCGCTGTAGACTTTCTATTCTCCTTGTAAGCTATGTTTGCAAGTGCGAAAAAAGTTATTATGTTGTCAGACTTAATGACCAAATTTATCGCTCACCTCCAGTAATGAAAAGTGTAATAAAAAAGCTATAAATATATTATCTACCGGATCCAAAGATGGAAGAGGAGCTTGGGAATAAACTCCCATCTTGATAAATTTGGAATAAAATGTCTTGATCGCTTCCTCTATTCTTCAACGATGTATCTCCATTTTGGACGAAATTTACTTTTTTTTGTTTATATTGTATAAAATCACCTAAGAATCCAAGTCAAAATAGGTTCTCACCGAGCTTGTGCGAAAAAAAAAATTGTAGAGGCAGTTCTTCAACCTCGTATCTCCACCTGAACACTAAGATTTATCGGAAGATACTTCTTACTTACTTGCTTAGTTGGCGCTACAACCGATGATCGGTCTTGGCCGCCTCGGAAGATACTTCAATAAAGTAAAAATTTTACTTTTGAAGGTACGTGGTTGAAGAATAAAGCTATCGATATGTCTCTAATAAGTATAAAACTGATAAACATTTATGGTAATAACTTCAGCAACTTCTTGGCAACTTCGGTGGTCTAGTGAATGAGTGATAGACTGCAGTTCCAGTAGCCTCAGGATCTATTCCCACACAGTGATCGTTGTTCCTCAACTCAAAAACCTTCACAGAACAGAAATGAAAAACCTAACCCTCTTCCTCATTTTCTGTATCCACTAAAGAACACATCATAAAATTATACACTTAAATAAATATTCTAAAGCACCTCAAACAAATGTTCTATGCAGAACACGCTTTCGTCACGTTAGTTTTCTCCGGTTTAAGCTTAAAGTTCAATTCCCGCTCGTGCCTATCATTAATACTCCTTATGACTAGCTAGTTTCTAATGTGACTTGTGTTGTTGTTGTTGTCACATGTTTTGCATTTAGAAGTAAATAGCAAAAAAAAAAAAAGACAACCGAAAAACAAAACGCAAAAATAAACAAGTACAAACTAAAGTGCAAGAAAACATTCGAGAAAATAAACAAAATAAACAACAACAAAAAAAAACAAATCAAATCAAATCAAATACATGCAACTACAGAAACGAGCGACAAAATCAAAGGGAACCAGCACAACCGGTTTCTTTATTATTCATATGTCAAATGACATGACATTAGTGAGTTAGTGAGTTGGCCAAGAAAAATAGAATGTATGGAATAAGTAATGTTGCTGGAGCAAGAGCAAGAGCAAGAGAAACTCAACGAAGTGCAAGTTTCATTTGCAACAAAGAGCGGATGAATAATATGTGCATACATTGAACAAATGAGAGAGGGCGCATAGGTCTAAAGAGTAATTTGTACGGAAACATGTTGCTAGCAATATGTTGATGTAGGCAGAAGCAACCCCAATGGCACACAAGAACACCCAATAAATGAAAAAACAAAAGCAGCTGGAGAAAAACCGAAACAAGATAAAGAATAAACAAATGCAAGGAAGACGAAAGAGAGAGAGAGAGAGAGCTTAAAATGTGTGAGAGAGTTGTTAACAGTAAACAAAATATATGACAGATTACGCGCAGAGAGAAAAATCTCTCTGACAACGCAAAAACGTCTTTTATTGGTGTACCTTTAGTTTAGCGAAAGATTTCTGTTGCAACGGATTGTCGTTGCGGACAATCGTATCTCGATTCCGTACGTTTTCCTTTACTAATTACTCTTGTGTTTGAGCCAAAAATAAAAAAAAAGTAATCTTTGGCGTTTGTTTATGTTGTTGTCGAGCATAAATGTAAAGTAAATAAAAAATGTTAATGTCGAAATTCCACAGTGCAACATAACAAAAGAAATAAACGCTTTCTATGTGCACACGGTATTTCAAGTAATTATCAGTTATTATATGGTAAATCAACTGCATGAAAAGACGTCGGGTCTTTTCTTAGACAATATTTACCTCTAAAGGTTTGCCGTGTAATGGTGATCATCAAAATCTATCAAACATGACTCAAACTTCAGCGATCGTTCAGTGTTCAGTTCAAATTTAATACGCGAAAAGTTTGCAGTAATGAAACAGCTACAAATTTGAGAGTGTAAAATATTTCAAATGACAAACTATGCCAAATTAGGAAAGTTCAAGGAATTTTACAGTTTTAGAGAGAGTTAAAGGAAACATAAGCGAGCATTGAAAATAGTTAATAAATTGATTTTTTATACTAAAAAGTAATTAAACAACATTTTATGCTCTCGTCGGTGTGTACGATGTGTGTGTGTTGCATTCCAGTAAAAAAAAATATGGCTGTAAAAACAAAATACAAGTGCAAGCAGCTACAGCTGCAGCAGCCTCAATTTTTCCCCATTTATTAAAAGTCTTTGCCGACGAGATGCGTTTACGTGTGTGTTTGTAAATTCGTTAAGTGCAGGCAGGTAAAAAAAGAACATCAAATACACTATGGCAAAAAAGAAATCTACTTGAAATTAAACCTCAGCCCCAAGTCTCTCAACTTCTCACATCAGCATCTCGTCGTTCGTTCATTGGCTTCGTCATCAACGCATCAGCATCAGCATCATTAGTTAAAAACCTTGAATAAAAAACGCGGCTGACTCAAACGCGCTCTTGCGCTTCCACTCGCCTACTGTTAATTTACTCTCTTTTATCTGTACATGAAAAGTTAATTCTCGCTTAAAAACAACAAAAGAAAACATTTTATGACAACAACAAAATGCATAAATGAGTTAACGAAGAAAAATGAAAACAACTACTGTAGATCAACAACGATCGTGCTCCGTGCTCTCTCATCAGCTCAGCATCAACATTAACGGCAACAGCAACATATATTTTTTTGTACATACGACAATTGGCGTTGGTTTTTTGTTTCATCTATTTCTTCATGCACAGTAATCCCTGATTAATTGAACCACGCTCATCAGCGTTTCCCATTCCCATTCCCAATTGCGGCAGAAATATTACGTTTTCAGTTTAAAGTGTACTAAAATTGCTCGGTTGAATACATTCTTTGGTTAATTGAAGCATAAATTGTACATTTTCATCGATGTAATTAAGCGGGGATTACTGTATACAAACATACGGCGGCGTTTCTTACCTGTCAAACAGGTTTTCAACAACAATTTATATTTTTTATGCTCTTTTTCTTTAATTCTTCTTCCATAAACTTTTATGAAGTTTTTCTCGCGTATTTTTCTCGCGTTCATCGGCATCCGAAGTGTATAGTTTTAGTGTAGTATTGTTGTAGTAGTAGTGCGGCTGGTGTTTAAACGTTTCTTGAGAAAAACGTTCATAAAGTATAAAGAAGAATTGGTAGAAAACAACA
This sequence comes from Palloptera scutellata, assembly GCA_958295655.1. Lineage (NCBI taxonomy): Eukaryota > Metazoa > Arthropoda > Insecta > Diptera > Pallopteridae > Palloptera > Palloptera scutellata. The sequence continues at coordinate 18,443,718 of OY282452.1, forward strand.
ACAACAACAACAACAACAGTAACAGTAACCACTACTACCACTACACAACTGCAACTACAACTATATACCTACAGACCAGTTTTTATAGGAATATAGGGGACGACAAAATTGTTGTTGTTGCTGGTGTTGAAACTATTGTTGTGTGTTGTGCTGCTTCTTGGAAACCTTTCAACGTTTTCTTCAGTTTCTTGGTGTGGCTGTGACTCTAGCTCTGGCTTACGGTAGAGCCTCAGTCAGTGCAAACAAGCCCTAAATTGCTTGTGAATGCTTACACACGCACGTACACACACACACACCAACGTGATTACGTACATATGAAATGTTACCTGTTTTACTTTATTTTATCTTCCTTCTTCAACTTCTTTTATGTGATTAAAGCCATTGTTAAGAAAAAGAAGAAGAAGAAGAAGAAAAACGTCGTGCACAAGCAGTGAGAATAAATGATGGTAGGAGAAGAAATACCGACATATTACATATGCATACATATTTCAAAAAGAAGTTGAGGTTGAAAAAAGATTTTCGAAAGAGTTTCGAACTTCAGTAGAAGCAACGTAAGGTGAAGACTAAGAAAAAATATTCGTCAAAATGGTTCGAGAAAACATTAAAGCCATTTTGTTTTTGTTTTCTTTTCTCAATAAAATTTTGTTTGCAAACTAAAAATGGGTTAACTTGTATTAAAAATTGAATCTTTAATGTTTTATGTTTTCTCCCCCTCAAGTGTTTCAAAATGTCTACATTAATAACATAAATATAATATTTCAAAGTAAGAAAATCACAGAAAACTGTACACAGTACACCCCCTGAAAAAATTGCTGAAGAGAAGCAAACGAATTTACGAGCACCTTCAAGGAAACAAAAATTTTAATTGTGTGCAATCAAAAGAAAATATAATAAGAAAAAGTGAGCACTTATATACATATATGTATTTATTTTTTTTCGTTTTCTTCGTTTGATTATGCGGTGTGTCGCTCAGTGTGTCTGCAATGTATACCTGATTGTTGGACAGGTTTATTGCATTCACAATAATATATTTTAACTACTTACCTATGTACATACCTACCAACTACAACACACAAAGCAAACAAATTTAATATAAATACAAATTTTTTGTGCAACCTGTATGATCTATACAAAAACAATTTAACATACACCATCTTTCTGGGAATATCAACATCCAACATAAACAACAACCACGACAGCATCATCATCATCAGCCATCGACATCACAATTATTGTCAACGTTAAATTTTGTTGAATTTGCAATTTTCCAATTGCAACAACGACTGAGCAGCAGCAGCAGCAGCAACATTATCAGCACCATCATTTACCGAATAACATATTGATTCAACATGTTTGCTGTTACTTGGAAATATTTTGTAATAGGTAAGTTCTGTAGTTTCTTCTTTTCCATCTTCATTGTTTTTTAATTTTCTATTGGCCGGTGTGACCAACTACGAATGGCAATTGTTCATTATTGCAATTACAAGTACACGCGCATTGAGATTTTCCTCAACATTTTCTCATAATTTTCCTTATTTTCACACATATGTGCAGCATGATGCTAACAAATTTCTACCCGACATCGTAGGTGTTAATTGTTAATTGTTGCGCATTTTCCAAATTTGTATACGACTTTTTCACCCCCGTAGTTTTAAAACCCGGATTGATATGATACATTTATAACCATAATTAAACTGAAATAACCATTTGTATATGAAGATAAATACTTACTTGTGAAGGTGAGTAGCACAGCCTTAGGACAAGGGCGCTGCAAGAATATCAGAAATTAACATAATTGCATTTTCTGTTCTAAACCACAATTTTAGATTCCCAGAGTATAAAATTATTTAAATGTTGCACTCACCACTCTGCAGATTGTTGCCTTTTATTCGACGAGTAAAGAACAAACAAAATTAATCTGCCGATCAGAAGGGAACATTTTTTAAAAAAGAATACAGTAACCCTCTGAAAATGGTAAATGTTTTTCAGAAAAAAAAAAAAAAACAATATTTGACAGCCCTCGCATGGGGCAGAAAAAATGCTTCATTTCATCGAGAAAAGAAAAAGCTATAAATCTGAAAAAGAGCAATCGCTCTTGGTTCTCTTAACTCTAGTGCCGGGACTACCCCTTCTTTGCAACTAGCGCCTAATTATAAGAATAAAAAATTTAGTTCCTCTGAGAGTGATCATTTCCGTATCCTGTTACTCAGCAAAATATATGATTTATATGATTACATTTTGGGCGGAAAATACATGCTCTAAATCAATGGTGGCCACACATGCACAGCTGAACTCTTTCTCTATGTTAATGAGCCTGGTGCATGTGAAGTCTAAAAAAACTCTGAAGTGGCCACCAATGCTATAAATTAGTGATGAGAACAAAGAGCGTAGTGATCTTCTCTCTTTCAAAGTATACCTATAGGATATTCAAAAGCGGTTAAGTACTCGTGCAAGGGACTACCTAACCCTACGATACTCTAAATCAGCTTCGAGCACATTTACAATTCCTATAACACGCGTGTAAAGGCAACAAAATGCTGCTTGCGCGACTATAAGCTGCTTGCGCGACTTGTTCGTGTGGCTTTCGATCGTCCGCATTTGGCTGTTGCTTTGTTCTCATTTCGGCAAAGCAAATCAAATCAAATCAATTGCTGTTCACCGTTTGTTGAAGTAAGAAATACACAGAGAGAAAACTTTGTTTCTCTAAAACAAATATAAAATCTCAAAATCTGACTAGTCTAAATCCAAATTGTTCATTATCATACCTCACTCTCATCACCTCTATTGATAAAATAACTTTTACAAAGAAATATTTAATAAATTAACAACTTCATATATGATATATGGTATACTTCTGATATACATACGTCAGATAGGCCTATAGTTTAACGTCAGTTCCGAATGGCAGTGAGGCAATTTGATATCACTTGGGAATTTTTCCATTGTTTACGAAGAAGTATACTTGTACACTTTCTTTTACTTAACTCTCTTTTACTTCATATGGGTCAAAATACATACAAGAAGTTTTTATTTTATGATTATTAACCACCAGACCAATAGGGGAATCGAACACCCAACCCCTTGGCTACTCGTTAAACTATCGAGGCCGTCAATAATTCCCCATACGGTTACCTGTAGACTGTATCCGGAAGTCAAAACAATGACTCGAAGTTACCGAAGTCATCTTATGATAGCAAAAATTTTGCTTATCAGTTCGAATTTAGTGGTAAAAGCCGCACGGCGAATTACTGCTGTGAATTATGAGCCTGTGAACTGATCATGCGGAAGAGAATATTTATTATAATTTCAAACTGATACTTTTTGGATAAAGGTTGTCAAGCCTAGGGACATCTGTTTCTCAACGCCTCTGCGCATAATCACATGAATATCCTAAAATTCAATAACAAATTTTTGTTGTTGTATCTTTATCTTCATTTATAATATATGTTTCATGTTGCAAATGAATTTTATAGTAAACTTTTTAACATGAAAATGTTTAGCATAAATTCATAAATATTATATGGTATATCACTTCCTTAATTTCCTAAACGCCTAACACGCATTTATCAAATTTTAATGTTGAAGCAAAAACAATTTGAATCATTAATTTTTCGAGAATTGTGTTAAAAATTATACATTGTAAAGTAAAAGAAAATAGATATTCGTTTTTATGTGAGATACAGAAGTATACACTTACTTAATCATAAACTATCAAAAACTTGATTGGGAAAAATTTTATGTTAGCGCTAACTAAAATAACCGTTATCTTCAATTTTTTCAAAAAGTATTTTTTTATTCATCAACAACTATCTTGTCCACTTCAAAGTAATCCCCCTCAGATAAAATACACTTATGCCAGCGTTTTTTCCAATCTTCGAAACACTTCTGAAACGCGATTTTTGGTATCGCCAACAGCTCCTGTTTCGATTTTTTGTTTCTTTTATCTCCTCAATCGTAGCAAAACGCTTTCCTTTCATCGGTGTCTTCAGTTTTGGGAAGAGGAAAAAGTCAGCGGGGGCCAAGTCCGGTGAATACGGTGGTTGAGGCAAAAACTTACGCACAAGCGACGTTGTTTTTGCTCAAAATTTAGCAATTTTGGAACAATCTTCGCTGCCGCACGTTTCATGCCTAAAATATCCGTAAAAATTGTTTGGCATGAGCCGAACGATATGCCAACATCATCAGCAACTTCTTCTAGTGATTCGACGATTACCCAAAATCATTTTCTTCACTGCGTCAATGTTTTCATCGGTTGTTGACGTGCTCGGGCGACCAGGACGAGCATCGTTATTGACATCTTCTCGGCTATGCAGCCTTCCTTAAACCGGTTATACCACAATTGAACTTGTGTTCTGCTCATAGTAGACTCGCCAAAGGCCACTGTCAACATTTCAAATGTCTTTGCGCATTTAATTTCATTTTTTACACAAAACTGAATACAGTTTCTTTGATCCATTTTTTCGAATAGTAAAAAATCGAAGAGCACACCAAAACACGACTAACCTTTTTATCTGTCAAAAACAAACTGACAATCCAAAATGGTTGGTATTGCGAACATATATAACAGACATGTGTACCAACATAACAGAAAAAAACAAAACAAAAAATGCGAAAATCGAACATACGTAACTCACGAAATTTTAAAATAACGGTTATTTTTTGATCACACCTCGTACTTAATCATAAACTATCAACAACTTGATTGGGAAAAATGTTATGTTAGGGCTTTTGCAAATTAAGGTAGCGATATGTAGGATATCTCAAAACACGAGTACTTGAAGGTAGCACGGCTGATGGTATTCTTAAGAGGAGACATACATACATAGTGGTACCTAAAAAAATACACACACATCCACGCCGAAAGAGAAGGGAAGAGAAGCGGCGTTGGTACACATTTCCATATCAATTCTATTTGCTACATACATTATTCATAATGACTTTTACAAGGGAAGCAGCAAAAACTTGAAAATTTAAATTAAATTAAATGGAATGGTGTAAAGTGAGTGTGAGTGTGTGTGTGTGTGTGTTTGAAGGCATCAAGTGGAATGTGGTGAGTTGTGTGAGGGCTTGAGAGAAAGGATTCACAAATATTCACAATAATTCACGTTTAACTTTCATAAAATAAACAACAACAACAACCAAAGCTTACGCACATACCGTTTTAACCATTTCATGGATTTTCCATTGTAAATGTGTAAAATAAAATTACATACTCTTCCATACATAGATATTTCTATATACTATATGTACATAGATACATATGGTACATTCATTCACAAGAATGCGGTAGCTTAAAAGCAATAACAAAAACGTATGTACTAAGTATGGCACAAAATAAGCGCATACATAATACACAAAAATAAAAAAGGAGTAGGAGTAGTAGAATGTGAATTTTTGATATGTGTGTGAGTGGATAAGTATACCCGTATGTGAGTATGTGTGAGTCAGTGAGTGTTCAGCCTATTTTCACTCATTGCTCACTTTCATTCGTTGTCTGCTGTTTTTGTCTGTGATGATTGTTGTTGTTCTGACAAGGCAGCTAAAGGACTAAATAATAAAATACTTTTAGCGACAGTTTCTTTGTAATTGTACCACGTTAACTCGTGCATGCTCGCAGGAGCGAGAGAGGGAAAGAAATTGAGGCAGCAGCAATAGCAAATTAAACCAGTGTTGCTATTGTTGCTATTGTTGTCACTGTATGCACACAGTCGTACTCGTGTATATATGTATTTGCAAAAGTATGTCAGGGTATTACAAATTCTTTTTCCTTGCGTTATTTATATTTCATTTGTTATTTTTTTTGTTTGTTTTTTGTTTTTGTTAATTATGGTAAATTTATAAATAATTAACTATGTTTTTGTGTTATATATTTTTTTTTTTTTTTTCCTTTAAATTGATGAGGGCAAGTTTCTATAAATTGATTGCGTATTTCATTTCAGTCGAGTTGCTTACGCTTACTTTTAGCTATTGCAAGTGGCCAAGTGGTTAACATTTAATGCGTTTTTAATTGTACATAAATAGTTTCATACTCAGTACGTCTTCCTTTTTGCGCAACATTCTCTTATTTTTCCTTTTTAGTTATTGGCATTTTTTTCTTTACATAATTTTATTTTTGGTTTTATTTTATCCCTTAGGGTCCCACAAAATTAAAACAATATTGTGTTGTATTGATTTTATTTTGATTTGTTTATGGTTTTATTTTGATCTTCTTTTGATTTTCTTTTGGTTTTATTTTTCCTTTTACTTTTGTCATATGTGTTCTTGCTATTGTCATTAAATTGTCAAATATGAAAATTGCCACACACCCTTTAACTCTCATATCTGAATTTTCATTGCGGGATATCTCAGGAACGATTTGTGGTATGAAGTGTTATGACATTCTATGGGAAGTATGGATTGGCTTGGAAGTGCTTTAAACGGCATATCTGGGGAAATACTTTAACGAGTAGAACTACCCATTAAAATGATATGAATGCCAGATACCTACTATTGTAGGTCAAAATTTAAAATCTTAAGATAACACGACGGAAAGCCGAGATACATAAACTTAACTTGTATAAATTTTTTCCCCTCCCCGCACGGCAAAAACAAAATTCTATCTTCTTCTAAGATTACCAAACATAAAAAAAAAATGAATTGTATCCGCTTAAAAATGGACGCCACATTCTAAAGCAAAACTGAGCAAAACTTAACCAGAAAATAAATGTAAAATGGCCTAAAAATTACGTGCTGGGGAGAAACTGAATACACCATCGGATTCTCGGTGTCTCGGCTTTCTGTAGTGTTTTTTTTTCTAACTAGATTAAGATCGTTGGTTATTTATTTAATACTTTCGCAAACTTATTGTTGTAATTTTCATATTACCCGAACTTTGCCAGGACAGACAGATTCTGTCAAAGATATTGAGGTAAACATTTCAGATATCACCAGGTCTGAGCTTTGTCAGAGTTGGTAACCCTGCTGCTGCCTAACTCTCTTTTGATTTCCATTTCAATGCTTTTCAAACAATTCTGTATAAATTTCGCACACTATATAATTTATAAAGTTGAATACTTAGTTGTTATAACTTTGCAAGGTTCTGTTGCAATACCGAATAAAATAAATAAATAGATGACTTCATTCAACTGAATAAATAAATAATTGTTTGTCTGAATTTCAGCTGATCAAACAAACAAAATCTTACCTTGTTCATAAGTTAAAGTCACACACACACACACACACCTGTACACATACAATACTTAAGCATTAACACAATTCACTGTATCTACAGGGTGACAATTAATAAGTTTATACAACTGCTTTTGATATAAAAAATTATTAATAATTAAAAATGAAAAAACAGACCGACGAAAAAGGTAACACAAATAAAAAGTAAAAATGTATTCAGCCGACTTCTAAGTGGCCATCCTTGGCACAAATGCACAGCTTCAAAAGCTTGCAAAAATTTTTGGCTATGACGCAGCTCCTCCAAATTTCAAATTTCAAATTTTTATTACCCTTAGCACAGACCCTGGACCATCTAAAATGGACCATATACGCTGTAATCCATCGGATTACCGTTCTTATGTAGTTTTGGCTCTTTGAGCTGGGGCAGAGTCTTACATTATTTGCCAAAGTGCTGTCGGGTCCAAGGAAGTACCACAGCCTCCAATAATTTCACGGCGGTACACTTGCTGGTTGATTTTGACTCTTTGATACATAAAAATCAAGGGTCTCTTGTCAAGTGCGCAAATTCCACTCCACACCAGTACGGATAGCGGATTTTGGCGATGTTGAATGACGAGTGATGATCCAGGAGCCTCTCTCGACCAGCTTCTGTCATTTTTCCGGTTATGCGCTTGTTCAACAGTAAGAAACTTTTCATCTGTGAAGCCGATTTTTTTTCCATCCTACTTATTCCTGCGGCCCGATGTTAAAGTAGGTGACATCTTCGGAGTCATTTAGAGCTTGTAAGAATTCAGTACTAGTTTGTATTTTGCTAAGAGTCGAACTGATATTGATGTTAAATTCGAACGTAACTTTTCTTATGGAAATCGTCGAATTACGCTGCACCCCCTTTTGAGCGATTTTGCGACTCCTGGGAATAATGACGGCGCGTTTTCTGTCTCTTCCTGGACGATCACATTCATGACCCAGCTCCTTAAACCATTTAACTTAATGAGAAAATAACGAACGCACGAACGAGCAATTCAAAGATGCCGCGCAATCTCACAATTGCGTTTGCCTAGCTGGTGGAATTGTAGCTGACCGATCGATTACTTATGTGAAATCTAGACCACACAAAAATTAAATCAGAGAGTACATCTCGATTACGGAGAATACTTAATAAAAGAATGAAGAAAATTGCAGAAAAATTACAACACTTTTTCTATAGCGTTAAGAAAGTTGTAAACACTTATGGTATTAATTGTCACCCTGTATATGAATGCATGACGAACAACACCGCCGACCCAGATATTTTACTTAAGCTTTGCATTTTTCTATAAATTTTTATTAAAATTCACTAAAGAAAAAGTTTTATAAATATTCTATAACTTTATATATTTATACTCACTTTAACTACTTAGTTATATATTTATATTTATATTTATTTTACCATTAATGTTAGTGTAAATGTAGTTAAAAAGAATTGTTGTTGTTGCTGCTTTATTGACATTGAGGCGTGAGCATTCAAATGTACGTTGTGGTTGTTGTTTCCGTTCATTGTTGCTGCTGCTACTAGTTACTGTCACTGCAATTTGTAGTAGTTTGTTATTGTAGAATTTATTTTTTAATTCTTTTTTTTTTTAAATTTGATTAAATGTTTTTTTTTTATATATATATATACTCGTATACATATGTTATTTTGTTTCTTTTATTTACTTTTGAATTGTACATAGTTAGTTTGAGCATTGCACTCTTATACTGGTATGTAAATAAGTTTCGTTCATACATAAACTTCTATTTGCATACCCACCCAGTATTTGCTGGAATGCATATAAACAATTGTATAAATAATACATAGTGTCGGCGCATGTGTGTACGTTTATGTATTGTACGTACGAGTACTTAATAATTATTAAAAACTTGAAATATATTCGAAGCACATACATATTTTATTCTTTTAGAATATTCTATAAATGTACGTACGGCTTTAAAAGTAAAGAAAATTATTTAAAAAGTTTAGAGAATTTTGCCATATTTTCTTTTAGGTCACATAAATTTTAAATGATCACCTAGTTTAATTTATAGTTTATATGACCAAGTTTAATTTATAGTTTGATGTCTATGATTTTATTCCGAAAGAAAGTTAAGTAAAGAGCAGACATTTAAGGTTTATGACTAAATAAAGTATGTATGAAAAGACCCCCTTCAATCGGTAAATCGTAGGTATTTACTCAGATATTTTTACAGCTTTTATATTGTTCAACAATTATTTGCAAAAAAAACGTTCTCAGATCTGTGGATCTTCCTACTAAATTTTGTTAGTTTCAGATCAAAGTTCAACTTGTTTCTAATCGTCACTTCTACAAAATTATTTTTTATTTCCAAGTTATTCTACAACCGCTTCAAATACCTTTTAGTTTTCACATCAATGTTTAACTAGGATATGTATGAAAATGTTCAGGGATTTACCGATCATTAACCTCAAACCTTTGTAATTTACAATATGTTCTACCGACAATTTTTATTCATTTTTTATTTTTTTAAATTTTTATTCTAAACTTTTTCTTATAATCCATTCTTCCTATTTAGTTTTCACGTTCTCTGATATTTCGATCGTTTTCACTCTTTGTTTTAGTTTTAGATTAAAATCTAAACATGACCTTTCTATCATTTCTACTGTACTGTTTTCATATCTAAGTCTTAGCTCGAACTGCAGGAATATGTTCCCTGATCTACAAATCATTTTAATCTCATTAAAATATATCGGTTAGAATGAACAATAATGCCAAAAGAATAATCACGTAGAACAGACAGATCATACGATCGTTTCGGAATCAGCCACAGTCTCTCATCAGTGATCCTTGTGATAGAACCTTTATTTCAAAAATCCACATACTTAAGATAAAAATATTATAAAGTATCTGAGAATTGCAAGATAATATTTTCACTGAATATTTACTTTACTTTTAATGGCACAACAGCCCATGGAGGGCCTAGTCCGAGCTTTTTCTCATTCACTCATGTTGTGCGTGTTATATTTGTACATGAATGGAAGGGACCTACGGTTTAATGCCGAATCCGAACGGCGAAGAGAAAAGCTTTTCATAGCAATTTTTACTCTTGCAGGTTTGCCATTGCCTGCCAAGAGGTGGTGCCGTGTAGAAAAATTTGTTTTTTTCTACTTTTATTTTTTATTTTTTTTATTTTGAGATTCGAATCCCGGACACTCTGCGTAGCAGTCCAACGCATTACCACTACGCCACAGCGACCACTGAATATTACTTGTTGTTATTCTCTTTAGCACATTAGTATATATTAGTCAGACTTTCTGACATCTAATAAGAATAGTGTCTTTTTATTCGTATAGAACACAATTTGTTTATATTAAAAAAGTTTTTAAAATATGATTATTTCTTTTAAAATTAAATATTTTTAATTTAGAGAAAAACTAAATTTTTTTCTATTAGAAAATTTTAAAAATATATCGTCATAATGAACAATATTTCGATTAGCATAACCACCATCTTAGAACATGCAGATCGTACGATCATTTCGGAACCCATCACGGTTCAATTCTTTCTATGAAAGAAAACAGTCGATCACTTATACTTAAGTACTTGTTTCTAGTTTTTAGATCACAGTCCAACAATCTGTGCGAAAATGTTCAGTGGGAAATGCCTGCATATATTTGCTATAAGATCTTAGAATTCCAAAGATTCAAACGCTTACATGAACTAGTGAATTCAAGGTTTTTCCATTAAAAATAAAGTTATTTTTCAAAATTACCTAAACCTTCTTCCATAACCTCAAACCTCCTTCCATTACTTCAAACCTCCTTCCACACTCTGAAACCTCCTTCCACAACCTCGAACCTTTTGACGAATGGAGGGAGAATATCACTGATAAGTCCGATTAGATGTAGGTAGATCTGTTCAAAACTCAATTGAAAAACTTTTTTTTCTAATTACGGGAGGCTTAAAAGAAAGTAAATCCTCGGTTTTATTAGGATGCTATGCAAATAGCTTGCAAATCATTGAACATAGATAGATTGAGATATGATGAAGAAATTTATGAAAGCTATGAATATTTATAATCGTCCAGACGATGGCTATTAAGCTGGCCTAAGAGAAACTTGACGCTTTACAAAAAAATTGTTATAGAAAAAATCCAAAGCAATTGAGCGTGTGCTGCCATTAACTAAAGCTATTATTGAAAAATTGATCCAAGTAAAATTTAGTACTATTATTAAATTGTAAGTTTTGCCTAAGTTTGTGATTTCTCAGAGTGTCACACGTTAGCAAAAATAAATGGGAGGACTATAATATTTTGTGTACATAAGTATTACACAAAGAAAAGTAATTTTAATGAAATTCCAGACACGCTTTTTTCGCTAGCTACCGTTCATAAAACGAGCTAACCATTACAACAACAATAAAAACAATGGAAACAATTGGTAAAGGCGTTAAAGAATTTCAAATAAACACATACACACACACACACCTATTCTCGTAGATGTATATAGAAAGAGTATAAATAGCTACCTACTCTTTTTTACTTGATTAAGATTGTATGCGATATCTTTTTGCTACATAGTATATTGTTGGCTACTGTTCTAATAAAACAGCAACAGCAGCAACACCAACACCAACAAGATTTCTGACTTGGCTCACTGGCTTTCGCTACTTGCGTATACACGTTGACTTTTAATATTTGCCCCTTTATTTCTGCTCTCTCTCGCATAAAATTATGGTTCATTTGATATATTATCATATGCCAATATATATTTATAAGAAAATGTGTAGCATGTTTGTTAGCCATGTAATCGTATGTTGCCGCTGTTCCCACTGCTATTGTTGGTCAAAAAGGCAAACATAATTTGCAAAACAAAAAAAGGGCTTTGCTAAAACCTTAAATTTACTACCATAACATATGCAAGTGTTGCCTTTGCAAAAAATCAAGCATTTATTACATATACTCACGTATAGTCTCGTCACACACATGTACACAAATTTATGTGTGTGTCGATGTGAAATATGCGAAAGTCGAAATTTATATGCGTATCATGTAAAAGAATGTGGTCAATACACTGATTGGTTTGTTGGTTTTCATGTTGTTGCTTTTGGTCTTTATTCATACGCACACAACACAGACACACACACACATTAATACATAGTTATATGAATGTAGGCTTTTGTAATAAGTATTTTTGTTGTTGTAGTTTTTCTGTCTCAGTGATTGACTGGTTGTTTGTGGTTGTGGCTACAGATATTGTGATGATCATCGGCATGTTTTTCTTAGTTTTTTTTTTTTTTTTTTTTTTGGTTTTTGGTTTGCTTTATACTCAAAGAATATTATTAAATATTCTTTGATTATTAATAATTCTTTGTTTTTTGTTTTTGTTTTTTTTGTTTTTGCTGCTACTTGATATTGGTTGGCAGCATTTTCAGCATGGAATTCTTAAATTTTTAATGGGCGTGGTTGGTTGTTCTCTCTCTCTGGTTGTTACTAGGTGTTTGATTAAATGTGATAAATGCATTATGCTCCTTTGACTGACGTTCGGTAATTTTTTTTTATGATTTTTCATCTTGTATCCTTTCATTAATTTTTAAAATTCTCATTATTTTAGTTGCAAATGATTTATGTATTATTTTTAAATTCTTTATGTTATTTATATGATTATGATATATTTATGAATATTTTATTTACTAAATCTTATTACTTACTTTTAAATCTTCTGGTTCGTTTGGTTGGTCTACAATTAGACCTCACAGAAGAGTGATTACAGAAGATGCCAACCTTCCAGTCTTCGTTCTTTTTCTGAGGTAAAATTATTTTGACTTTCAGTTGAAATTTTAAAAGCAGTTTATATACTTTTGTATGTATTTGAGTCCTGGTGTGTTTTTAGGCTTTTGTTTTGGGCTGTTTTTTAATCTGAACTTTAGATTGGAGTTTATGTCTGAAAGTGCCTTCAGTTTTCAACCGAATTTTAGTATACATTTTGTTGCTTTCTGGTCTAATTTTTTATTCTGAACATTGATATTAATCTTATCTCTCCTGTTATTATCACTTTTCATCTGAAATTGCTCGGAGTTTTGTTTTGAATTTTGATCTCATTTTGATTTGATATATTTGTCTTTTAATTGGGTTTTGCTATAGTTAACGTTCTGATAACTATCTTGAAATTTTGCAAAATCAACTATTTCCAAACTTAGTCCAAGATCGATCTACCTCTGAACTTTAAATCACTATAAATTTCAGATATTTCTTAAAAGGAAAAACTAAATTTCAAACTTTTCATTTTAATAAAGTAAAATCGAACTACGATTAATTCAATGGAAGTCTTAAACAACTTGTTATTTCTACCTCCTATAGTTATTTCTTGTTTCCGAAAATATTTCTTGTTTCCGAAAAAAACAACAACTATAAATCATATATAAATATATCATTTAATAGTTAATCGCAAATTGAGATAAGTGATACAAATCAAATAATACTTTTTCATCCGAATTAAAACCAGAACTTTTTCATATATAAATGTATTTTATTTACTTACATACTATATATTCCATATAATTATATTTTTCCATTACTAAATTAGAAAAATTGATGAACCAAACATTTCATAACCATTGATATTAATAAAATATATATTTACAATATTTAACACAAAAGAGTTTTGCCTAATTGCTACTTTTTTGTGCATGCATGGCATGAATTGCAATTAGCATAAATTTGTGAATTTATTTATTTTGTATATTAATCCTAGTTATGTAGTACATCGCTCTATGGAGCTAAAAAACGAATAAAACTAAGTTTAAAACCATACAAATTAAAATTGCATAAATTACTGAGAGTTGAAGAGTAGATTTCCCCTTCGTCTCTGCCTTCTGTCGGTCTCACTAATGCTATTCATAAAATTTATAACGAATTTATATTTTCATTTATTAAAAATAATAAATAGTAATATTAATAACCATGTAAATAATTTGTATAGATGTTCGTATGTTTGTATGTATGTATGTATGTATGTATGTATGTATGTGTGTATATATGTATGTATGTATACAGTTTTATTACATTTTCATAGCATGGCTAGAAATAATTAAAATTTTCAAATTGAAATTTGATCTGCATCGACCTTTCTTTCAATTTCTTCTTCCTTCTGTTGATTATTAAATATCAGTCAGCTCTACACACAGCAGTTATGGTAATGCACTTAAGCGTACGCAGGAGATGAAGAAAAATAACGTGAATAAATGACAGTTGTACTTTTTATTAATCCAATACATTTATTTTATACTTTTACTTTTGTGTTTATAAAACTCAAGTGCAATTCATCAAGATTAGATAGAGTATTTGAAAATAGCTTCAAAATGTAAAAATCCATTAGCAAGAAACGACCCATTGAGTGTGTGAGTTAGTGAGTGAGAGCGTAAGGCAACAGACAAACAGCGACAACAAAAGTGGTTAAAGTATTCCCATTTGTTTTGGCATTATTTACACCAGATTGCATTTTCACTAACCAGAAAATTGTTACTTTGAAATATTCTGCAGCTGAAGAGAAAGGACTCCTCTGTCTCTGTCTCTGACTGCTTGTCTATCTGTTTGCCTGCTTGTCTGCTTGTCTGCTTGCCAGGCTGGGAGGAATAAGAGTGAAAGAAATATTTCAAAAATTTAATTTTAAATTAAAGTTTAAATGCATTAAATATAAACGAAACCCTCACCAACACACACAAACACAAACACTAACCATTCATTCATACATAAATGTAAAATATACGCATGCTGCATGCCCCAGTAGGAAATCGTGAGTTATCAAGTAATCGATATCAATATCAAGCTGATTGATTGTATGTACAGTAGCTATGGAATAGTGTTGTTGTCTTAAAAATTGAACGCTGTAACACTTAATTTAGTGAGGTTCGAATATGTGAGCCTATAGGGTGTAATAGGCTCTTCGTGCTTCCAGGGTGATCCTAAAGGCACGATCAGTCTTCCATTAATTTTGATTCTGCAACATTTTTCTTCAATATATTTACCACCCATTTGCAGTTCTTAACTCTGCAACTCTTTGGTTTACATTTTTATGAAAATCGACCAGTCATCCGACAGCTGGTCATGAGTGATTGCTAACGGGTTCAAATGTTAGACCGACCTCAATTATTTTTCAATAATTTTCCCGAACATAATTGCCCTAACATCTCCAACGTTTAGGGACTCCCATATAAAAATTAAATAAAAACCAGCTGAATTTAATTTTGTATATTTTAGGGTGTAGTGTTTATAAACCGAAAAGTCGTTCACTATTCCATAGCTATTGTACAGGGTGTTTATATCGGAATGGACGACATCAAAGGGTTACAAAATCGTATGAGTGAAGGAGTCCATAGTCACATTTTCATGAAGGGCTTAAGATATTTACGTCTGGTTAAAGTATTTTCACTACAACAACTAAAGCTGGCAACCAATTAACAGAATTTATTACATGTTTTTCTTCGCCGAAACTTAAAACTGATTTCAGAAGAATTTTTTACATCTGCTCTGGCTCTGCGCAAACTTTCTTAAAATCTTTGCGTCTGGCTTCTTCTCACTTTAAATTTTGAGAAATAAATAAAATAGTGGCCTTGCCTAAGAGCTTTGTGATCTCTGGAACTCTGTTTTCATTCCCCCATAGCACCTTTTAATAGTCTGCCGCACCTTCTGAATGTGATATTTATCAGACTGGGTGTCTTCGCACAATTTTCATTTGCATTTTTGAATACCGTTGAGGTTTGTCAATTGGAATTGCCATTTTCAAAACTCAAAATCACGAAATGAAAAGGAGAGAAACCAATCCCCAGTTCCAACTTTAAATTACGTTGTTATTTCGTTTTTAAATGAAATTAAAGCGTATGCGTAAAAAATTACTCTATCGTATAAAACATTTAAGTGGAAAATCCATTTCGTACTAATTTCTCTCAAATACTACAAGGATTCGTGATTTATTTTGCTTGTCTGCATTTAACTTAACTACTTTCTCATTTGGTGTGTAGTTGTTCTTTACCCTGCTACATTCACAAATGCTCCCTTGCTGATTTTTCGAATGCTCTAAAAAGAGGGTAAAAAATAAACACTCATACACACAAAAATACACACATATGTGCATGCACGAGAACAGATTTCAGAAAAGGATATTGATATGTGTTAAAAACATTGTTGCACACAAACACATGTACAAACATACCATACAAACATGTCTATATATGTATGTACTGGTATGTATTTGAGTACGTGTAGCAAAAACAACAATGCATCCCGTTTTAATACGTACCTACTAGACGCACTCATCCCTCAGTTTCGCTTTCTATGTTTGAAAACAAAAATGTGACTTCAGGGATGTACATACTACATACATATATACCATACAAGTACATAAGTATGAATAAGAGTGCTTGCTGCATAACAAACGAATACCGTCCTCGTATTTACATTTCAGGATACGTTCGTATGCACGTAGTACGTTGCAGGATACGCAATACTTTACATGTGAACGCACTTTTTCACAAATCACCGCAAAGAAATAAAACGTTTGTCTTGAGTTTTTGTTGTGTTCATCACATAATATGCCTATCTACATAATTTACAATTTTCAAAAACTGTAAAAATTCCTTTCCGTATTTTTGTTTTTTTTTTTATTATTCCAAAAAAATTTCACCCTCTAATGAGATTTTTCTTTATCCTTCTTTCTTTTGCTGCAATTAATGAGTTTTTACTGTGGTACATTTGTTTTATGTTTTCTTGTGCATTTTTCCTCTATGTTTCTGTTGTAACGGGCACCCTTTCCTAACATTTCATTTCAACCCTGCTATGACGACGTCATATTGTCTATTTTTTATTGCGTATCAGGACGTTTTCGCGTCACAGTTAGTATGTAAAGTGCATAAAGTATTTTTCGGATGACAATAGAAATACCGGAGAAAAGGCTACATTTGGTAGCTCAGTCTAAAATTAAAATTGTTTAATGCGCGACGAGCTGAGCAGAAAGTCAAAATGTTAAAAGGGGATGATCCCTCGATTTATGTGAACTAATTTGTAGCTACTATTTGGAAGGACATTTAAAAGGAATTGTAGTAGGGCGCAGAATGAACACAGAACATAGAACACAGAATGGACAAAATTTATTAAATGGAAAATATTTCACATTAAATAATTTCTTTAGTAATGGAAATAAAATCTTCAGCATATTCAAGCATAAACTGAAATTAATTTGTATTTTGGATCAGTGAACAAGAAATTGAAATTGTTTTACTACCATATACCTTATGAGATATGTTGATGCTGATAATTAAAGCTATTCATATTTACCAGATATTGCTCTGTTTTCTCTTAATGTAAACATTTAAATTGTTGCCAATGTTTAGAAACTACATACAGAGTTTTTTATTCATATATAAAAGTTTGTCATTTTTAAAGCAATTTGATTTATTGTATAAATATTTCTTAAATGCTTTGATTTTTACATGGTCAAAGTTTTGTTTCCTGTGCAAAGCTCCCTTACATCTCTAAATCAAGTACTTACTTGACGCCATTAACTCGTTGTGATATATTATTAGCATCACGTTAAAGCCAATAACAGTATTTACCTTAATATTTTAGACCAAAAAGCAAAAACTAGGTACAAACACCCCTTCCCCCCCTACCCGCCCCACAAAAGCACCTTAATTTGGTGCGTAATCAAGCGTTACGCACCAAATTAAGATAAATAAGATTGTTAAAACCATTTTGCAACTACCTATTTACTTAAATATAGCACAGACACGCACATACTCAGGCTCAAACACTGCCACAATCACAAGAGAACTGGAAGTAAACAAACAACCCCTAGCCCTACCTACCTTTAGCATACCATAAGAAAGAAATTTGGTTTATAAATAATTTATATCCTCTGCTTGTTAAAAATCACATAATGCAGCCCAGACAGTACAAGTACGAGTATAAGTAGAAAAACAACAATAACAATAAAGGCGTAGGAAAATATTCACATACACAGAGGCACTCATTCATTTTTTGCCTTGCTGAGAATCTGATTGACACAGACACAGACCAGACTCACAGACAAACCGACAGACACTATATTTACCTGCCTAGTTAGTTAGATGGAAAAGAATTCTGTCAATTGCAATGGCGCTAAATCAAAGTAAATACAATTGGAAAATAATTCAAAGCATATTTAGAGGCGCGTTAAAGATTTGTGTTTTAAACGATTAACGGTTATTGACATAATTGCGTAATATTTAGCCATAAATTTAAAGTTAAATAAACAAATGAACACGCATAGAAATACGATAACGATTTTTACGACTAATACCGTCATCTAAACTTTTTACTACGCGGTGCTCTCTCACGCTCGCACACTCTCTCTCTCTCTCTTTCGTAGATTTCATGTCGCTAATGCGCGCAATTTAATTTCATTTTGCATCTGATAAACACACGAAGAGGAAGAAATGGGGAGAGGGAAAGGTACAACACAAGGAAATAAATTTGTGTTACACTAACACACAGCCATACTCGTACACTGTTTGCCGCAATACATATAAATCAGTATACCCAAGTATATGTATGTACACCCAGACCTGCCGCTACCTATCAAAAGAAAAAAGAACCTAATAAACATTAATTTGCTAAAAGAGTACGTAAAAATGTGAGAAGAAAACGAAAATACGCTGAAGTAAAATATAAGTACTTTTTACTCACTTTTGACTTTTGCGCGCGGTAATTTTAAAATTTATATAGTTTGTTGTAGTGTGCTTTTAGGTGTTGTATTTTATGGCATCTCATCGTCGTGAAGTCTTTAAAGCTAAACTCGTAAAAAACTTGCAAAGTTTAAACGAGAGTCATAGTAGAAAATTAAAATCTCTTCACTCTCATTTCCTCGTTCTCTATCACTTGTGTACTCAACTCAAAGTTTTGCCAACACCGCCCAATGTGTCAAAGATTTGTCAAAATCTATTGGTATGAGTCTTGTCAATCAAATTTGGTTTTTTTTTTTTAAATATTGTTTTCTTTTGCTACTCACCTTTAAAATCAGCAAACAAGTAAAGAATAACGAATGCTGAAAATGTCACCAAGCAGTTTAAAAATGAAATGAGATTGTAAAAATACAAAAATAACATTGGTAGCTTGTTTTCCGCGCTCCCTTTTATAGTATTTTCATGGCTTTGACATGAGGTTTTTCACGATTACCTGAAATTATTGGTATTGTCAGCAGTGGGGTGGTGTGGGACTTTGTCTTTAAGCCAAATTGATTTTTCCTTTTTCCGTTAAAGAAATAAGTAAGTAATTTCCATGGCAAGAGATTGAAGCTAAAGTTTCATATATTAATTTGTCTATTTGTCGAGGCTTAATGTGGCAGGAGGGCGTAAATTACTTTCTTTTCAATCGTGGAAATTAGGGCATTTGTTTCTGTCCCTCCCTTCAGAAAAAAGGTAACCTGTATTCAAAATGTCATTTGAATTATTTCGTATTTCCATTGGTTGATTGCTTTTTTGTAATAGGATGTAAATTATTAACATGAAAACTGAAAAAAAACAACTTAAATAAAAACCATTGCATACTTTAAGGTGATTCAATAATGCTAGAGTTCATTATTTTGTACCGATTTTATTTATATCTTAAATTTATTTGTTGGTTTTCACTGCTAATATTTTGTTTCTAAAAATAAATGAATATGTACTTTTAAGAGCTAATAGAAATATTTAGGGTAGCCGCCTTTGCACTATTACAATTTATTACACTGTTATCTATTGTGTATTTATTTAATTATTAAATATATATATTTCAAATACTTCCAATAAAACAGTACTTCGTTTTTGTTAAAATTTTCTATAGAACTCGTTCATTTACTTACACTAATTTATTAAAAATTGAATAGCATAGCTTTCGGCTTATACATACTTACTTTACTTTTAATGGCACAACATCCCATGGAGGGCCTAGGCCGAACTTTTCGCATCCACTCATGTTGTGCGTGTTATATTTGTACATGAATGGAAGGGAACTACAGTTTAATGCCGAATCCGAACGGCGAAGTGAACAGCTTTTCATAGAAATGTTTACTCTTGTAGGTTTGCCATTGCCTGCCAAGAGGTGGTGCCGTGTAGAAAAATTATTTTTTCTACTCTTTGATTTTGCCTGTTCCGAGATTTGAACCCCGGACACTCTGCGTAGCAGTCCAACGCATTACCACTACGCCACAGCGACCAGCCCATAATACCATAGCATTTTATATAGTAGGTATTTATTTTCATATATATATTTATTTCTCTGCGGCATTGTTCATTAAAAACACATTCCAAATCAATAATAATTAACCATCGAAAAAATCAATTTTCCATGAACCTCGTGCTCATGTTTTTTAATTTAAGTTTGGTTTTATGTGAAAAATTTCCCAAAAATTTCCGCAAATTCAATTTACATAGTAAATTGCAATTTAATTAATTTTGCGCACCAATAAAAAATAAGTATTTTAAAGTTTTTTTTTTGCTAAGTATCCACCCTCCGCCTCCTGTGCTTCTATTGTATAAAAATTGTACGTCATTGCTTTAATATTAATTATTTTTTACCTATTTATAAATAAACACAACAATTTGAAATCCTAATTGATATTTAATTAATTCAAGTAATTTTTTCTGCAGCAGAATTTTGCAAATTCATAAAATTTTTCCAAATTCTGTTCTTTGTTTTCTGTTTCTATTTCGTTTTTGTTTAAAAAGTTTGTTTTGAAATTATTTCGTCATTTTCCTTTTTTCGGTTTATTTTTGGTTATCTGCGTGACTAGTAATAAATTTGCATATTTAATTGGGTTTCTTTCGTGTGAAAACTTCCTGTGATTAAATTAATTAAATATCGTTTTTTTTTTTGCCTAATTGTAATTGCATAATTTAAAAAATTCTTTTCTTTGTTTGCTTGTTTTAATTACATTGAATTGTCCCACAACTTCTTTTCTTTTTATAGATCTTTTCTTTCTTAATTCCCATAGTTGTCAGAAGAAGCTGTAGCATTTCATTCCAATTTTATATACTACATATAGTATAGTAATTAATTTGGAGTGTTTTGTGTCTTGAAATAAAATCTGCTTGATTTTGCATATTTTAGTTTTAGAGTGATTTTTTCGCCCCAGAATTTTCCCACTGGTTTTTGTTTGATTTTAAACTTCAATCAAGATTTAGGCTTGGATTTCTTGAACATTAAAAATAACATTTAAAAGTCTTTAATCTGTCGTTGATGTGAGTTGTGAGTTTATGGTTTTTAATGTTTCTGAGAACTTTTTCTGTTGGCATGTTAGTTAAATAATTTGAATTCTTCCAGTAATTAGAATTTGGTTTGAAAATACTAAATTCATTCGGAAGACTTGTTTTTTTTTTGTCAAAAAGTAAAATTTTCGTCTATCAATTTTTTCGAGATACTAACAGCGCAAACAATATTAATTTAACCTTTACCCTTGATAGTCTGAATTCAGATTTTTACAATTGTGACAATTGTTTTCATCTATAAAAAGGGCTTTCCATTTATAATCCTCAGAAAATGTTACATACATATGTATATAATTTTAGGATTTCTGAAATTTGTTCTTGAGTTACCCGAGGATTTTTAAACACAAAATTTAAAAGGATATCTGGAGTCTTAATTTTTTTGGAGGCGAGTTTCTTATAAAAAAAAAACACATCTGTATGCTTCCACTTATTTTCTAACACCAACAGAAAGATAATAATTCTGGTAAACCTTAAATTCTGAATATTTACCAGAACTTTGTAATTCTATTTCAATTTATTTATTTTTTTTTTTTACTTTTAATGGCACAACAGCCCATGGAGGGGAGGACCTAGGCCGAGGTTTTCGCATCCACTCATGTTGTACGTGATATATTTGTACATGAATGGAAGGGGCCTACAGTGTAATGCCGAATCCGAACGGAGAAGTCAAAAGCTTTTCATAGCAATTTTTACTCTTGTATGTTTGCCATTGCCTGCCAACAGGTGGTGCCGTGTAGAAAAATTATTTTTTCCACTTTTGGTATTGCCTGTGCCGAGATTCGAACCCTGGACACTCTGCGTAGCAGTCCAACGCCCTACCACTACGCCGCAGCGACCACAATTTATTTATATAAAACACTATTTTCAGAAAAATAAGAAATTGAATAAAAGAAGTTTTGCAAATTCATCAAGTAATTTTTTGTTGGAATAGTTTTCATAGTTACAAGATTACTCATATCTCGAGCCGTTTTAGAGATTTTTTTTTTTTCCATAAAAAAATAATAGTTTTCTTAGGAAACTAATAGAGTCAATTACACTTTAGTAGTTTGAATATATACTACATTGATCCCCGCTGTGGTCGCTGTGGCGTAGTGGTAGTGCGTTGGACTGCTACGCAGAGTGTCCGGGGTTCGAATCTCGGCACAGGCAAAATCAAAAAAAAAAAAAGTACAAAAAATAATTTTTCTACACGGCACCACCTCTTGTCAGGCAATGGCAAACCTACAAGAGTAAAAATTGCTATGAAAAGCTTTTCCTTCGCCGTTCGGATTCGGCTTTAAACTGTAGGTCCCTTCCATTCATGTACAAATATAACACGCACAACATGAGTGGATGCGAAAAGCTCGGCCTAGGCCCTCCATGGGCTGTTGTGCCATCAAAAGTAAAGTAAGATCCCCGCTCAATTGCATTGATGAAAATATACAATATAGTATGGCTCAATTAACCGGGGAATGTAGTTAACCTATTAGGCGAGAATTACTTTAGTTTACTGTTCACATATCATTTTAGCCTCTGTTTTCTTTACAAGTTATTATTAGGTGCGGAGTTATCTTAAAAGAAAAATAGTAGTATAAGACAAGAAGTCGAGAGTGAAGAGTGTTCCAGGCATGCTTGACGAAAGATGGTGCTGACGTTGGGGATCCCGCCAGTTCCTGATTTTTTAGCGGGACAAAATTTGATTTTTTTTTGGAAAAATAATATCTGTTGAATTTTATCTAATTTTCCCTTATTTTATTTTTACAAAAATTTGGTCAGTCCTACTTTCTAACAAACATACTTAAATAGATCTCCGAGGTTATAAATGCCATTAAAAATTAAAGTTTCAAAAATAAATATTATTACTCTTTTTAATTAATTTTCAAAACTATGTATTATGTATGTACCTTCTAAACAAGCATATCCGTTTACCTAACCTTTTAGCAACGTGAGACCTATAATCTGTAATTATTTAAGTGCAATTTAAAAGTCAAAGCATGTATAAATTTTAAGTAGTTGTTACTTTTGGAAAAAGTATATAAATGTATTTTTGACGAATTTTCAAAATTACAACCCGGAATATCGTACAGATTGGTCGCTGTAGCGTAGTGGTAGTGCATTGGACTGCTACGCAGAGTGTCCGGGGTTCAAATCTCGGCACAGGCAAAATCAAAAAGTAGAAAAAATAATTTTTCTACGGCACCACCTCCTGGCAGGCAATGGCAAACCTACAAGAGTAAAAATTGCTATGAAAAGCTTTTCACTTCGCCGTTCGGATTCGGCATTAAACTGTAGGTCCCTTCCATTCATGTACAAATATAACACGCACAACATGAGTGGATGCGAAAAGCTCGGCCTAGGCCCTCCATGGGCTGTTGTGCCATTAAAAGTAAAGTAGAGTTGGGTTCAAATTATAAGGCTTGAAGACTAATCTTTATGTGCTAATTTAAGATGAACATCATCCTTTCCCCCGGGCTTGTATTTTCTCCCCACTTTCCTGGTTTCAGAACTAACAATTTCACAATATCGGCCGTGAATGTCCACTGAAATAAATTCTGAAATAAGAGCATTGTAAAATTCATTAAATAAACTGTAAGTGTTTTTGTAATTACAGCATTTACAAAGAATTTTGTTCTTATTTTTCTTTTATTTAATAGCACGACAGCCCATGGAGGGCCTAGGCCTAGCTTTTCACATCCACTCATGTTGTACGTGTTATATTTGTACATGAGTACTTGAGTGGAAAGAAATTTCACTCTCTTAAAAATTGTAGTTACAGTAAGAAGGTGTGTTTTTTGGCTTCATACTTCATAATTATTACATAATCTGCCATTAATAATATCTTCAACTATACACAAGTACATACGAGTATCTAAGTATGTGGTTAAATATATGCAACAATAATTAACTCAAGTAGTTGTGAATAATAAACAAACGAAAAATTACAAATTGTTTTCAAAAGAATTAGAAAAAACTTTACAACTACATAATAATAAAAGTAAATAAAACGAAACGGTAGAAAAAATATTTAAAATTATATAAACAAAAAAAAAATAAAAAAATTTAACGAATCAAAAGTAATAATTTCTTTTATACAATTCACCATAACTTGGTCAATATCAGCTTCAGCTGAAGTCATCAACATTTGTGGCGTAGCAGTTAAATGCAAACGTTTTATAATATTACTAAGGAATTGTTGTTGTTGGTTGTTAAAATATTAACACTTTCAAAAATTAAAAAAAAAAAAATAGTTACAAAATTTAGACAAAAAATTTGCTTTGTGTGTTAGTTGCTGCTACTGCTGCTGCTTTCGCTACGTTGTGTTGCTCTGATGAAACGAATTATTGTTAACACTTTTTTCATGTTCATCCTATTATTATTTGTGGCTGTTGTTGCTGCTGGATGTTATGTTGTTAACATGCGTGTGTGTGAGTAAATAATACAAGAAAGCAAAAAATATATTAATAAATAAATGCATACATAACAAGCTGGAAGCTTTGAAGTTATCAGTACAAAGAAAAAACACCACTTAAGTGATTAGCAACTACTGATATTAATAAAGTGAATATTCCGAGGGTATATGTATAGTTAATTTAAAAAAAATGTCACATATTTCTCTTATTTAATTTAAAACAATTTTTATATACCACACTATGTACTTACAATTCATGAGTTTATTACTTTTATTCTCTACTATTTTGCTGCTATTGTTGAAATTTCTTTTCATCATTGAACATAAATATAAAATTTTTTCCGGTTTGCCACAGCAAAAAAAATAATAATTGATAGTGTTTAAAAAATTCGCATAAATAATACAAAATTTATATACTATGTTAAAAAAAAAAACGTGTATATGTATTTATTATTTATTAGCGAGTGTTAATGTTTTTATATAGTTGCAACTACTACCGCTGCCAAACCTCCTCATCTATCATTCAATACTGCGATTATTTAAAGCAACCACCATACATTGTCTACCTTTCATACACACTTACACATACAAATATGTATATATATATAAATATGTATGTATGTGTGAATATGTGTGTGGATGCAGAAAAATTATAATAGCTACTGCCGTAAATAAAAAGCTGTTGATATTTAAACTTATAGCCAAAGCAGAAAAAATTAAATTAAATTAAATGAAATAAGACGAAGAAAAAAACATTAGTCATCACGATTTGTGGGAGATTTATTTATTTAATGTTTCATCATGAGCAGCAGCAGCAGCAGCAGCAGTAGCAATAACAGCAATCCTCACTCTAGAGTAACAGCACGTTTCATTCAGTGTCTGCAATGTCTAAAGTAGTTCTTCTTGGTATGATTCAATATGTGAAAATTATGCACACTTTTATGCATTTTTCATTTCATTTAATACAAGCAGGTGCAAGTATAGATATTTATCTTTGCTGTCGACTAATTTCTTTCAGCTGTTAGTAACAAATATTCAACACTATTAACATCAGTCTGTTCTTATTAACCATATAAAAACTGTTAAACTAATACAATTTCTTTGTGAGATTAATGTTTGATTTTTTTTGTATTGCTTAAAGTTAAGGAGTACCATTTGAGAAGGATTGACATGCACGGACTGAAATATTGCCATGAAATATCACTAGAAATGTTAAATTGAATAGAATGTCTTAAGCCTTTGGTCGCTGTAGCGTAGTGGTAGTGCATTGGACTGTTACGCAGAGTGTCCGGGGTTCGAATACCGGCACAGGCAAAATCAAAATGTGAAAAAGACAATATTTCTGCACGGCACCATAAATATTGGCAGACAATGGCAAACCTACAAAAGTAAAAATTTCCTATGAAAAGCTTTTCACTTCTCCGTTCGGATTCGGCATTAAACTGTAGGTTCCTTCCATTCGTATACAAATATAACACGTACAACATGAGTCGATGCTAAAAGCTCGTCCTAGGACCTCCATGGGCTGTTGTGCCATTTAAAGAAAAAAAAAGAAGAAGTATAGTTTGATTAGTCGTGAACAAGATACTTATGCAAAATCATTTAATTTAAAAATACTGTTTTCGAAATTTTTAAGAGGTTTTTCTAAAAACAAATTCCCTCAAAATCTGATAATATAAATTTATTTAGTAATATTATCATTTTTATTTTAAAAGGTCTTCATTTCAAAATTTTAAAACAGTTTTCCTAAAAAAATAATTATTTTTGGCCACTCAATTACTTATTTTTGCAGGGCCGAAAAATCTCAGTAACTTTTTTTTTCTTTGGTAAATAACTTATCAATACTATTTTAAGAGTTCAGAGTTTTACATGAAAGTTTATCCCATTAAAAAATAATTCAAAAAATTTATTTTTAAAAAGACGTTTAAAGCTTTGCATGCAGTAGAGGGTGAATAAAGTATTTATTTTCTATTAGGAAATATCACCATAAATAACATTGAAATATAATAAATTTATTTAGTGGTTAAATCTTAAAAGATGAAACGCTTCTCCTCCCCTACAGTTAATTTTTATCAATGAAATGCTCTAACATATTGTCGCCTCTACCCTTATTTTTCATTCTCGAAAGTACTTTTTCAGTTACTCGAAAGTACTTAGTACAAAATAAGTAATTTACAACCAAATGAAAAGAACTTTACTAAAGTTTACTAAAGTTCACATAACAATTATAAATTCTGCTCTAACAAATAATAATAAATTTAATAATTTAATGCTCAATTGAAGCTAAAATGCTGGCAGATAATACATACAAACTTCACTCTACTGCGACGTATTTATCAAAACGCTCTACTTCATTCATGACATGAGAAATTTCTATTTTATAATTCATATTTCATTTCTTTCTGAGCTTGCAAACTCAAGATGACAAGAACTTAAACAAGAACAAAAACACAGAATTTGCTTAATAACTTCATTTAAAATACACACACACACACACACACACACACACGCTCAGACAAAGCATATAACCTCAGACAACAGAGCAGCACACGCTCACAACAGCATTAAGTTGGGTATACCAGAAATTCACTTGTCATCTGGAATGCTGAATTCTGAATGCATACGTAATGGTGAAGGATTTAGAGACTGTGAGAGAGAGAGAGGGAGGGAGTGAGTGAGAAAAAAGAGCTCCGGAAAGAAAATAGAGTTTCCAGATGACAATTTATTTAAACTTTACTTTTGACATTGAAATGAAATTGTATGCAACAAAAAAAAAACAAAAAACAAAAAACCAAAACATAAATAAAATAAATATATAATGGAATCAAATACTTGCGACGACACACACTGAACCAACGCGTTGTGCGTCATCCCTCAAACACATGCACACACACAAGACACCCGCATTTATACTCTTATTTCTGAATAAGAACGAACGACAAACATACAAAACGTCAATTTAAAATATTAAATGAAAATGCATTTTTGTGCTGAACTCTTCCTTTTGCACTCATTCCGTACCGCTCTTTTAATGTGTATCTGTGTGTCAGTGTGTGTGAGCATGTTTTTCTCCTGGCTACAGATGATGATGAAAATGTCATTTATTTTTTGTTATGGCTGTTGCTGCAACTGATATGCAGAATAATAATGATTATGATGATGATGCCCTTTTGTAGCTGATGTAGTTGTTGCAAATGTTGATATTGTAGTTGGTGCTGCTTTTGCGCCCTCGTTACCTACTATAATTGAAATGTCAAGCAATTTTTATTTTAAATGCTGCAATACAGGGAATGATGAACAAGAATTGAATGTAGAATTTACAACAATCATAATACTTATAGCTGGAGAATCTATACCAACAACAACTCTTTAAACTTCAACTTCATTACATTCAAACAATATCGCTGGAAAATTTCTACCTCTGCCTGCACAACCACCAACCAATAAAAAAATTAGTGAAATGTCTGGAAATTTAATAAGGTACACATATTAAAACCAGCAAGCATCCAAGTAATGAGAACTGAAAGGAATATAAATAGTGAAAGGAAAACAAAAGCAGCTTAACAAGAATGTTTTAATTAAGTTAAAATAAATAAAAGATTTTCGAAAATTGATTGTTAAATGCATCGTTCACCATTCTCTTACAGTGGGTGTGTATGAGTTGAAATTTCCTTCCTTTCGATGAAAACTAAAATTAGAAACACTGAGTGAGTGCACATGTGTGTGTGTGTGTGTGTGTGTTAAGATAAATGTGTGCATTTTTATAGATTTAAAATGTCAAATGTTAAGATGTCAGGAAAGTTAAAATTAATTACTTTAATTTCTTTAAAGAACCGGCAGAAGTACTACTGTGGGCAAAAAGTAGTAAGACTTTTTAATTTAAATTTCGCTCGGAAACCCATTCATCGAAATATTATTTTTTTAAGGTTGGTATGACTGTCGGTGACATCTGTGCCAAATGTCACATCAAAATAATCATTAGTGTTTAGTATACGCTTGTCTTTCTGAAATACAAAAAGTGCATTCGGCGATTTTCACAATGAGTGAAATTATTCAACAAAGAAGTTTCATTAAATTTTGTGTGCGGAATCAAATTTCTGGTGCCGAAACGTTCAGAATGTTGCAAAAGGCCTTCGGTGATAATTGTATGTCGCGAGCAAGTGTTTTTGATTGGTACAAATTGTTCAAAGATGGTCGAGAACGCGTTGACGACGAACCACGTCCAGGACGGCCATCAACATCAACATCAACTGATGATCAACACGTCTGGTCAATAAAATCAAAGAATTGGTGCTCGAGAATCGACGATTAACAGTCAGAGACTGATGCCTTACTGGCATCGTTGGAATATCGGAAGGATCAGTGAAAACCATTTTAAAACATCATTTGGGCCTAAGAAGAGTGAATGCACGATTGGTTCCAAATCACTGCATTGGTTTTACGAGACCATTTTGCCAAAAATTCGACTGATATCGTTCCGCAACCACCCTATTCGCCTGACTTAGCATCGTGTGACTTTTGGCTATTTTCTAAACTCAAAAAACGGCTTCGTGGACACCGTTTTGAGTCAATTGTCAATTGAAGACATTAAACATGAATCGCTAAGCGCATTGAAGGCTATTCCGGAAATTGACTTTAACAACTGTTTCGAGAATTGGAAAAAACGTTGGCACAAGTGTATTGGGGCCGGGGGGGGGGATCACTTTGAAGGGGACGAAATAGATTTGGAAGAATGAACAAAAAAAATTTGAAATTATGAACAAAGTCTTACTAACTTTTACCCACAGTAGTACTTATACAAACTGAAGCTTTTGTTTCTTACTAAACAAGACGATGAGGAAATGCTATTGTATGCAATTAAAAAAATTAGAAAAAACAGCATCAAAAACAAGTTGTTTGTTGAATTTACAAATTACTACTTAATGACAAAAGTGTGTTAATTGATGGAAAAAAAGTTGTTGTTAAAATTATGCAATTCATAAATTAATTAATTTTCACTACTACAATTAATTATGAATTTACTACTACAACGAATGAAATTTAAATTTACTAAAATTTATTTGCTGTTTCACTGTGATTAGCAGATATGTTTGTTAGTAGAATATATCTTTAGTTAATTTTTTGACGTTGACATTTTGCAGTTGACAAATGAGATTAAACTAAAAATAACACTGACTGATATTTCTAGCCTGACAAAACTTATCTGCTGTTTTCTGTTTGCAAACCTGTCTGTCAATACCACAACATTAATAAAATGCTGTGAAATATAAAAACTGTTAACAAGCAAAAAATTCATCACGGCTATTCCATAACTGTATTCGGGACCATTTAAAATTCGGAAACTTTTAACGTTCTTACAATTCCATAAATACTTTATTTCTACAAGAGTTGTTCCTTCAATTACAAATATTTCGTGCAGAAGATGTTTTTAGAAATATTTCATATTTTTTAGAAATGTACTTTGACTTCACATAAGTAGCAATAACAACAGCTTAAAGCAAGCACGGAAAATAACCGAAGAAGAAGAAAAATGAAAGTTTTTTCTTTCACAATAAAAGCGAACAAATATTAAAAATTTATATTATAAAAAAGCAATGAAAATAGATTTTTTCTTTATATGCAATCATGCTTGAAGCGCAATTTGTCTTTCTGTTTTCTTTCACACTTGTTAAAAATAAAATTCATTACAAATTTTACAAATAATAAGCTGAAGAAAAGAAAACGTCGTAGAAGATGGAGAGATCATACAAAAAGAAAGGTATTGAAACATGAGACGAGTCGCTTACACATCGAACACCGAAGAGCATCGAGTACGAACATCAATTGTCACACTCAAGTGAAATCGTAGCAATAAGTTTTAATAACACCGCCCAAAAAAAAAATAAAAAGAAGAAGATAGTTGAAAGTAGAGACAAATATGCACCACCTAATGTCGCATTAGAGGCAAAGTCACTACTACTTCATGTACAGCATATGAGGTCTTTGTGTAGAATCAATGAAGCAAATGAAGAAGATGGATAAAAATATTGAAAAAAAATAAAAACTCATATAAATAAAAATGTGCGTACTATGAAATAAAAACCATCACTCACCTTCACATACCAGTGAGAAAAAATATCTGAATGGGATGTGTGATGATAAAATTGTAATGTGAAACTTATTGAATTTAAAATTATTCAAGTTACTTTAGTACGCGGTCTAATGTAGCTCACATTCACTGTGGTGATGATTCACTGTAAAGAAAAAAAAAATGAAAATTATTTTATTTTTTTTTGCTTTTTACTTTTAGTTTATTGCAGTTTATTACAAAAGTGTAAACTTTATGATGTTGAAGTTTGCACTGCAACTGTAACTGGCTGGGAAAGTTGTTTTTGCGTAATATTTTATTTGAAAAAATGAAAGTGCATTATAATTTGTACTACTCGTGCATACACACACATACTCACATATATGTGCATATGTATGTATGTAAATATGTATATGAAAAATGCATTAAAAATATGTTTAATGACTAACGAACGTAGTCAAGTGATACATACTTTATGCAACCCGAAACGTGAGAAAGCATCAGCGAAAAGGTTAAAAGTCAAATTGTAGAGCTAGTAGTGTGTTGTTGTGAACTTTAACTTATAATTTCCAATTGAAAGCGGAAAGGTTAAGATTTTTGCTTTTTTTTTTCAAAATGTTATACCTTGAAATTGCAAATGTATATTTGGAAGGTGCTCCACGTATTGCGCGTTTCAATGGTGGCAAAGTCCTTGATTTCCTTGTTGTCGCTAAATAATTAATATTTCTTTTTTTTAGCACTTTTTTAAATGATTTTTAATGAATTTTTTTCTTCTCATTTCAGGTAAATACTTTAAATTTATTACTGTAGACAAACATTCACGTTCCATCAACTCTAGCTTAATTGACTAGTAAGTATTAAATAGAATAGTGGTCGGTGTGGCGCGTTGGATGATAATGCGTTGGACTGTTACGCAGAGTGTCGGGGGTTCGAATTTAGGCACAGGCAAAATCAAAAAGTATAAAAAAAATTTCTACACAGCACCACATTTTGGCAGGCAATGGCAAACCTACTAGAGTGAAAATTGCCTATGAATAGCTTTCACTTCACAGTTCGGATTCGGCATACAAACTGTAGGTCCTTTCCATTCATGTGCAAATATAGCACGCACTATATGAGTGGATGCAAAAAGATCAGCCTAGGACCTCGTTGTGTTATTAAAGAAGAAAAAAGAATTAAATAGCATACGAATATTAAATATACAGAGTACTTATCCCAGAGTAACCGATCAAGAATGAAGGTAACGGATCCTTACGAAATTCCGGCTTTTTTGTCGAAAATCAATATCAAAGTTATTCGCGAGTGAAGCGCGCTCTCTATCGAAGCTAAATGAAATTAGTTTAGTTAAAAAAATAAAAATGGTTATAAACCGTTAACAACAAAAATCAAATTAAACAATCTATTGGAACAACAACAACAAAAAGTGTAAAAAGCAACACGTCCAACAAAGAATCACAATGAAGAATGCCGCCGGAGCTCAGTTCGATATCGCTCTCTGACTGGCTATCTTCAATTGCAAATAACCATTTTACTATTGCTTTTTGAAAAAAGAAGCAAAAAACCAAAATGCAAGCAATCCACCTCTCCACTCCTGATCTGTCGTCGCTCTGAAACACCCTTTAAAAATTGAGTTTATTAGAAATAAAAACGATTTAAAGAAAGTAAAACATTTTTGCTCCTTCGATTCTGTATCTCATTCAAATCTATTACCTGTTACAAACTTAGTTTAAAAATGTGTAAAACTCAAAAGAAGTATATCGTCGTATGCCTTTTTAATGAACCTTTCGTAAAAAAAAAATATTTGCTGGGATACACTCAGCAACTCACACCAGAATTTCTAACTTTTGTCTAGAAATGAAAACTGCACAAGCTTTCGATATTAAAATGTATAATAGTTTTGTTGTAATAACTTCAGTGTCCAACAATGATCGACCACAGATCGGTAGCCTGTCTGTGGGAACCTTGGCAATCAAATATTTAACCTATATAGACTGATTCTAAATAAACCCTGTGTATAGAACGCCTAAGTTGAGGTTTATTTTTGGTTATCTCTTAGAAATGATACCTGTATTTAGCGGTGTTGGGAAAGCCTTAGTATTGGAGACCAGTCTTCAGCCTTCATAGGGCTTTTATAATAGGTAGTCTTTCTAAGGTTCATTTCCATATGGGTAAGCTTTTTTTTACTAAGGTTAAAGTGTCAATTCCAAGCAAATGTTTTTTTTTTTTTGAATTTGATAAGTTCACTGATCGCTAAGAACCGGATTTCCCAGTTAACTGGGTCTGATACTTGCAAGAGCATTTCCAGTAAATATAAAAAGTAAAAGTAAATGTTCATCGATTTCGTTCACCCTGTTGGCCAGAGAGTAATATTGAGAGCAGTTAATCTTTTGAGAAGTTAAGTTCGAGTCCAAGGAACATTGAAAAATTTTAAAGATTTTATTTACAATGTTTCATACAATTTGTAAAGTACGAAAAACAAAGAATTGTGTATTTATTAAATTTTATACAATTTTCATTAAATTACTTCATAAGCAAAACAAAGAAACTACATAGAAAAAGCACGGAAACCAATAAGATCAAGTGAGTGAGTGAACGGGAATAAAATAAGTAGAAATGAAAATAGAGTGTAAATAGCACGCATCAAAATGAATGACAATTTCTATTTTGCAAAAACTTTTATACAAGCACGCAGACACACACTCCACACACACAACGCACGCACACACGCTCAAACATGCACATATGAGATAAATTTGCGCTAGTGTGACTAGAAAGTATAGTGTACTGCAGTGTAGACTAGTATCAACATAATTAAAATGTCCTTGCAGTAAAAGCAAAGAATAATACAAAAACAGCAACCGAGGAGGAAGAAGAAATGCATACATGTACAAATTTGTGTGTGTGTGTGTGTATGTATGTATGAGAGTGTGTGCATGTATGAATTTGACTCCAACAGGAGAAGGAAAGCGAACTACGACCAAATGTTTCCTTATTCTCTAACACACTAACAGGCACACACATACATATGTACATACAGTATACGGTTAATTGAGAGCAAAGTGTGGCTCAGCTGTCGCCGCAGGATTGAGTTTAGCACACACATACACAGTCAGACAAACAAATGCGCATTAGATGAGAGTGTCACTATACTATTTGCAATTGTGTGCGTGGTATAAGTTCCTATATAGAAGATATTGCGTTGCTGCTGCTGTGACTATGAGAAGAGACCACACTCTGCTTATCAGCCGCGCGCAACTCCTGGCGACATTTAAATAATTTCTCTAGTGTTGGCATTTTAATTATTAAATGTACGTGTGTGTGTGTTTGCTGTTCTTGTTGCTGTATGTGTGCGCTCACAGGATGCACATGCAGAGGATATGATGCAAAACAACGGCACCTCTGTCGTCTAAAGAAGAACAACGAAAAGAGGGAGCCAGCCAGCACAGTGAAAATTTTTCTTCGGAAAACTAAAGCGGCAGCACAGTATATTGCAAATGGGAGCAGTTGCAGCAACTAGCCAACATGCCAGGAGTAGATGGAAACGCAGTAGATATCACTAGTTAAAACAGAAGAAATTTGTCCTGTGGCTGTGAAGGCATTAAACACTGTCAGCAGCACGTTTTAACATAAATGAAAAGAAATAAAAATGAATAGAAACAACAACAGGAACAAGAACAGAAAATAGAAAAAAACTAAAGCAAGATTTGAAAAGCTGTAGGTGCTAGCTTTCAACGTATATGGAAATTTGTTATCTTTGCTGACATATTTAGCAACAGTAACAATTCCAGAGTAAACATGGGATAGACGCGTATAGAGCACACATTTTTGTTGGTATTTTTTTTTTTCTTGTATAAACAAAACTTAAGTTTCTAAGCTAAGAAAAAAGCACGAATACACCTGTACTAACTGTGAATAGTAGCAGTTGCAATTGTATGTGTAGTGTAATGTTACTCAAAAATAGCAGCTGCAGTACTTTTACATTTCATTTTATTACTGCAAATAACAGCCGAGTGGTGAGTGTGCAACCAGCAAGTAGCAGCAACATTAAGGCAGCAATTGCAATTAGTATATGAAGTGCAGATGCGAGCAAGCCCAGTAGGATAAACAATCAGCAGAGAGAGCAGGCGGTTTTGATTTGACAATTACTATTTGGATAATGTCGTTACAAAGGGGGATAATGTCGTTAAGTGGGAGGTTACCTACTTAAAATCACTTTTTGATGATAAATACAAGATGCCTGATGTTTTTTTCAACTTATTTTTACTTTTATGATTTTTTTTCAAATTTTTGCTCCGGAACCACACTAGAACAATTTTAAGTAGAGATCTAAGCTCACCCTGGCTCACCCAAAATTTTAACCAAATGTTTGCATCCATATAGGGGTCTCCAGAACAAGAACACTTTAGCTGTCCTTATGTTTTACTAACTTTTTCCCTGGCGCTCCATCAGGAATAATTTTTAGATCATACCATATTTAAGATCAAAAACATGTTTTCTGGCTTAAAAAGATTGGTACAACAAAATGTTAAGGTAATCGGTAGATGACGTTCAATACAAGAGAAAATTAAAATTAGCTACGCATATACTGACTTAATTTTTTGTGCACCATGATTTCTTAAGCCAAGAAATCCATTTTTTAGTTTAGATTTTAGCTTAAAATTTATTTTCAGATTACTCCGGAGCAAAAGTGAGTAAAACAGGTTTGAAAAAAATGTCAGGTATTCACTCAATCTCGTCTCAAAAAGTGATTTTGAAGTGGGGGTGGGGGGGGGGGGGCTACAATTTCGATCCACTCTAATATTTAGTTAGGAAATCGGTAGATGGGAATCCGGTACAAAAATCCGAAATCTTTTTATTATGTTTTTGTAGTACTCGCTCTATCACACTTTCCATTGTCTGATTGGTCACTTGCTGCGCACCTCTCTGTTTAGCTCCAGCCGCTTCATTTGTGCATTATGAAGTACTACACCAAGAAAGCTGCATCAGCAGCAGTAGTAACAGCAATCACCGAGTCCATTGGGTTTTCACTTTGCATGATTACTTTATGTTTTTTTTTTTTAATTTTTGAAGGTTTTCTTAAAAATTAAAAGTGGAAATAAGAGTGCAATAAAAAGGAACGGAAGGAAAAGTAGAAAAGAATTTAATTTTTGTTCTTGTTTTTTTGTGTTTTGTGGGAGTAAAAGAAAGCAGCAGCACACATGCGACACACAAACAACATACCGTGTGTAACGAATACGCAGAGCTTTTCCGGTTTGCGTATTTCTTTTAGCGTGAATAGTTTAGCAGCAGCACAGAATCAGCTTGTGAAAAAGAGTAGTAGTTGTAGTTGTTGTAGTAGTAGTAGTAGTAGTAGAAATGTATGCATGTATGAGCAACTGATTATAAACTCTAAGGTGAGATAATTTTGTTCTACTTTTATTTATAACTTTTGTATACATACATACACACGTACTTGCACATGCCATATGTATTACCTACACATTTGTTTTTGTTTTACTTTTTTGTGAAATATATACCTACTATGTGTAGATATATATTTCCATGCTGTGAAAAACGCTGTTGGCACATTTAATTTTGATACTTTTCTGTTTTGTTGTTTTTCAACCTGCGTCATGTGTTGTGTGACTGTGTGAGTTAAGTTGATGAGTTACTTTGAGAGTACGCAGCAGTCGTAGAGGTAGTAGCAGAAATTGCAGGTGATATGACAGTACTAGGCACTTAGCTATGTATATCTAACTACATATGAGAGGAGGCAAACAATGTTTGTTTTTCACGTTGACACATGGAAAATTGGGAGCAGTTTGAAGTAATCTCTTTTTTATTTTTGTAACTATTTTTGTGTGACTTGACATAGATTTTCATTTTAATTAAAAAGTTAGTTAGTTTGTTCAGTTTGTTAGGTTGTTAGTTAGTTAGTTAGTTAGTTAGTTGGCATTTAGCGTTGAAATTAAAGTAAGGTTGCTCTTTGCTTTGTATACCATATTTATTTATTTAAATATTTTTAAGTACCTGCAACCGAACTCGATTCAAAATCTTTTTGCATATATTTTAATTTATAATTTTTGCATATTTTATTTAAAACTTTCACGTAGTAAAAATGCAATTAACACTTGCATGATTTTCACAAAAAAAAACTTTGTAAGCCAAATAAAAAAGAAAATTATGTATAAATAAAAAAATACATACATGAAAATATAATACATAGAAACTCACACACACACACATACATATGTACATGAATCTATCTGCACATACTTAACCTGAAAATGAATATCGCATTAATCATAGTAAAGCAAACAAAGAGCCGCGAAAAAATACTCTTTTTCAAATTTTGTTTGCAAAAATAATGACAACGATGCGAAAATCATCTTCAAACATCAGCATACATAGAAAAACACTTCATTAAATAAAATGAGATGCACATTTGATGCATAAGTTTTGAAGTTTCTGTACATTATAATCTGAAATATACACGAAAATATTGTACTAGCTGAAATATAAAAGAATACAAGTACTTTACCTCTCTCTCCTTCTGCCCATACACGCATACACACAGAACACACACACACACACATAATCTGATTTTGTATTTTGTAAATGCGTTGCCGCATAAATGAATTTTACATGCACTCAAGTATTTTAGATATGTGCTCGTTCGTCCTTAATAATATTTGAACTCATTCATTCATGTACGAGTACAGCGAGACAATTTGCAAACAATGCAATGAATGCATGCATAACATGCAACGAACGCATTAAGCTGTGTGCATATATGTATGTATTCTTATATATTTTAAATTAAAGATAAAAAAAATATGATCACCCAAACCAAAAATAACAAACACTCACTAGGAAATCTTCATCTAACGTACTAAACTTATCTGGTTTTTGAGTTGAACAAAATCGCAGTAGTCTCTCAACTGTTACTACAATATATTTTTTTTTTTCAAGTTTTAATCAATCTAGACTAAAAAAATTCCCAGCAAACTAATTTTAAATCGGTTTACACTGAGAAAAAATAATCTGCTATTTCAACAGTTCACTACAGTTGTTAAAGAAATCTGTCATATTGAACACGATTTATTTGATTGAAAGTCTTTGCTTTTACATTGACAATTTTTATAACTTATGTTAAAATAATATGTTACTAGTATAAAAAAACGAGAACTTTAGTTTTTTTTTTTTTTTTTTGTTTTTTTTTGTCATAATCGATTGAAATTGAGAAACATTAATTTAAATAAAAATTGTTTTTTTTTCTTGTCCGCTGTATTCATGAAAGTGTTTCGCGCATAAAAATCATAAATTCATAATCGGAAATTCACTTGACTCTTTTACCGACCCAAACAAAACCGAGCATATTTTTAGACGAGAGTCAATGTTTTTGTTTTTGTTTTTTTGAAATTGTTTTTATAAAACCTTCCATATTTCATCATCCGTCAGACTGAAGCATTTGTTTTTTCAAAAGCGTTTAGTGAAGTTACGTTAAATGATAAATACAACTGTAGCACAGAAAAAAAATAAATTTTGTCATTTTCTTTTATATAAATAGCCTCACGTTTATTTTTACAGTTTTCACTGTTGATTGCAAACAGTAGAAATATAATTGTTAATAACATTTTCGAACCCCGGACACTCTGCATAGCAGTCCAACGCATTACCACTACGCCACAGCGACCACAGCAGCATCCGTTGATTTAATATACTTTCTGTTTAATATATTATAATTTTTTCTCTCAGTATACCGAGTTTTGTACATTTACGGAATGTTATTCCCTCTTTTAGAACCTTTGTTTTTTTTAAATCGTTTTAATTTTTTTTTAATATACATTAATACCTAACTTTTTATAAATTTTTCGAAAATTACTTATTTCAGAAATTTATTTATTTTCAAAACTTTGTCCATTTTCAAATTTTTATTTACTATCGCAATATTAGTTCATATATTTTTAGAATAAGCCCATTTTTACCCATTTCTAGAAGTACAGATTTTTCCTCTCCTTTCGAAATGTGTCCCTCTAAGAATTTTAAAAATAGTTTACTTTAAGAAGTTTATACACGTTTATGTTTTTTTTTGTCTATTTGCTGACTTTGGATATTGTTATTGTATAAAATCCATCTGTATAAATTTTTTAAATATTGGGAGTTATTATCAGTATAAGAGAGAAAATTACGTGGGTCGAGTACTTGAGGCCGTTACCAATAGTGTTATATATTAAGTATACTACTGTGGGCAAAAAGTAGTAAGACTTTGTTCATAATTTCAAATTTTTTTATTCATTCTTCCAAATCTATTTCGTCCCCTTCAAAGTAATCTCCCCCCCCCGGCCCCAATACACTTGTGCCAACGTTTTTTCCAATTCTCAAAACAGTTGTTAAAGTAAATTTCCGGAATAGCCTTCAATGCGCTTAGCGATTCATGTTTAATGTCTTCAATTGACAATTGACTCAAAACGGTGTCCACGAAGCGGTTTTTTGAGTTTAGAAAATAGCCAAAAGTCACACGGTGCTAATCACACGGTCAGGCGAATAGGGTGGTAGGGTGGTTGCGGAACGATATCAGTCGAATTTTTGGCAAAATGGTGTCGTAAAACCAATGCAGTGTGAGTGTGATTTTGGAACCAATCGTGCTCAATCACTCTTCTTAGGCCCAAATGATGTTTTAAAATGGTTTTCACTGATCCTTCCGATATTCCAACGATGCCAGTAAGGCATCAGTCTCTGACTGTTAATCGTCGATTCTCGAGCACCAATTCCTTGATTTTATTGAGGTGTTGATCATCAGTTGATGTTGATGGCCGTCCTGGACGTGGTTCGTCGTCAATCGTCAACGCGTTCTCGACCATCTTTGAACAATTTGTACCAATCAAAAACACTTGCTCGCGACATACAATTATCACCGAAGGCCTTTTGCAACATTCTGAACGTTTCGGCACCAGAAATTTGATTCCGCACACAAAATTTAATGTAACTTCTTTGTAGAATAATTTCACTCATTGTGAAAATCGCCGAATGCACTTTTTGTACTTCAGAAAGACAAGCGTATACTAAACACCAATGATTATTTTGATGTGACATTTGGCACAGATGTAAAAAAATAATATTTTGATGAATGGGTTTCCGCGCGAAATTTAAATTAAAAAGTCTTACTAACTTTTGCCCACAGTAGTACCTATATACTATATACTAAATTATAAGCTTTTTATTTCGAATATTAGGAATATGTGAAAGTTGGATGAGGTGTTTGCAAGCGTATATCTGAAAATATATGTTTGCTGTCATAGCAAACACGCCTGCCATTATTACTAACATTTAGTTTTCTTGGTCGAGCTTGAGTGCCAACGAGTTTGTAGTTCGCAGCTAGTATTTGTTTATGATAAAATTACAATATTATACAACTCCCTTTTGTTACAACTTCTCTTTTGGTACAATTATTGTAGATGCATCAATGACAATAGAGAATGTAGAACATGTACTCGTACTTAAGCTTTTATAGAGCATACACACACACACACACACACACACACACACACACACACACACACCCAGCAGACAGACAGACTCCCTCCCTGACACAAGTGTTTACAAACACATACATACACTACATATGCAGATATAAAGCCATAAGTGGCGCATCAGCATTTAGAGAATTTCGTTTACGTTAAAAGAAAAAAAAAACAAAAACTAACTAAAACAAAAGGAAATCAAAAAGGATGCAAAAAATTGCAATGAGCGAGAGACAGTTTTTTTTTTGTTTGTTTTGCATGTGTGTAACATGACAATAAAAGAAATAAAAAAAAATTTGAATATCATGCATTTGTGGAATGATCACGGTTCGCTAATGATATTTACAGGAGCAGAGGTGGCGCAGCACCAACGACAACAGCAACCACATTTTGTTCTATCATATGCGACAATGTTGTGACAACAGATTTTCATAATTATTATGAGAGCGAAATAGGAAAGCACATGCAAGGGTGGCCACTGACGCAACTCGCATATTATGTTGGAATGTCATGCAATAAAATTATATTGCACTCGCTGCTGTTGTGTTATCAGCAACAGCGGTGCATGCTCTTGTTGTATTTATGCGATTAATTTTATGTGTTATATAGTATTTTCTTTTTCATGTTTAAAATCAAGGACGATGAATTTTGTGTTTTGTGGCAATGCTCAAAGTCAGTTGAAATGAAAAAAGGAAATTTGTTGTAAATAACTTTTGAGCACATTTTCAACATTTCCAACATTTTCCCGAAATTTCATAGAAAATATATATTTCGTATGTATCGCAAATAAAAATTATTAAGTATTTAAATGAAATATCACTAAGAACATTTTTATACACGTACCCACACATACATACCTACCATACATACACATAGATGCTTTCGCTTATGTGCGAATGAGGATTATGTGGAAAATTTTCTTATAATGAAAAGATTATTTTGAAAAGGATTTTGTTTTTGCTGTAATTGGCAAAGTAGTAGTGGCATAAGTTAAAAAACATGCTCCAATTGCTGGAAAATTTATGGATTCTATGAAACCTTATAACAATAGTAGCAATGTGTTTGTAAGGTATGTTAATTTGATACTTGGAATTTTGAATTTAACTTTCTTTTGAACCGTAATGCCTGAGACATTTCCAGAATCTAATTAAAATCATGAAACAGCAAAGTTTTTCGTCTTCAAAGAAAACGAGGAATTTATGGTTCTGATTAAATATAAAATAATTGAGTCGCAATGTGAATGAAAGCTACAAGCATATATTGTAAAAAGGAGCCCAAGTGACTATGAAATTTTTTATTAGAATTTTTAAGTTACTCGTAAATAAATATTTAATATTTATATAATTTTTAAAAATTTTATCCATTGTCCGATTTTAGTTTGTTTCTTAGAATTTCAGGTCAACATCTTTAAATTCCGCCTATTTTTAGAATTTTATCCTTTTTTAGGATTGTCTTCATTTTTGATAGTTTGTATTTTTTTAGAATTTTTACTCGTAAATAAATATTTAATATTTATATAATTTTTAAAAATGTTATCCATTGTCCGATTTTTGTTTTTTTCTTAGAATTTCAGGTCTACATCTTTAAATCCCGCCTATTTTTATAATTTTATCCTTTTTT
Organism: Palloptera scutellata; assembly: GCA_958295655.1. Taxonomy (NCBI): domain Eukaryota; kingdom Metazoa; phylum Arthropoda; class Insecta; order Diptera; family Pallopteridae; genus Palloptera; species Palloptera scutellata. The sequence continues at coordinate 18,485,733 of OY282452.1, forward strand.
AGGATTGTGTTCATTTTTGATAGTTTGTCTTTTTTTAGAATTTTTTAAATTTCTTAAATATAAAATTTTTTTTTGGAATTTCGTCCATTTTTAATTTTGTATGTTCATCCATTTTTGAAGTTTAATCCATCGCTTAAATTTTGTCCATTTTCAGAAATTTCTCCGCTTTTTCAATTTCTATAAATTTTTGAAGTTGTTTCCAACTCCATAATTTTTTTCATTTTAAACCATGGCAGAAATATTTTAAACATAAATTAAATATAAAATTACTCTCTGATCTCAATCTGTGTCTCTCTTTGAAAGTCCATCAACATCAGTCGAACTTAACCTTCGCAGTTCTACAGCAATAATCATAAGTCACGCACCTCTTGTGAAATATAATCAGCGCACAAGCCGAGCTTACATCTCATAAATTAAAGCTGACAGGCAAATGCCTGGAACTTGCAGACGTTTAGAAAAGTGACTATAAAATGACAAGTAAATAATTTAGGCGTTTCTGTCTTAGACAAAAAAAAGAAAAAAAAAAAATCAAAGAACATAAAATCTTGAAATTTGAGAATTAAAAAAAAATATTTATGTTTAATTAAGTTTATATCAAATTGATTCACAGGCAACAATAACTTGGGGCATGCCGTCATTGATGGTTTAAAGGTATTAATTCTCTGCTTTCTGAATTGTGTCTCTTTATAATCATAGAAATGTTGGAAGAAACAGTCTAAATTTCTGGACGTTTTTGTTTTTCTTTTCCATCATAAACATTTCTGACTAATTAAATTTAATCATCACCTGAAAGCAATATCTAAAAATATTGTATAAAGAAAAGAAGAAAGAAATAAAATTAATAAGCTTTAATGACACCTGTGTGCCTCACTCTACCACTTCAGTCTCTGCGCTAGCAAACAATAGTCATAAAAAATAATAATACGAAAAAAGATATTCAAATTTCATAATCGAGCTAATCTAAAACCAGAAATTCCACTCGTGTCACTCAAAGACACATACTCTACTTCCTGCCCTCTGCTTTTCATTTGAGAGACTACAGAGATTTGAGATTATTCAATACACATCACATCTTTGTAGTTACACGTTGTTTGTGTAGAAGAAAAGCCATATTAATATCGTAATAACAATTTACTTGACAATGTTGCCAAGTTTGTTTGTTCTCATTTATACGAATATATTTAATCTTGTCTCCATTTCCAATGAAAAATTCCAACGTCATCATCTTGAATTAAAAAAAAAATAAATAAAAAACCAAACAGAGAAGCAAAGAAAAATGAAAAAACGTAGATACTATGCAAATGACTTTATCTCTTTTTTCGTTTGTCTTAGCTGTTTAAAGATCTGGGGTTTCTAACTTGAAACAAAAACAAACAAAATATATATAAAACAAAAAATTTTAACAAAAAGTATAAAAAATTATTATTTATGTATCACTGCCATTTTTTTTAATATTTTTTTTTTATATTTTTTTGTTTTTTTGTGGTTATTATTTGTTAAGTTTTTATTTTCATTTGTTGTTATTTTTTTTAATTTAAATTTTTATAATTTATCTTGTTTTTTTCTGCACACACAAACGTTTCGTTGACCTAAAATAACGGTATAATGCGACGACCCGCCTTCTCTGCCTGCCTGCCTGCCTGCCTGCCTGCCTGCCTGCCTGACTTGCCTGTTTTAGTATTAACTTCTAGTTCTTCTTCTGCTACTTTGACTTACCTGCTTTTCTTAGTATTATTTCTTACTTCTACTTCTTCGTCGTTTTGTCTTTAACTTTTTTAGACTTTGTTTTGTATACAGTGTGACTAAAAGCGTTAATAAATGGACAGATCGCATCTCGGCTAATTTGTCTAAAATCAAATCCCTGGAATGCTGATAAAGAAGTTTAAGTTTTTCAGATATTGGCATTATATTATCAATTTCGGGAAAATCGACAGTTACAAAATTGCATATTTTACGGTACTAATTAAAATCTTCGATTGATCAGAAATAAAAATTATAATAAGTATGTCCTGACATACCTTTGGTTAAAAAATATTTTGTCCCGATTCATGAATTTACACGAACTTCATGAAAAAGGGGTAGTATTTATCTCAAAAAGTAAAAATTATTTGCTAAGGTAATTAATATACGATATTCTGGTTAGTTATGAGCTCCAAGCCTCCAAGGGCTCCAAGGAATGACATTGACTTTTGGCATACCTTGTATGTATGTAAAAAGAAATATTAAATGTGAATAGGTATATAAATTTTTGGGATTTTTTTTTTTTTAATATATAAATCCTTTTAGTCCCACTGTGCATTGTGCCTTGGAAATGAGCCACAATGAAGATTTTTTTTACGGTGTTGCAACATTCAGGTATCTCAAATATACACAGACGGAATAAGCTTTTTATCAAAGCTTCGAAATCATCAGTAACTGAAGATGATGCGCTCTTCTTTAACTACTACATCTTGTTATTTTTTTTTTTCGATATTATTTTCTTTAAAGATCTTATTTAAATTCTATGTATCAACATTCATGTGTGTATGTGTGTATGTGTGTGTGTGTGTGTGTATGAAGAAGAGGCCCTGAGCAACTCAACAACTTTGACAGGCAGCACCAGCGGCACCCAGTTGTTGATGTATGGTATGATCGCATTTGTATTGCATCAAACGGCGAAAATTAAGATGAAGCAAATAATGAAAAAGCTGAAGCTGAGGCAGCAAGAAACTCGAAGTATTCAACTCCTGGTGGCTTTTGCTTCATCTGCCATTTTTCCAATTTTTTCGATTTTACATTTTGGTTTTTTGTTTTTTGTTTTGTTTTGTTGGTTTCTGTTTTATAATTGGGAGCGTTTATCAAAAAATTACTCGCGGTTGTGCGCGTCCATGTAAGCCGCGTATGTACATATGTATGTAGTATATATATATATATATGTGTGCCCCACATGCCACATGCATGTACAAAGTGAAACAGTAATTAAGGCAACATAACATCTGCTCCACCTTGAATTGAATTGGATTTTTGGTTTGATTTTTTTCTTTTACATTTTTGCGGTTCGTATTTTGGAATATTTTAAAATTTTTTTTTTTTATTAACATTTCTTTTTGTTTTTGGTTTGTGCTCTTTTTTCTTTTGTGAGTGAGCCGCAATTTTTGCGCTTCAGAATTAATTGATTTTTGAAGTACCTGGTATATAAGAAAATAGATGATGAAAAACAATGTACATGAAAAAATGTACGTGAATGCATCAGCACTCATTTTTAATATTTTGGGCAATCATCACATTGGATTTTTTTGTTTTTATTGTTGCTTATAGCAAATCAAAACTCATAAGCACCGCTGATTTTTCAATATTTGTTGAGGAATTAAATTTATTGCACTCATCAACATTTTATAGACGAAAACCTCTAATTAAATTGGAATGAAAGTGTTTTTATTCGAATCATAAACTTAACATGTCAAATTCAATGTCACATACCGACTTAGATGCAAACATACGAACAAGTACATATAGTATATGTATATGCGACACAAAAAATAGCAATGTAAGTATACCTATTTAAAATTGATTGATTTTGAGTAGAATCAATCAATTATACTTAAATCATAAACTCTTCAAAAATTCTTTCAAGTACCTACTTCAGGGATATCAGGTAACTGAGCTTTAGTATGCGGTATGCTTTTGAACATTTCTTTAGATCATTCGTTTTGCGACAAAGTTGAAAGACTTCTTGCAAATTCCAGTCCAAGTCTGCAACGGATTTAACTCAAACTAAATTAAAAAAATGGAAAATAATGAAAAATTAAGTTTTTTTTTTTAAATAGTCAAAATTATGAAAATGGGATAAATTTATTTAAAATGTATTTAACTCTTAAGGTATGTGTACATAAACCTTAAGAGTTAAATGATCTTAGGAGCATTAAAATGAAAAGGTAATTGAAAAACTCCTAAAAAATGACAAATTCTTAAAATGAGCAAATTCTAAAAATGAACAAAATTCTTAAAATGCCGCAAATAAAAAATAGTGGGCAAAAGCTAGTAAGACTTTTTAATTTAAATTTCGCGCGGAAACCCATTCATCAAAATATTATTTTTTAAGGTTGGTATGACTGTCGGTGACATCTGTGCCAAATGTCACATCAAAATAATCATTAGTGTTTAGTATACGCTTGTCTTTCTCTGAAGTAAAAAAAGTGCATTCGGCGATTTTCACAATGAGTGAAATTATTTAACAACGAAGTTCCATTAAATTTTGTGTGCGGAATCAAATTTCTGGTGGCGAAACGTTCAGAATGTTGCAAAAGGCCTAAGGCCTTCGGTGATAATTGTATGTCGCGAGCAAGTGTTTTTGATTGGTACAAATTGTTCAAAGATGGTCGAGAACGCGTTGACGATTGACGACGAACCACGTCCAGGACGGCCATCAACATCAACTGATGATCAACACGTCAATAAAATCAAGGAATTGGTGCTCGAGAATCGACGATTAACAGTCAGAGACTGATGCCTTACTGGCATCGTTGGAATATCGGAAGGATCAGTGAAAACCATTTTAAAACATCATTTGGGCCTAAGAAGAGTGAATGCACGATTGGTTCCAAAATCACACTCACCCTGCATTGGTTTTACGACACCATTTTGCCAAAAAATCGACTGATATCGTTCCGCAACCACCCTATTCGCCTGACTTAGCACCGTGTGACTTTTGGCTATTTTCTAAACTCAAAAAACCGTTTCGTGGACACCGTTTTGAGTCAATTGTCAATTGAAGACATTAAACATGAATCGCTAAGCGCATTGAAGGCTATTCCGGAAATTGACTTTAACAACTGTTTCGAGAATTGGAAAAAACGTTGGCACAAGTGTATTGTGGCCGTGGGGGATTACTTTGAAGGGGACGAAATAGATTTGGAAGAATGAATAAAGAAATTTGAAATTATGAACAAAATCTTACTAACTTTTGTCCACAGTAGTATATAAATACTAAAATTAAACAATAGTCGGAAAATAGACAAAATCTTAAAAAACTTAATAATCCCAAAAAAAAACAAATTCTTAAAATTCTTAAAATGAAAGTTGAAAATGTCGATAGAAAAATCCTAAAAATGAAAATAATCAAAATAATGGACAAAATTCTAAAAATGCCGAATTTCCAAACAAAATAAATGAATTTTAAAAATGGACAAAATACCATACTAAAATTAATCAAGTCAGAAAATGGTCAAAATCTTGAAAAGTGGGGAAATTTTGAAGTAAGTAGTGGAATATCAAAAATTAAAAATAAAAAATCTTATGTATTTGTAAATGGAATAAGTCAAAGAAAATTGGACAAAATTCTAAAAGTGAAAAGATGATGAAAAAGTCCCAAAAAATGGAAAATATCCAAATAATGGATGAATTCTAAAAAAAAAATAGCAAATTCCGAAAATGGACAAAATTCTTAAAGCGCCGAAAATCTAAAAAGACAAAATTTTAAAGGAATTCTAATAGTATGTTCAACATACTAAAAGTCGTAACATACTAAAACATAACAAAAGTCGTAAAATAGACAAAAACTTGAAAAGAGTGTAAATTGTAGAATAAAAAAAAACCTCTTAATGCTTAAAATAGATGTCTAAAAAAATGACAAAATTCTGAAAATTAACAATTTTTAAAAAATACCCTAGTTTTTAAAAATAAACCAAGCCATATTATATGTAAATATACAAATCTTACAAAAATGGGAAGAATTTTAATATAAAAAAATTGTGCAATCAAAAATAACAGAAAATGAACAAAATTGTAAAAACGAGCAAATCCTCAAAATAGAGCCAAGTAATTTAAAAATGTACCTATGATATTTTGGGGTCAACATTTTAAAAATAAACAAAATTCATGAAACGTACTATATCCCTAAAATGGTCCAAACCCTAAAAATAAAATAAATCCTTAAAAATGGAAATTAAGAAAAATGGGCGTAATTCCAAAACGAACAAAATTCGCCAAGAGACCGAACTCAGTAGAAGTATATTTTTCTCAAAGATCTGGGAGTAGTACATATAAAGTTGATAACGTCTTCAAAGCTCGCTCGCTAACTATGTGACATTACTAAAGATAATTGTTGTCCATTTTCTTTTTAAATTATATCAGCCAGGTACACATTAAGTCTATGATATCGGTCTTATGGACATTCTGCCTAATACATTGACTAATTGTAAAAATGCCTAATGATTGCCTACAATTTTAATGAGTTGAAACATTTTTCAATTTCGAAAATGAGAAAGAAAACACATTTGGGCCACAATTTTCATTAAATATTTTAAATTTCACCATTTACTTAAACACAGAATTTTATTAATTTTAAAACGTTATTCAAGCTGAAAATGTAATTCATATTTGTGTGTGTGTGTTCTCTTCGAGTCTTTACTTTAAAACACATATCAATAACACTTAATTTTTCCAATAAATTCAAGTGGTTCTTGCGTTCATGTTCAAGTGCTTATAAAATTTCATTTTAAAAATTTCTACCACTCAATTCTTTTTAAATTTTTTATTTTGTATTTTCTGATAACTCAATAGGCGAAATTTTACAATGAGGCAGAACAATAACCAAATGAAAAACAAAAATAAGTATGAAGTATGTAGGATTGCGTATCGCCGACCCAAAATATTTTCCTCTTTACCAACCCGTTTCCCCCCTTTTGTGTCCTTTCCTTTATGTACCAATGTACACGTTTTAGTTCATTCCTCCATGGGTGATATTTTACATATTATTTTTTTCCAAATGCTCGTGGCGCGCGAGGTGCATATTTAACCCAAAACAAACCTTTGGCTCCTTTTCAGCACGTCGCTCTTATGCATACACACGAGTACATAAATGTATATATGTAAATGTAAATGTTTGTACTTCTATGTAAGTATGTGTGCGTGTATGTTTGTATGTATGTATATTGGAATTGCCCAACGTCTGGTTTCAGTTTTCATGTTTTTTTTTCTTCCTTCTATTTTTCCTCTTTAATTTTTTTCTGTTTTTGTTCAATTTGCTGTTGGAATTTTGCTCCATCAATATTTCCTCGATTAGTTTTCTGTGTACCGGTGCATCTGTACTGTGTGTGTGTATGTGTGTGTGTGTGTGCTGTGCGCCCTCGTCATCATCATCATCAACAGCAAACAAAATCAACATCGTCAACGTCACCGTTGCTGTTGCTCCTGCTGTTGTTGTTGCTGCTGGTACTGTAAGCATTAGCCTGTGTTCGTAAGCATGTTGGTGTTGGCGCTGCTATTCGCTCTGATGTTGTTGGCATTGTGTGGAAGTGCCAGAAATTGAAAACATCTGCTCCTTCAATATTTATGCAGCCAGCAGTGTCCGGACATATTTATTTACTAATTTTTTTCCTCTTCCTTCTTTTTTATTTATTTGTTTTTGTAAGTAGTTTCCCTTCATATTTGCTTTTATTATGATATTTTTCTTATATTTATTCTCATATTTAACACATATTTTTCTTCTTCTTCTTCTGTTTACTTGGTAACACATTTTTATACAACCAAAATCCTTGGTCGAGGAATTTTTCCCGCTAAATTATTATTTTTTTTTAAATACTTAAAAATTTTATGTGGTTTTTAATACTCAAGGATCAACTGTGATTTTTACTAAATGCGCTTTTTTATTTTTAAATGGCATGCAATTACATTGTAGAGCAAAGCGATAATTGCTGAAAATTGCAAAGAATCTTTGGTAAAAATGTTAAGTCAAAACGAATCGAATTGGTGATATTTTCTCAGCGGAAAGTAGTCAGCATATTAATAAATTATAAAATATAATATACTTTTTAACTTTAAAAATGAACAAACGCTACTATTTTTATATCACTGCATGGATTATAAAACTTTCACAGAAACGGTTAATGAAAAATTCAAAGATTAAACACTTGATGCAACCAAATCTTGTAACTTGCTGCGCAGTGTCTTTAGAAATTTTTGATATTCACAACCAGCACATGTAAAACTTACATCCATCCTCCCTTTAATTTTCTCAGCAAAATAACAAGCAGCAATCAAGTAGGAGATAACATCAACAAATTATTACCTGTAATTTACAGCAGCAACAGCATAAATGTTTCCTCCTCAACCTCAATTCCATCTTTTTGTCTTTTCCACCATTCTTCCCCGTCTGCCGCCTTGAAGAATTTTATCGGTACGACAAATCTGTGGTGCGCCTGTATTTGTTCCATTACATACATACATATGAGTACTTATGTGGTATCTTGTATCTCAAAAAAATAACGGCTTATTTGAAACAGATTTCTATCAAAATTCAGCAAAAACACGGAATCAAAAAAAGAAAAAAATGGTTAAGCTCAATAAAAAACTCCGAGAATATTGTCAGAATTTACAACCACTTTCTTAATATGTACAAGTATACTCGTATTCATGTATCCTATATTGTATGCGAGTAGTTGTATTTGTATTTGTATGTATTGTGAATATACCCTTACCCGTGCCCGTATATCAGAGCTTATGGTAAACAAGTAAACAAGTTAATTTTTTTATTTTATTTAATTTTTTTTTTGTTTTTTTTTGTTTTTTTTTGTGTGTTTTGTGAAATCCAAAAAGTTTTGTATATAGACACACACACACTTTTCTATACTCAACTTAAATGACGAGGAACGATAGAAATCTTTTGTTTACGTTATTTCGTTGTATCTGCATCGCTCTGCTCTTGCATCTTATTACAGTATACGGTAGTATAACTACATGCGAATACTACAGTAGTGCGGGAAACTGAAATGGTATGTACGTACCATATGTATGTATGTAAGTATGTAGTCATTGTCACTAGCATTATTTGCTGGCTGTAGTATAGTAGTGTTCGTGCTATTTTATGACGTTAGCAAAAATATTGCTGCTGTTGTTGGCTTTGTATTGCTGGTAGCTATTTATGCAGCAGCAACTTTTATGTTTTTTCCTTTTTTTTTTTTGCGCTTGAAACTTTCGTATCGTTCATTTGCTTAAGTGAAGTTGAAGCAGTAGGTTATGATTTTGATACCCTACTTCTTTTGCTGTCGCTGTTGTTGCTTCTTCTGCTTTCACATAATAGCATATATGCTATTTTTATATTGTCATTATCATCAAGCAACAACAACTTCTTTTATTCTTTGAATGGCACAACAGCCCATGGGGGGCCTAGGCCGAGTTTTTCGCAACAACAATAACAAATATTTGATTATTATTTATAATAATAACAAGAAGAAAATACCGTCATCATCGCCGTCGTCAGCAGCTTCCAAGAAGACAACAACGTTTTCACGATGAGGATGATGATAAAAAAGGAAACCCGCATTTTTGCCCATTTTAGCAATTTATATGCAGATACCTCCGTAGTTCAACGAAAAAAGGATCGAAGAAAATTAAGTTTCGAGTTTAGAAATTTATAGCATAAATGTGTTTAAGATACCAGCCGCAAATCGTGCTTGTTTTTCTTTTTTGGATTAGTAGTTAACAGCAGTTTTGATGTACCCATAGAAACGTGAATACTTTCCTTTTCAGAAATGATTTGCCTGTAAGTATGTACCATACACTCGGTAGTTCCCGGTAGGTAAGATCAATTTAATCGAATATATGGTATTATTACTTATGCTTTTCAGTTTGGTCTACTTATAGACCGATTGGCTCACAAACCTCGTATGATTTAATAGTTTTGAGTAAAGACATTTTTATCATTATTTTTTGTTAAAACCATTGGTCTCTGTGGCGTAGTGGTAATGCGTTGGACTGCTACGCAGAGTGTCGGGGCTTCGAATCTCGGCAAGGGCAAAATCAAAAAAAAAAAGTAGGTAAAATAATTTTTCTGCACGGCACCACCTCAGGCAATGGCTTACCTACAAGAGTAAAAATTGCTATGAAAAGCTTTTCACTTCGCCGTTCGGATTCGGCATTAAGCTGTAGGTCCCTTCCATTCATGTACAAATATAACACGCACAACATGAGTGGGTGCGATAAGCTCGGCCTAGGCCCTCCATGGGCAGTTGTGCTATTAAAAGTAAAGTAACAATAAGAATACACTTAAAAAAAAATTATGTTTTCCTAATTTTTGAAAAGAATTCTTAATATTAAATATTGGTAAAAATTTTAAAAAACTTTTCTTTTTTTTTTGTTTTAAATCAATCTATTTTTGTTTTTGCTGGTGTATTAATGAGAGTATTTGTGTGTGAGTGTGTTTTGGTGTGGTATGGCCTCAGGTGGTTTTGATTGTATTATTTTTCCTTTTTTCCGGGTATGTGTTCGTATGTGAGTGAGTTGTATGTGTGTGCATTTGTGCATTTGCGTGTTCATATTTTCTTGCTTTCAGTTTTTTGTTTCTATTTTTCCATTTCTCTAGATACTTGTGTACTTCTTTTGTTCTTTTTGGTTTTCTTTTTGTTTTGCTTCCGGTGTTAACATACAAGTCCATGTATCTTTTCACCATCCACCTTGCATAACCCTCACTAGCTTGTGCCAGCTTGTGCTTTGCATTGATTTTTTCGCACTTTTAAAACCCTCTGCTGGCTGCCTTTCGCTAACTACAACTCATTTTCTTTTATTTTGTTTTTGATTTTCGGTTTTTTTTTCATTCTCTTACATGCATGCAATTTTTTTAAATCATTATTCCATTTTTAGGTGATTCAGTAGATTTGTTTTTGTTTATTCGATTCTCGTCAATTCTTTTTTCTTCATCAGCTTTATGTGCTTCGCTGTGCTGTTTCAATATTTCTACACCCTTTTCATTATTTCATCGCTCATCATCGCCATCATCATTTTCAGCGTTCATCTTGAACCTCGTTGAGTTTGAGCATGGGCTGGCTGCTGCTTTTTTTTTGTTTTTTTTTTTTTTTTTGTTTTTAGATATTTAAGTAATTAAATGAAATTTCACACCATTCTTTTTTTTCATGATTGTTGTTTTTGTTTTTAACACATACGAGTACACACATACATACATACCCACATACAAAGCACATTGAAAGCATTTTTTCTTTTAACTAACATATTTTATGTATTGCAAAATTTCAATTCTTTTGTGCAATTTTTGTTACTTTACGCTATTTTTCCACTTCTTTATTTACTTTTTTTTTTTTTTTTTTTTTTTTTTTGGTTTTGAAAACGTGCTGACGTGATGTTGTTTCTTTATTCTAAATATCGTCTTTCAGCATTTGTTTACACACACTTTTTTGCTTCGTGTATTTTCTGCTAATATGATAAGCTTCTCATACAAAAAAGAAACGCAATATTCCATTCGTGGATAGGCGGAAGTATGTTTATGTATGTGTGTTTGTGTAAAAAGACATGAGCGCTCCAGAGGGCGCAGGTCACTCTAAACCTATGACATGAGAAACTCTTCTCTATATATATAGGAAACTTCCCCAGTAGAATAATGGATGATATATGTACTTTAAGTACATACAACAATTGTTTCTTCTCCGTCATCCCCATTCGAAGTGCGTTCTTGTCAGGGCTATCACTGTAGTCTGGATCGGTTCACACTGAGATAGTTCATACCTGTCATCGGTGTCTCACGAAATTTGTATTCTATATCTTGCACCTCATCCCCCTCTGTGCATGCTCCCTGTCATGTGCTCAGCACAATCTTATGGTTTCTTTCGTGTTGTGTGTGTGTATACTTTTTTATCTTTTAATTAAATGTAAATTTTAAAGCGAGATATTCTTCCAAAGAATACTGGTAGCGCTGGAGTATTGAAAAAAATACAACCGCAATGGCTTAAGTAAAATAAACATTTATTTTTCTTCTCCCAGCTTGTATAAAATAAGATATTTTCCTTTGCATGTCTTCACATGTGAATTTATTTTATATACATACATACTTACTATAAAAAAAAAGTTTATCGTAATAAAACCAACATTGTTTCTATCTTTTTCAGGTAAGTGATAATGAAATTCTTCTTCACAGCACAAGTAAAAAATTACATAAAAGGTATTTATTTTTGTTATCTTCATATGTCAGAAAAACATGATTATAATGTGCTTATTATTCATTAAACTAAAAAAATTAGTCAAATGACATGTCAAATGATAATTATGTGCTTATATGTGCGAGGAAATGGAAACACATTTTGAGGAAATGGAACAAACTTAATGCTTAAGGCACTTATTTACTTTTGAAAAGAAAGTATAGGACAGAATTGTCATATGACAAGTGATATGATATTTCATATGACACTTCTTATGACATTTTATATTTTTTTTTAAGTACATATGCAAAAAAAGTCCTTCAATTTTTTTTAACAATAGCACAACTTTTTTTACACCCAAAAATCCCTAAAATGTAGCAAATGTAAATTTATGTTAAAACTTTTGCAACTGTGATACTGTGAGTGAAATTCTGCATAAAGTATCGTTTCTGTCATTGAATCGATTTGGCATGACACCTTTATCGATTGGTTACGGTCTGCAACGGCGACAACGACATCATTTCGGTATACCATAAAGTTAGTCTAACATAAAAGTAGGAAGCTCGTTGAAAAGTAGCAATAATATATTGCGAAGGAGCCTAGAATGAGAAAATGCATGCGTATTGAGTTGACAGCTTTGTGCGTCGTAACTACTATTGAAATATTGTGCTCCGGGGAAGGTTACGAAAAATTAAGAAAGAACTAAAGCTGAACCCGGAAATACAAAAATATTTTGTGCAATGAAAGAATAATAAATTTCATTTATTTAGAAGAAGTAAAAGAAAAAAGAAGGAAAGTAAGAAAGTCAGAAAGTCAGAAAGCCAGAAAATATTTTATTTACATAAAGCTCAGACCACACCGCACTCTCCTATTATTGCGCATTTCACTCACTCACTCAACAAAAGGCAATTAATAATTTGTTGAGTAACTTTTGTAGTTGCTGATGTTATTGTTGCTGAATTTGTTGCCGTAAATTCTTTATGCAAATATGCGAAAAAGTTTATTATTTTCAATTCCAATACATACACACATACTCGTAAATTCAAATCATATGTATGAATTAACCACAATAGCAAGAGAGAGGGGGAATGTAAACGCATTTGCGCACGCACATGGTTCGCTTCTTAAGTGCTTCTTTTGCGCTTCTTCAAGTTCAACACCGTAGCGAACGAAGACAAAACTTTATTATTGTGAAATTTCCTTTTTTGCTGAGCAATGAAAAGTTTCTGTTTACGTTTTATTATTGTTGTTGTTATTGCCATTGTATTGCACACACTGGCGGCACAACGCAAACGTTAATAAAACAGAAAAAAAAAAAAAAAAATTAACCAACGCAAATATTAAAAAATTAAATATAAAAATTTATATATTTTAATGTTCCTGTGCTTGTTTGGGTTGATTTTTTTGATGGGAAAGGTTACACGAATGCTTAGAAGAAAAGACAAGTACTTAGGGAAAAGATGTCGCTAAAAAAAGATGTCATAGCAAACTTTAAAAAATTTAAAAAATCGTAATCTTTTACCCGGCGATTTCGATAGTCTATTGGGTAGCGCACTAGACTCTCACCCGTTAGGTTGGGGGTTCAATTGCCCTCTTTGTCTGATGGTTTATTCTCATTCCTAACATTCTTATATTCTATATTATTAATCTATTTTTTTTTTCCTTCAATGACACAACAGCCCATGGAAGGCCTAGGCCGAACTTTTCGCATCCACTCATGTTGTACGTGTTATAGTATATATTTGAAAAGCTTTTCATAGCAATTTTTACTCTTGTAGGTTTGCCATTGCCTCCCAAGAGGTGGTGCCGTGTAGAAAAATAGTTTTTTAAACTTTTTGATTTCGCCTGTGGCGAAACATTGAACCCGAGACACTCTGTGTAGAAGGCCAACACACTACCAACTACGCCACAGCGACCACATTATTCTATGTATTATTAGAAAATACATATTTAAACTGTTAGTCCATCCATGTGTTATCACAATGGGCCGTTCTGGCCTAAATGTGTTACTGGACACCCACCAAAAGCAACAACAACAAACTTTTGCTCTCCCAAATCTATAGAGAAGTTTTAAAACTACCGAAGAAGTACTTAACCCAAGTAAATAGTTTCTGAACTACTCGACCCATTTAAACAGTTTTTTCAGCAAGTCAAATAAGAAACGTTAAGAGAATTGAGTCATAAAGACTAAAAGTTGTTACTAAAAGTTTTTAGTGCAAATGAACAGATCTAGCGTAAAATTTCAACTAAGTACTAATGCAATACCCAATTTAGAAAGATCGGAAGCTGAACTTAGTTTCTAAACAAAACTCTTTGTCTTAACGGAATTATGCATGGTTAAAAGCATATAGAACTGAAACTCAATGTTTTCAAAATATTTCCATTCAAACTGTTTGATGTTTGTCGAAAATTGAATTATTAATCTAGATTCCAGTGTTTGTTTTATTAAATTATATGAATTGGATCAGCGGCTTCAAAACTGCACAGATTTGTTTATTTTAATATCATTTGGCAGCACTGTACAATGTTTCGCAATGCAACAGAGGCAACAACAACAACAATAAATATACATAAATATGAAAACAAAAACCTAATATTAATAAACTTGGAAAATTATATACATACATACATTTAGGAGACGCACATATTCGAGAATGTATTTGCCATAGCCGGAAATGCTGCATAAGTTTTGAACGAGCACAATTGCAAACACACACACGGACGTACTTCGAACCTTTCGTCTCCTCTTCTGTTGCATACATATGTAAGTATGTAGTCATTGTTGGTGTTGGTTGTTGTTGTTTCAATTTGATGGTAGCATTTGAGAAAACGTGACTTGTTTTAGAAATTCAATTCTAAATAAAAATGGCAAATAAATTCAGCTACAAATAGCGCAACCAACGTTAACGTACGTTGTAAAAGCGAGGGACAGCATGAAGTACAAACGTATAAACAAAAAGCTAAAAGGAGCTGCTGGATGGATAAGGTGAAGTACCAGGTTCAGAATCACTGACTCATACTCATCGTTCGCTGTACGTAGTGAATTGTATGCGATGCGAGACAAGGCAGAACCAAGACCAGAAACACTGACTGGCAAAACTGGTATATTACCAAACAACGATACGCAAGTGAGTGAGTGAGTGAGTGAGTGATTGTGTATTTGCGTAGTATGTGTGTGTGTTCACGTATGTGCAACTGAAATTTGTATGCGTTTTGTGCTGTATTACTATCTGCGGTTGCAATTTAACCAAACATATTGCTCCACTACCGAAAGAAAATACACTAAAAAATCAGAAATAAAACACATAGTAGTGGCAAAAGTAATGTGGCTGCAGTAGTAACTTTATGCAAAAACGAAAAATGATAACTACAAAAGCAGAAAGTAAAAGAAATGTTGCTACTAAAAAACTTTTACAGCGCGCGTAGTCAAAAATTTGAATAAAATTATAACAAAGTAGTCAATTTCTTGACTGTTTTTGTTAGTTTGTTGTTGCTATTTTTGATAGTACACATGCATGCATGCATACATACATATAAGTATCTATCTTTTGTGTGTGTTGAGATGAAAACAATAAAGTTAACATAATGTTACCAGATTGTTGTGTATGCTCCGCTTCGCTCATTCAAAGAACGTATGCAAAAAGTTTTTTTGCATTTTATTTGTATTTGTATTTCTTTTCTTATTTTTTTTTTTTTTTTGGTGTGATAAAGTTTTGTGCCTGCGAAGAAATTTTGTAATTTAATACTTTTTCTCTTCTCTCTGGTATATAGTATGTATATGTATACGTTTTTTTTTTTTTAACTTTTGTGTGGAATTTCATTTATATTAAATACATGCTGACTATGTGTACGTGCATAAATGCAAGTTTCAATTATAAGTTATGAACTATAATAATTATAAGAATTCCTTCTCAAGTTGCATAATTAAAGCAGTATTCATAAATTTGTACTACTTGAATGTTAATTTATTGTTTTTAATTGATTGCAATGAGAAGAAATTAACTGAAAATGTACTTGACATTTTTTGTTAAAAACTTAGCAGAGCTTCATCTTTTCCTCGGAATTTTGCTGTGCGCTTCACACGTAAAAGGGTATCACTTAAGAACTTACTATCAACAAAAAAAAAAGTTCATTATTTTCTGCTAGTCATTTACGTTGTGAATGTACTCGTCCTTTGCTCTCTTTTGTGGGGTACTACTTGCTACTCCTCCATTTCTCATACTTGCTCCTCCTCATGCTCTTCACAATTTAATACGATTACCTACTACTAAATATGTGCACTTAATTTGCAAAAGCCTTAACACACATTTAGCCAATTTTTCAGTAGCTAAAAACGTTTTGAAAATTACATTTGTTTCAGTTTTCTCAGTATTTATGTAGTATATTAAGATCACTGATGAGGAACCATTGCTGGTTGCGAAACGATCGTTTGATCAACCTGACATACATTGTTCTTATTCTCTGTATGGCAAAGCTAACGTTTATTAAGTGAACTTGCCAAATTCCAAATTAAAAACATAAATCATATTTTCAGTATTGTTATCAAAATATTGTAATTTAAAATATTAAAAAATTCGTTAGTTTTTAGTATATGGCTCAAAATCTTAATCCATCAAATACTTGATTTTGAAAAATTTATGTAAGGACTCTTGCAAACTAAGGCAGCGATATGTATGAGAATATGCCGCTACTTTTTGTGTGTTTGTTTTCAGTCTTTTTGGCGAGGGCGCTGCTTCAAGGAGGAACAGAGGGGCCCGTGGAGCTTTATACAATGCAGCGTGCTCCGCTCACATTTTGGCAATTAAGAGACTTAAATACACACTCTACTTTTTCTTTACGTTGTGTATTATATTTTTTTTAAAAACTTATTGCGCTTTTGTTCGCATAGCAGTTGTTAATAATACAAATTTTGATTTGGTTTTGTTTCTTTTTGTGTGCTTTTGTGGCTGTTGCCTTTTTGCTTACATTTTGCTTTTTTTTCGTTTCTTCTTTTTCATTATGCAATGTTTTATTTGTGCCAGTGCAGAGATAGAAATAAATGAATAAAAACGAGAAAGAAATAAATGAATGGAAAATATAAATAAAGCATACTGCGAAATAAAAACTAGAAACGTATTTCATATGTACATACGAGTATATAGGTACATATGTACATACATATGTACATACATGCACATTTTGTATCTATAATGTCACAATGTTTTTGTCTGGACATTGGAGAGCCAAAATAACAACAGCCAGCAACAGCAACCAACGACTTTATAAGAAAGATATTTTATTTTTAAGAAAAAAAAATTGTATACATTGGGTCGGAATATTTTGCAAATTTGCACAATTTTTAATTTTTTTTTGTGCAACAACTTAAAATTTATCCATGTGTGTTGTGTGTGTATATGTATGCAACTTGAGTATCTGTAGTGCACAAATAGCAATTTCAACTTCACCAACCAACAACAAAGTAACCCTAATCAATGTAACAATAGATACTCAGGATATTTTCATATACATATGTATATGTAGCAGAAGTTGTGATATAATATCCAATAACCGGAGGTATACTCCAAAATAGTATGCTTCTCTTTTCTTTATCCTCTTCCCGCTGTTTCTTCTCGTTATTCCCTCTCCTTTTTCTAACTTTGGCTGCCCATCACTTTTCGCCTTCTATTTCTTACCTATTTTTCGCTTTACCTTTCTAAAGCGAATTGAACAAAATTCGATGTACATCATTGAAATGATCTCTTGAACAACTGTGGAGGAAAATGCCACGCCTACTATCCATACAAGTGAAATATTTAAAGGGCAAGCTCATAGAAAATAGTGAAGAAAATGATGTGGAGTAGTTGTGCCCGGGGTCAAAACTCGAAAATAAGAAAAAATTTAAATCTTCCCAACAGGCCCAAGTAATGGCAGACTTTCAAGTGTAAATATTGCCTATGAAATGCTTTTCACTTTGCCGTTCGGATTCGGCATAAAACTGTATATCCCTTCCGTTCATGTACAAATATAACGGCTATTGTGATATTAAAAGGAGATTAAAGAAAGAAGATGGGACAATTTTCATCGTAGGGCAATAACCATGCCTATCTCCCATACATCTGAAATCTTCAAAGAACAATTTACAAATAGAGACTGTAATGTGGTCGCTGTGGCGTAGTGGTAGTGCGTTGGACTGCTACGCAGAGTGTCCGGGGTTCGAATCTCGGCACAGGCAAAATCAAAAAAAAAAAGTAGAAAAAATAATTTTTCTACACGGCACCACCTCTTGTCAGGCAATGGCAAACCTACAAGAGTAAAAATTGCTATGAAAAGCTTTTCCTTCGCCGTTCGGATTCGGCTTTAAACTGTAGGTCCCTTCCATTCATGTACAAATATAACACGCACAACATGAGTGGATGCGAAAAGCTCGGCCTAGGCCCTCCATGGGCTGTTGTGCCATCAAAAGTAAAGTAAAGTAAAGACTGTTATGAGTGAGGCTGATAAAAAATTATTTTTCCAAACAATTTTTTTTTCTTCTTTAGCTTTTTTCTTATCCTTCGCCTACTCTCTCGTTTTCATTTTCCTTCTTCTTAATTTACATCTTCACAAGTTTCTTTATGTTTACTCTTTAGTTCAATATCTCTACCCATTATCTTTTGCTTTGATCCAAGGGACATATGTTCATTTATTCTTCGTTCTAATTTGGAGTCCACCTCTGTATGCTACTATTCTCGATATACATACATATATCAATTACCATTTATGTATGTATGCAATCGTATGTTTCGTATTCCAGTGAAACTTGAAAGAATTTCACAATTTATGCATGAAATACTTTTAAAACTCATATGCACATATTTTGCGAAACTCATATTTCTACACTCAGAAAAAAAACTACGCACGGAAAGTTTAGCAAACTAAATTCGGCTCTTGCTAATTTACAGGCTTTTAACTGATTATATTTTTTATCAAATAAAATGAATTGTAAGTTTTGATCACTTACAATGCATGATTGTAATGATTGTGTGTAGAGAGAAATTGAAAGGTGCAAAGAGTGCGCCATATTCAATTCAGAATTCACGGTAATGCGTTCAAGTGCCAACTTCGGGAAAACGTTGGCTCAGTAGTTGTATATACATAAATTATATCTAGTTGGGTTCAATTCTCGTCTGCCATTTTAACGTATTCACTTTGGTTATTTTTAAACTTGCCAAATATTTTTGATTACTTTTTACAATCATTTTTCATGAGCGTCGAATATTTTCTCGATTCTATGTATGCATATTTACATTTTTCATTCTATTATCTCTTCGTTATATTTAAAATATCGATTTACATTTCAAGTGATTTCTCGCCGCCCCAGTTCTACCAATTTGTGCAACTTTTACTGTGATATAAAAACACAAACTTTACTTTTTCTGTTATTTTAATTTATGTAAATTTCTCAGTTTCTTATCTTTGCATCATTTACAAATTCTGTTTATTGTTGGATTTTGCATTCATCTTTCGGAAGAAAAACTTACCCGAAAGCAAGCAAAATTTCAGAAGCGAAGGTGCGATGAGATTGAAATACTTATGTAGTAGGTAGGAGTGGAATGGTAAAATAGCAGTAGAAAATAGTACATAGTAGAGCAATAGAGAAGAAAGATTTAAATTTAGTTTTTTTGCTCTCTCTTTCTGTTTTTTGCATAAGGAAATAATAAATTTCATTTCAATATGCAAATTTTTGTATGTATTTCTAGTTTTTATTTTAGATAAGAAATTAATGCAAATATAAATATTTTTAACTTAATTTTGTTATTTTTGTGTATGCGTGCGTATGTGTGTGTGTGTATGAGTGTGCGATATAAATATTTATTGTTTTTTTTTTTTGTTTTTTTTGTCTATTGTGTGAAACTGGAATTAATTCATAGTATTTTTGCCGAAATTTCACACATAATTTTCAAGTAATCAATTTGTGTATTGTTTTCCGATTTCTAGTTTAAATGATTTTCGGTTTTATTTTCATAATTATTTAAATTGCAAAATCTTTAAATCACTTATTTTCCAATGCAGTTGCTAGGATTAAACAATTTGTATTTTAATTTACATATCCTCAGGTTGGAATATTTTTAAATAAATATTTTATACTTGTGAATGCAATCAAGTGCGCATGACCTTAAATTGTTTATACTATTTGCTTATAGCCAATCTGCTTTCATGAGGCAATAATCTTGTTATTGTACAATATTTAGCAAAAATTTAACAAAAAAAAAATTCCAAAAATTAATTGCAATACTATTTTATTTAGATTTAAATAATTATTTTGGGAAATATTGATTTCTAATTTCAAAACAAACAATAAATTAATGTATGAAAGCGCGATATACAAATTTAAAGCTATGAACAGAGACAATTTTTCCATTTTTTTTTGTGTACTTACGTGATATTTGTATTTTTATACAAAAATAGATTGTATATAATAAAAAAAAAATACCAATCGAATTCCAGCTCTTCAAAATATAAATATTTACACTCGATTGTTTGAAATAGAAATGTTAAAGAAAAGTGTGAAGTGTTTAAAGCTCATAAACAATTAAAATATTTTTCTATGTAATAAGCAAAAATTATTCAACACATTAGCCATTAGCCTCAACATGTACCAAGATTTTAGCACTTGCACTGAATCCATATTTGCACTTGACGAGAAAAAAAACTGGAATGTAAAAAGCCTTGAGATCAAGCGGAGACTAACTCTTGCCAACAGGTGTTACTACGGGCTCAGTAGGCAATTGAGAAGTAGAGCCCTCTCTCGACCGACGAAAATAACGCTCTATAAGTCCCTCATCCTTCCCGTCCTAATGTATGGCGCAGAGACGTGGACATTGACCATCAATGATGAGAGACTGTTAGGAACGTTCGAGAGGAAGATACTCCGTAAGATCTACGGTCCAGTATGCGTGGACGACGTGTATCGAATAAGATGGAACGATGAGCTGTATGAGCTGTACGCCGACACTGACATAGTCAAGCGTATAAAACTCCAGCGGCTTCGCTGGCTGGGTCATGTTGAGCGAATGGAAGAAAGCGCTCCGGCTAGAAGGGTGTTTTATTCGAACCACGGTGGAGGATCACGCAGAAGGGGACGTCCTAATCTCCGTTGGAAAGACCAGGTGCAGGGCAACCTGACTGCACTTGGCCTTATCAACTGGCGCCAGCGCGCGCATAGCAGAAGTGACTGGCGAAGCTTTGTGGAGGCGGCCAAGACCGATCATCGGTTGTAGCGCCAGCTAAGAAAGAAAGAAGAAGAAGAATGTAAAAAGCAGAACGCAAAACCAACCACAGCAAAAAAAAAAAAAATGCATTAAATATTGATTAGCAACTCGAGTCGAGTTCATCATTTGGGCTACAAATGTTTGTAAGTGTGTGTGTGTGTTAAATAACTTTGTGCATATGCGATTAATTGTCGCACCATAGTCGAATGTGTTCAAGCTCTCTCTCTCAAAACTGAGGAAACTATAGAGAATGAGCTGATACAATATTGCGTTGGTTTAGACCCCGCCGAAAAGAAAAAAAGGTTTAATAGCCACAAGCCGCAAAACAAGAGTGCGTGTGTGTTTGTCGACGAGCGAGTGACCACAGCAGTGGCCAGCATAGAGGAAAATATAAAGCTAAAACCATGTACTAGTGTGTGAATGTGTTCACAAAAAACTGAACCTTTTTTTCGCTTTTCATTTTGCAGCTTTAATTTGTTATCCTCCATGTAGCGTAATAACAGGTGGCCGGTCATCAGCAGCAAGCGCACTCAGCACAACAGCAACACAGCAAAAGTTGTAGAGTGAAAATCCAGTTAACGATTAGAAATTGTTGATGTTAGCGCCGCGCCGGCAATGTTAATTTTCATAAAATGCTGTGTTAAAGCTTCGCTGTCCCTGAAACTATATTTAATGTTGCTATTTTCTAGAAGGTATATGCTCGTATGTATATACTTATTTATAATATAAAACCTAACTACTATAGCTATACAGCATCAATAATTATCTTAGCAACTGCTGCTGTTGCTGTTGCTGATGAGGCAACAGCTGTTGTTTACTGCTGATGATGTTATAATTTTAATGATTGTGGCCAGTAAACAGAAAAAAAAAAATAAATAAAAGGCATAGCCAATCGGCATAGTCAACATCGAAATGACAGCAAGATTTTAATGGCAAGCTCAATCGAGGAGAAAAAAGCTGCTGATGTTTTGTTAACAACAACATTCTGTTTTCCCACATATACAAACCATAAATAAAAGCGAAAACAATTTTTGGTAAGCATAAATTTTAACCAACTATTATTTTTCACGCACACATAAATAAATTAAATAAATAAGCAAATAAGTTGAAAAAATATATGATTGGGGCAAGGAATTTCATGCACTCGATCGAAATCGAAAATATGCACTTAAAATTCAAAAATATGCAACTGAAATTGTAATAAAAATACCTAAAATAACAATACCTAGCAAGCAAAATAATTTGTTTAAAGAAAGTACGAAAAAACATATGTTTAAATATAAAACATAACTAAATATCGTTGCCTTGCTTTGCAAAAGCCCTAACACGCATTTTTCAAATTTTCAAGTATCGTGATCTATCCTTGGGATTAACAGTTCGCTCAAAACTCGAGTTAGGAAACATAAAAACTTACGCCTATTTTCCATTATAAATCATTCCAAAAATTTTAAAGTTCTTAAATAATTATTGCAGTTTAATTAATATAAAGCTATGAGAATTGCTAAATTGGAAAAATTTTTCAAGATTTCTCAACATTTTGGGATTTATAATGAAAAATATGCAAACAGTTTTTATTTTTCCTAACCTGAGTTTATCAATTATTCCTTGTTATGTCACAGAACTTATGTTTGCCACCACATTCGCGAACAATTATGTGATCTATTTTTCAAGAAAAAAGGATGCAAAGTTCGCTCAAAATTGTCTGATTTAAAAAAAGGCAATAAATTTTTGCGACAATTTTCTTAACTTAAAAAGCCAATTTCCTTTTCTGCCGCTTCGTTAAACATGCATATATTGAAATCACTTAATTTCGAACGAATAATTTATTTATTTATATTTTTTTAATGCACAGAAAATGGATCAAAGCATATGTTTTACTGATTTTAATAGTCAATGGAATTTTTGTGTAACAACGTCCATGTTTGTTTAAATTGTATCTTACCTCGAGAAAAAAGTAGAAGAGTTTTTAAAAGAGAAAACTGTGTACATTAAATCCATTGATGTGCAATGAAAATAAGTAAATGTTGGCGAAAAATAAGCATAACGTTCCAAATTCCAAGAAAAACGCATGTTCTTTGATGTCGAATGTCTAATGAAGACTGCAGTAAATGGAAAATATGGTAAAAAAAATAGAAACAAAAAATTAGTTAAAAATATATGCACAGGCATATTAAAAAAATATTTAGGTACATATTACAGAAGCATTTGGAAAGAAAGTATAAAGCTGTTGGAAAAATCAGCTAAATTTTATGTGCTTACTAAAAACGCTTTTAAATAAGAGTATGTGATTTATTTGTATGCGTGTGTGGTGTATGTTTGTGTGCGCGCGCATATTATGTGTATGGGCTTTTATGCTTGTATGCAAATCCAAAAAAAAACAAACAAAAAATAAAACATTGCGGGTGTGTTTAATTGCCAGAAACGTAAATAGAAGAGAAGAAAGTATGAGTACTGAAGGCGAAGCCTAAAAGTATACTGCAAAATATTGTTTGTGCCTTTTCACTTCTACTCACTTACGCTTTTTTGAGGCATTGTTAAAGGATATGACTTTTAAGACCTGATGCTTGCAAAAACAATAAGAAATTTTCGTTTGACACTCAAAGAATACATAAATTCAAACAAACACATACAAATGCAGTAGTGAATAAGGTGAAATTTATGGAAATAAAAGAATTTTGCAAAAAGGAAGGAAAAGGGAAAATGGAAAATGGAGCAGCGTAAATTAAATGTAAGAAATAAATACATGTGAAAATGTACCGGAAAATTGCGAAAAATTAAGTATGTTAAAATTGAATCTTGTGCCCAATTCTAACCAACTTTTATTTCTTGTTTTTTAGTTACAGCACCTAATGGAATTTTAGTCAACAACAAAATTTCAGTTCCTTGTTCTTTTTCAAAGTACCTATAATAAATGTTCACTAACTTTTCTTATTTTTCATCAACATATTTCAAAAACTGCATTAATTCACTTAGAGCATTAATTTTTGTTTACCAAAAATTATGCTGCAAATAAACTTTAACAGCTACTGAGGAAAACCATACACAACAAAACAATACTAGAAAAAAAAAAAAATTTGTTGAGAACATTATCGTCATCGGCAAAAGTAGCTCCGCATTTGCGTATGAAAATGTTTCTGAAAATCTAAAAACGCACCAATTACTGCAAATGAAATTTTGCTCACAAACAAGCAAACAACAAAAATGTCTAACAACTTGTTGTTTTTGTTTTTGTGTTTATTTTCTTTTTTTTCTGCCACAAAAAATAAAAGTCTTAGTTTTTTGCAGCAACGAAAAACTTTTCATACTATACATACTCACAACTCTGACTGGAGAGAGAGGAAGAGAGAGTGAGTGAGAAAGCGAATAAAAACTTTTTACATATACATGAACACACAGTTCTCTGCAAAGCGAGGTGCTCCTAAAAATATACTTTAGAGTAAAGTTTGGTAATTTTTGTTGTTGTTATTTATACTTTTAGTACCATTCATTCTACCTATATTATAAAGCTCAAAGCTGCTTACTTACAGAGAGAGACACAGAGAGAGGGTGTGTGTGTGTGAGTGTGGATCTGTGTTTAGTTTAAAGGAGTATAGGAAACGGAAACGAAGCAGCGCACACACCGTCACACTCACACCGGAAGTATTAAGCTTATGATGGTCAATAGTGTTAAAATGTTATACATTGTGGTTTCTCTGGTCTTGTAGTTTGTAACTTTGTACAAAGTAGCAAGTGAAAAGTTGTAAACACATTTTCCCTTTTTAAATGCATATCTTCATTTACATACATACATACGTACAGACTCATACAAATACATACAAACAACAAAAGCATAGTGATGTTTGTTGGCAGGAGTATTTTTTACATAATACGAAAAAGTTTTCTAAGCTTCATTTAAATTGTGTATTTTATTCATTTCATTATTCGGCGTTCTTTTTCTATTTTTTTTTGTTTAGTTCCCACTTTTTATGCGTATACGAATAACTTTATAGTCTTGTAATTTTATTTTAGTATTGATTCAAATCACTTTGAAATTATATGCAAGGCAAAAAATAAAAAAAAAGGATATTTAACAAGAAAAACTTTCAATATTTATACTTTAACGTAAATGTTTTATAATTTCAAATTTCACATAGAAAAAACAAAAAAAGAATAGAATTGATATTTCGTTAAGGTAAAAGGAAAAGGAAAAAAGAAGCAATCGACAACTAAAGCTCTGTCCTCTCGCTCTCGTAGAAGAAAAGGAATGAAAATAAATACTTAAATTTATCCTTTTTGTTTTTGACAAGCACACACAGATAAAAAGAAATTGTTTGGAAAACTGAGGATTTGGATGAGGACCCTCTCAAATTTATAGCTTCTTTGTGTTTTTGGAGATGTTTTCCCGGGAGTTGTTGAGGTTCCATTTCGTAGATGGAAAGTTTTTGCTTGTTTTTTTTAATTTCTTTGTTTTTCATCTACAAAATATAAAGTCAGTTGTTTATTGTGTATTGGGAAGTAAAAACTTGAAACTGTTTCAACAAAGTAAAATATTTTACTTTTATTCCTTAGTGCATAATATTCTTATTTACACACATTTTAATTTTTGAGTATAACTCACCTAAATACGTATAACTAAATTAAATGCCATAATATGACCATAGAAAGAAAGAATTTATTAATCAATTAAAATCTAAAATATTACCAAACTTCTGCAAGACTAATTTTATGTAAAATTTAGAAAGCATATTTCAATTTTACCGCTGTCTGCCTCTTTTGTTTATAGCCTTAACATAGAAACCTTAATTCAGCCTCTTATCAGAAGACTGATTTGCAAACTCAGATCGTTTTCAGCAGAAAGATCTGTTATCATTAGCTCAGAAAAGTGTTATAGCTTATATGGAATTGAACATCAAGTGTTGAATAATAAAAGCTTCTGGAAAATTTTCTGAAGATTTTTGCGTGTTTCTATATCAAATAAATTTAATTACTCTATGTTTGCTTTGCTAAGTATATCGGATAATGTCTAGCATTTTTCTGCGCATAAATGGCAAGCTGTTATTACATCTAGACATGCATACATAGTAGATACAAATGAACCTAGTCACAGTTAAAAAGTATACACAAAATTTTGAGTCATGACTCTTTCGCACACGTACTTGCTCCAATTTAAATTGCATTTTCTTACTTAGGCTATAGAATAAACTGCTTACTACTTTATGTATGTGTTTGTTTAAAATATAAGTGCATACAATTGTTCTTATTCTAAATATACATAAGAAAATAATGACCACAACACGATTTCCAACAGCATATAAATTATTTGTTGTTTTGTACCTATTTTGTATTTAACGCTTGATTTGCTTTACTGCCAACAAGCAATGAAAAATAAACTCAAACTAGTACATAGACTGAACCTGGTCGTTTACTTGTAAAACAATCGAGTACAAGTTACAAACAAAATACTTGTGGTCAGTAACAAAAACATAATAAAATCTAAGAAAAATGAAAAAACACAAAGTGACGAAAGCATTATGATGAAAAAGACAACAATACTAAAAGGGTAGATCTGGTTTAGAAACTGGTTACTGCTATTAAGCATGTATGGTAGTTCCAAGTATTAGAAGTATACAAGCGATTAAAAGTATAAGATTTCAGCTGAAAGAAAACTAATTGAAAAAAGAGCGAGTGTTATATATAAAAAAGCGAGTATGTATATGTGTATGTGTAAGTGTAACTGACTTTGAAGTACCCAACGGGAAAGGAGCCTCTTTACCTACACCAGAGCGCTACCCAGCGCAAGAAGAAGAGCCCTAGTAAGCAATGCCTTAAGAGCATTACTGTTAGGAGCACCGATGAAAAACTCTAATCTGACTCATAGGTTGATAAGACCGCTTATGAATTGTTCTCGGAGTAAGTTTTGAAAGAGAGCAGGAGTTAAAGTGATGGCGTATACGGATGATGTGGTTTTGTTGGTATCAGGACAATGTCCAAACATATGTAATTAGTGGAATTATGGAAGCATCACTTGCCTGTAGGATGTGGATTAGGACTGAATCCAAGTAAAACAGAACTGATACTCTTAACTAACAGAAACAAAATATCCATTTTCAACCTTCCCCGACTAAACGAACAGACGATGACTTTCTCAGCAAGTGCAAAATCATGCTCACGGAAATTAATTTACGTTAACGCGTGTCACGTAAAATTCACACCCCGTACCCATCTCTGCATGGGAGTATGTAACATTGAACTGGATACTCAACACTGAGCAGCCGGTGAGGAATACCAGTTTTGTTTTGTATGCTATAAACGAGTGATTGATAAGGGATGGATGTTCCAAACACGCGTGGACGTATAAAGTGGTAAGCGTACCAATTCTGTGCCGTGCTGTGGTGGAAAGCTCTCAATAGGGTGTATACCGTCAGAAAACTAAGTAGTATAGAAAGTATAGCATGTGCTGGAATTTCTGGTGCCATCCGTTCATGTCATAAGGACGCTTTAAATGTTCTAATGCACTAGATCTCTATTGACCCCTTTATAAAACAGGCGGCAATCATGAGCGCCATAAGGCTGAGACAAGCGGGTAGCTGATAAGTCTTACGGTCATGCTAGACTACTAAAAACACACAAACAACCAATACTTAAGTAATAAAACAGATTATATTGTTCCAACTGCGACGCTCAATAAGAACTTCACGATACCTCTACCCACTCGGAAAGAATGGAGCTGGAACAACTTCGACATCACGATGAATTTAAGATAGATTTTGGTGTGGGAGCGGGTATTTTATCACATAAGCATAGAATTGAATCATCTGTAGGTCTCCGTAACCCAGCAATTTCTAAAACACCTCCAGGCATTTTATATAAAATCCATCTAACAAGTTAGGAGCAAGGATGTAACTATAACACGGCGCTAACGCTGCTTCGGATCGTGATTCGAACCACCACTTCGACCAACCCATCAATCAAGATTTGGAAACAAATATTAACCAATCTCTGAAGTTTATTTAGTTCTTCGTGTAAACATTCAGGAAAGAACACAGTTCATCTTTGCGATACGTACCAAATTTTCCCGCTGGGTAGCATCATTGTCTTTGCGTAGTAAGTAGGATACTTATCTTTAATACTAGCAAAACTAGAGTAACTGATTTAATTTGTCTGATTATAAGCAATGTAAAGTGAATCCATTCGAATGTTTGCGTGCTCCAAATGCAAATTTCATCCAAATTTTAGAAAGAATTTCGAATAGAGTAGGATTTTTTTATTTTTTGAATGTACTGCACCTAAAATTTCAATTTACTTTTGAATATGTGCTAAAAATAAATTAAGTTTGAAGCGGCCGTGTTTACGAAAATGCTTTCTTTATTTATCTTCATAACTTGTTAAAGGTCAAGTATATGGTATTTAAGTTGAAATTTAAATTTTATTACAATGAGCTAATCACACAAAATGCTCGCACTGCTATGTCCGTTCTTTCTTCAGCGTACTCCAGAGGGCATTTTCAGGATAAGATTGTTTTGTTGTAGCAACATGAAGCCAACAACTAAATATCAAGAAGAAACAAAAAAAAGAAATAAATATATTAAGGAAAAAGGCAGGAAAAGAAAAATAATATTCATGAAAATGCAAAGCCATACAATTTATTTATGCTAGTTTAGCAAAACAAATAAAACACA
Organism: Palloptera scutellata; assembly: GCA_958295655.1. Lineage (NCBI taxonomy): Eukaryota > Metazoa > Arthropoda > Insecta > Diptera > Pallopteridae > Palloptera > Palloptera scutellata. Next base: position 18,514,524 of record OY282452.1, read on the forward strand.
AAATTGTGCTTTCTCTCTTTGTATATGTTTATCATCTGTGAATGTGTATGAGAGTGTGTGAGTGTGTGTGTCTAATTTGTTGAATTTTTCAATTATGTGTTCTAATGCGTAATATTGTTTGGTTGCTATTAGCCTTGTAGCTTAGGACACCAGCATATCAGCCTTGCAAGAATTCTCTGAATTTTCTAATATTTCTTTTTCAAGAAGTTATTATGTAAATGGTTGGAAGGCAGCGTGAGCGGAAGAGAAGGAAACTTATGTATGTATTACTTGGAATTGTCAAATATGAAAGGAACTATTTGCTTTTTGTAAAAAACAAATTTTGTGTATATAATTTTGTTTATTAAATTTGGCAAAATTCATAAGCATACAAGAATCATATGCATAATAAAATTTTGAACGGTAGCTAGGCTATAAATTCTAAGTGCCAGTTAGTTTCTCTCCCACTCAAAAAGGAACAAGGTAGGTAAATAAATATAGAATAAGATTCTGTTTATAACTTTCACAATTATTTATGCTTTCAACGAATTTAAATTTTGTACAAATATAAAAATGCGAGAGTAGAAATTGACTATCATAAAAGAAAAATTCACGTGCTTAAATTTTGTACGAAAATAAAATAAAAGTTTAGCATCCATAAAAAAAAAATATAATAAAATATTATTGTTACATTGATATACTAGGTTTGCAAAGGACTCAGAAGACTGCGACTACTTCCCTTTTGGCTAGATGAGAAAAAAAAATGTTGTTCCCTGCCAACAAAGGACAATTTCACTTTCTCTTCACATTTTACTAATCTTCTTTTACTCTGTTTAAGTACTCCGCCAACCTTTCCTCATTCACCCTCACCCTCGAAAGGAAAGCGGAATAATATGATTTACTAGAGAGAATTGTGCTCATCTTCATTTTCCTTTAAACAGTTTTTTTTTTTTTTAATTTTGTTTTGTGGTTTCGCATTTTTATATTTTTTTTTTTCCTTTTCTGTTTTCGGACCATTGTGGGTAGTCGGCGCTAGCGAATGCCGCCGCCGCCATACAAGGACATTGTCAGTCAAATACAACAACAACAATAGCGACTAGTATGATGATAAAAATAACAACAACAATTTTAAAGAAAATTCCCCAAAGATGCTAGCAATAGCAAAAACATTGAAAAAGTAAAAGAAAAGGAAGTCAACGAAAAAAGCGACAAAAATTACATTTTTTTGCAACCGAAAAACGACACCAAAATTCAGGAAAGCACAACGGCAGCAACAACAACAAATATTAAAAATGTTCATTTTTTCATGTCGACAATTTTTGTATGTTCACTTCCGTTTTACTATTTTCCATTCACTTTTATTTTGAGCTTTACTTTTTTTGTTGAATTTGTTTTTTTTTTATTTTTTTTGTTATGTCTACAGTGGGCAAAATGGTTTGTTATTCAGAAATTTTCAGAAACAAATTTGAGTATGTAATTTATGAAAAATAAAACGTATCAATTGTAAAAAGTTTGTTTTACAGAATTTTGGCAAATTGTTGTTGCCGGACTTAATTCACAAAATAGTTTCGCAATATATTTTTCGGAAAAAAACTGTTAACTAATATTTAGGAAAATGCGTTGGCAAAATTTTACAAAATCAAGTTTGTTGTAGCGAAAATTAATTCCCTTGTTGAAATAAAAAATAAAAATTTATTTTTTTATCACGAATGCATTTGATCAAATGGTTGGATATTTTTTTATATCAATGTCCATGTTTCAGTCTTGTTTACAAACCACTTTAATTGTGACTAGACTCTCGACCACGACCTATTTCAATTCACAAATATTCAATAAAATTGTTGGTTAATGTCTGGCTAGCTTTACTAACCATATTTATTGTTATGTAAACAAAGAGAAAACATTTTCAATATTTCATGTCAATACATATTGTATATACTTTTTTATATATAACACAGCTCTTAACGTTCATCAAAATTAAATCCCACTAGGAATCATATTACAATCATTTCAAGCCAATCAATTTTCCAGTGTAAACCGATCTGATTTTTCTTTTGACTTGAACTAATAAATTTTCTCCAAGTGTACATATTAATGCTCCGAAGCTTTACATACCTATCGTAAACATTTATGCAATTTTTCTTGTTGTTTCTGTTTTGTTTAACACTTTGCTATTCTTCATGCAACAGCAACAGTGCAGTCATGTTAGTGTTGCATTTTGATTTCCCCTTTCCTCTCACAGTGCCAAAGAACTACATACCATAGTTACACAAAAAAGGTTCAACACTTTGGGGAAAACAATATTACATTTCCATAAATTTTTGTGAAATATGCGAGGTAGGGAGGGGGAAGGTGGAGAGCGAATGTACTCAAGAACAATTTTTAATATGAACTTTTACATTGCAAGTTGCAGCCACAAAGGTTTATGAATACATATATATACTTTATATGCGTAGGTAAATATTCAAACTTGTACTTGCAGTTGTACTAATAAAAAGATGTTACTTGCACCCGTGTACGAAAAGAAAATAAACAAAAGAATGAATATTGTAAATAAGTGAAGAAATATGTTAAATCGGAATGAAAATTAAAGAAATTTCTGAATTAAAAATTCTTAAAAATAATATTGTGAAATTGTTGAAGCATAATTTGAAATACAAGAAATACAAGAATTTTGCAATGGTTACTCATATTTCAGCTGAACAAACATAGTCGTTAACACAAACGTACGTATATGTAAGTATGCCTGTTTTTGTGTATGCATATTGAAGTACATACATATATCATTGAATAGAATACAATTACTTTCAGTTGTTCACACGCCCCTACGTCGACTGCAGCAGCAGCAACAGCAGTAGCAGTAGCAACAGTCAGTCAGTGAGCCAACCAGTGAAACTCTTTAGCCAATTGCTCATTTGCAGCTACAATTGCAATTCACTTAAGTGAGCATAAGAAGCACGAATTCACAAGCAACAAAATATCAAGATTGCATACATACATTCAAAAATATTTACAGAGATATGAACAAATAAAACACTGAAAGCTTTTCATGTGAATATTATGATGGTTTACTTATTTACTCACACATGCATGCGCACACTGGGAGTGAATTTTACGTACTTCTTGCATTCGTTTATGTTGCAAATTTGCAAATTGCAACATTCGAAATGCTTGAATTAGTTTTACTTTAAAATTGCATAATAATTGCATAGACATTTTTTTCATATATGCCAAATGACACTAAAATTAAATGCAAACAAAAACGAAATAAAAAAATATGCATATGTATAGGTATGTATCAGTGCCTGAATAACTTTAAGATGCAAAGTAAAAATGTAAATGATATTGCGTATTTTACAGCATTCCAAATATGTTTGTGTATGTGTGTGTGTGTGTGTGTGTGCAAGTAAATGACATCAGTCGAAGAAAAATGCCATGAGTGAAGACGGCATTTTAAATAAAGTAGCGCTGGCGGTGAAATACTTGCAAAAATAAAAGACTTGTGCTAATATTAAATTGCAGATATTTTTCATGGAATCAAATGTTTTTTTTTCACTTTATTGCACTTTAAAAAGTGTGTAAATTTCAAAACTTGAAGCTATTTTTAAGGAAAACTTTATATATGTATGTTTTTATTAGTACCCATTTTTAGCACTGTGTTTTTTTTTTTTTACACATCTAATGTGTACATTTTTAATAAATATTTGAAATATTTTTTTAATGCATATACCATAATTCAATCAATAATTTTCAGAGTAAACTGATTTGATTATGGTTTAATTTACAGACTGCGAAACAAGAGAAGATAAATCTGGTAAATACATTTCTAACAAATAAAATGTGTAAATTTCTTTATTTTTCACTTATTCCCTATCTGCATTAGGTGATAATAAACACATTAGAAATATACGGGAAAGTACACACTTATCATTTACCATAAACGTTTAAAAAACGAATTTTTCCTCAAGATTCGTCCATTTCCATAAGATGAGAAAATGGAATTTAAGAGATATGTAATTTCAACACATAAAATGTGTAATGATGGTACAATATTTTTCAAATTCTTGTATTTTTGCATAAAATGTGTGTGTAATTTACGAAATCGTGGCGGTTGTGTCCTAGTTGGTAGTATGCTGACACGTCCGGGGTTCAGATCTCGGCACAAGCAAAACTAAAAAAAAATAGAAAATCATTTTTATATACGGCACCATCTCTTGGCAGATGCCGTATACTCTTTACCTACAAGAGTAAAACTTGCCTACGAAAAGCTTTTCACTTCGCGGTTCGGATTCGGCACAAAGCTGTAGGTACCCTTCATTCATGTAAAACTATTACACGCACAACATGGGTGGATGCGAAAAGCTCCGTCTAGGCGCATTCCCTGGGCTGTTGAAAAACAATGAAAAAGAATTTACTAACATAAATAATTTTTTTTGTTACCTTGAGTATAAAAGTAATGTGTTTCTTGAGAATAAGCATTACGAGGTATAAAAATATATTTTGTTTACCAATTTTCTGATTTCCTAACTTTTTCTCTTGGGTGTAGCCTCTGCTGCACTGCTATGAAATTATATTTTTATGTTTATTACATTGGCAGAAAAGGGTTTCCTACTTTTCTACGAAAATTTTTCCTTATTTTTATATTTTTTTTATGTTTCTAATATTTATATTTTTTTCTCAAATTACAAATGATGCCGTTTTGTTATGCTTTATGCATGAAAGTCTTCTTTTTCTGCTTTTTCTATTTTCCAATTCCAAATAACGAAGTAGAGTATATGGGGAAAAGGGCAGAAAGGGAAGGGCATTTTACTTAAATACAAGTGTATGAAAGAGTAGAACATACCGGAAAAGTATTTAATTTAACGCCAAGTTAGTAAAATACGGTAATGCAGTGCAATGTAATGTACTACTTTTTGAACATAGTATACTTATACAAATAAGCACACATTGTACTACATACACACATATGTAATTTCTGTGCTAGTTTGTAGAATTGTGTAGAAAATATTCACTTGTAAACTTGTTTGTGAAGCAAATTTCCTTTTGAGAGCGAGTGTGCAGTGTAAAAAGTTTAATTTTCCCTGATGCAAATATCTCATTAAACTTACAACTACATTCACATGCAGCGTTGATTATTATGTAATGAAGACACTTTAAAAATTTCTTATTAAATTACAATAAATAATTATAACTATGTATGTAGTTAATGTTTCTGATGTACTCAATCTTAAGAGTGAATAATGTTTATTTAAGCTTGAAGCCTCAAGGCGAAAACAAGCTTGAAATAGAATTAGTTTACTTTAGTAAAATCTATTGAATTTGTATTAAAATAAGCATACATAAATACATAATATTTTTGCAAAGATTTTTCTTTATGCAGCGGAAAGGAATAAAGTTCACAGCAAGAAAGCCAGAAAAAAGAATTCAAGTTTTAAGAATTCATAGAAAACAAGCAAATATCCTTTTTGGTAATTAAACTTCTTAGATTTGAATGTGGGATTGTGAATCATAATCATTTGCAAAAGAAAAGTTCATTAGTTCATACAATACGTATAAGGAGATGTGTGTGTGCGTGAGTGTGGATGTGTGTGTGTGTGTTGGTTTGCCATTACAACTTTTGTCGAGTTTTTGCTTTACTTATCTGACTTTAAACTGCAACTAATAATTTACTTTTCTTTGTCTATTCTTTATCATTTCAGGTAAGTTCCTCGAACAATGTCAACACTTTCCCTCTTAGGCTTACGAAAAACGAAGAAAAATATGTAGTGAAAACTATCAACATTTGCTACATTTGTTACGCAAAAAGTCAGGAGGACAGGAGGAGGAGAAAGAAGAAGCCAAATGAAAGAAAACGCTCTCAGAAACCTTAGGGGGCAAACAATTTTCGAGTAACTTTACAACAAACACAAACAAGTAGAAAATATGATAAGTACACATTCATGCAACTTATGTGCCACTTCTCGCAACTACTACGCGTGTGTATAGTACTTCAATGTCTGAGTTTTGAGTCAAGGAAATTCAACTAAATCCTCGACTATATGTACAAGATGAAGAAGATGAGCAGGAGAAAATGGCGTTGGAATTGCAAATTCGTAAACATATACAATCGTACTTAAGTATGTACATACAGTGGGCGAAAATAGAAAATTCTATTTTCGACTATGATAAAGTAATGTCGTTACGAGACATAAAAAAATTGCTACACAAAAGAAAACAACAAATATTACAAGTAATACATAGCAAACTGGAATAACGGCGACGTAGTTACATAAACGTCACCATACATACTGAAAAAAGGGGGGAAGAGGGGTCATAAACAAACCTCATCTTCCTGCCACAGAGCTAACTTCTTAGGCTTCGAAATATTATTGATAAAGCACCGAAAGTATTTTGGTTGTGCTGGTGTTTTCGCTATTGTTTTTGATTTTTGCCCAGGTTTCTAAAAGTTTCTCAGATTTTGAAAATGTGATTTTTGTAATAAGCTCTGAAAACTTTTTCTTTTTTCCACAATAAGCTCTTTGTGAACTTGAACTGATGCCGCCCATGACCAGTAGGTAGAAAATGGTTGCAGTTGTGAGGCAAAAAGTTAGAAAACATAAATAAAAGTTTTTCATATCAACCCTCAACTTTCCCCTCTATTTTCGTTAAATATGCACAAATATTTTACACCGTAAGAAATGAGTGTGAAAATTTAATGAATTTAAGAAGGAACATAAACAATTTAAGGACCAGACATATATTTAAAAAAACACACTTTTGCCGATGATGTAGTAGTACAAAATTTAGGAGACCTTGAGTGAACTACTCGAAAGCTGAAATTAATCATTTTAAAACACAGGTTGTCCTATTTTTCAGACAAAAATATATACGAAAGTTTGACTGGCCAACACTTATATTAAAATTGAACTTTTACTCTCTTTTTCTCGCAGAGAATGAAGTTTATTGATTGGCGTAGTTACGATGGAAAACGACGTCTGTGCACATTTTTTACCATTGCCCAATATTAAACTTTAAAGACGTTCCCTCTTTCCCTAAATGTCTTAACCAGTATACCATATACAAAATTTTGAACCGAACTTTTTTCGAGTGTATCTTAGAATGTGTGAGTGCACATGACAAAAACGAGAGTGTGTGTGAGTTTGTAGCATGAAAAATATTTTTGGCCTTTTTTGTTTACAAGTTAAACGCCATTTATACATGGTGCACCATCTTTTATTTCGGTATGTGAAAATTGAATTGTGGCCGCTGTGGCGTAGTGGTAGTGCGTTGGACTGCTGCGCAGAGTGTCCGGGGTTCGAATCTCGGCACAGGCCAAATCAAAAAGTAGAAAATATAATTTTTCTACACGGCACCACCTCTTGGCAGGCAACGGCAAACCTACAAGAGTAAAAATTGCCTATGAAAAGCTTTTCATTTCGCCGTTCGGATTCGGCATTAAACTGTAGGTCCCTTCCATTCATGTACAAATATAAAACGCACAACATGAGTGGATGCGAAAAGCACGGCCTAGGCTTTTGGCATGGGCTGTTGTGCCATTAAAAGTAAGTAAGTAAGAAAATTGAACAACTTAAAAAAAAAAAATAAACGATTTCCATATATGAGATATTTTTATTGAATTTGGTGTAGTTTTTGAATACAACATCAATCAAGTGGCCGCCGTTCTTTACCAAAGCTAAATGTGCCCTTTTTGCTGCGTTTTCCATTACTTTTTCGAGCATCATCGGTATAGCGATGATTTCGGCACGAATGTGTCGGAGGGGTCAAATCTGGAGACCCGGGTGGCCAGTCAATCTCGCAATTTGTTGACACCACACGTCAATGGTCATGCAACGGTGTTTGATGGACCTCGTGTGGATTTTCCGTTCCCCAAATGCGGCAATTTTGCTTGTTAACGGTGCCAGAGAGTGGGGCATCGTCAGCCATCAAAATATCCTTACAAAAATCAGGTTCAGTGTCAACTGAAGCGACTGTTTGACCGTATTCCAATTTTTTTGCACTTTATACGGAAACAAATGCAAATGACGATACGACAAGAAGCAAAAACATGTTTACTTAAGTCAACCGGTTGATAAATGCTAAAATTATTCAATGTTTACATACCGACATAAAAGATAGTGCACCCTGTATTTAGAAAGTATATTTATGTATATTTGGTTAGAAATAAAAAAGGAATGAAAGAAAGGGAAAATTAAAAATAAATATAAAATACACAGTGTTAGTTAACAGTTTTATGTTTAGAAGTTTTTATGATTTGTTGTTGTTTTTGTTAATTTTGCTACTGCTATTCCTTTAGTGGTTCTGGTAAATTCAACAAGTTACAGCTCGTGAAATTTTTGTTTTGTGTGTTGGGCTACGCTTCCTTGGCAGTTAAAAGATGAATGCTAACTATAAGTATAGCAGTATATATGATGTAAGTTGCCATAATTTCCTTGAAAACTACTCTTAAGTGGAATGTTTTTCTTAAGCAGCTGTAGAAATAAAGGAACCACTAATCTCGTGTTCATTTTTACTATTACATTGATACTTATTTGCCAGATTACTTTAGGGGCTTGGTTTTTTTTTTGACTTTAGTCAACAAAAAGTTGCTACATATATTGCTGCGCCAGTTGTTGTTGTTGTTGATGTTGCGGAAATTGTCCAAAAAATGATTGAAAATAACTTACAACAGCAGCGCAAAATTGCCAACAAACCAACCGACTGTGTTCTGACTGACTACAACTGCATTCACATTCACTTGTGTGCTGAGAAGTTTTTTAGCCATGTTTACCTATTTGCTCTCTTTTACCCACACTCTCTCATCCTTTCTCGTTCTATTTTTCTCTGTTTTTAACTACATAGTCTGTGTATTGGTAGTTAAGTTCAATATACAGAATTTCGGAAAACTGAGTTTCCTGTAGTTTCTGGCAAGCAATTTCCGTTGCGTGGTTTTTTAGCTTATAGCATCTGGCAAACAAACGAAACCAAACCATACACAAACACCACGATGGATACTTATATATGTATATAGGGGGAGAGTTAAGTTCTTGGACAACATTACCTACATTTAGCTTTTCTTTTCTTCTTTCTTACTTTTCACTTTTCCAATATCCTCTACATGAATGTGTTTATTTTGCAGTACGTAGGTAGTTGCTCTTGGCATAAAAGTTTCTCATGTTTACTTAGTTTGAAGTGATGAAGAAATCCGATTTTAGTTTATCTACATATAGCCAAGTTAGGCTTTTTTGAAGACTTCAGCTTTCCTTTAAATTTTTGTAGTTCAATTTCTTAGATTTTTATGTTGGTTTTTTCTGTTCAATTTTAATGTCATACACAATGTTAATGTGTCTGTGCTTCTTGAACTTTGCGGTTTGGTTTACAATATCTTCAACTAACCGACATTGCTTTACATAAGTCAAACTGTCAGCAAACTTGAGTTACGGTCTTTCTTATTTCCTGATCTTGAATGCTACTGCGTGGGTATTAATTTTATGCAATTTTTTGTTTTGACGTTTTTGCATTATAAAATAACAAGTAAGCTTCATTGTAACGATTTATGCAGCGCACCTATTTCATTTATTATACAAATATGTATATTTGAACTAATAATATGAGTCATAACTTACTCAGTAGGGACATAAATACTGTTACACACATTTGATGTTATAAAATTAAAAATATGATAATTAATTTTTTTGGACCTATTTTTTAAAATATATTTATTGATATATACTTAATTGTATACAAAAAGCAATTGCTTATTCGAAATGACCGCCTTTGGGCTTCACGCACGCCTTAACTCGCACTGGTCAATCCACCTCGTGTATTGAAAAATTGCTGGCAGTACGAATCAAAGCAGTCTTCAGGGAATTAATGTTGGGGTATCTTTTGTGGCAAACCATGTCCTCTAAAACTGCCCTGTCCAATGCTGGTTTTGGAACAGCGAATGGTTAAGTGGCTTCACTACCGCTTCCCAAATGGTTTCGAATCAAGTGCGAGTTTTTTAGTTTTTTGTCCTGTAACTTATAAAGGGTTAGTAATTTCTAATTACTGTCTTCACCACAGTTGTAGCTAATATATTTACGCACAACTATGTTATATATAAGATATGGAGAAAATGTCTTAAGAGGATGTTTTGGTTTCTAGAGTCGAATTAAGTGCGACTTTTTTAGGTTTATGGCCTATAACTTATAAAGGGTAAGTAATTTCTAATTACTGTAATCAGCATACTTGTAGCTAATATCTTTACGCATTACTTTGTCATACATGAGATATCGAGAAAAAACTTCTAGAGGGTGTTTTTGTTGCATAGGCTCGAGTTAAGTGCGAATTTTTTCGGTTTTTGGACTGTAAGAGTAAGTAATTTCTATTTACTGTCTTCAGCATAGTTGTAGCTAATATCTGTACGCACAATTTCATAATACATGAGAAAAATCGAGAAAATACTTCTAGAGGGTGTTTTTGTTTCCTAGAGTCGAGTTATGTGCGACTTTTTTCGGTTTCTGTCCTATATCTTGTAAAGGGTAAGGAATTTTTATTTACTGTCTTCAGCATAGTTGTAGCTAATATCTTTACGCACAACTTTTTAATACGTGAGATATCGAGAAAACACTTCTAGAGGGTGGTTTTGTTTCCTAGACTCGAGTTAAGTACGACTTTTTTCGGTTTTTGGACTATAACTAATAAAGAGTAAGGAATTTCTAATTACTGTCTTCAGCATAGTTGTAGCTAATATCTTTACGCACAACTTCATAATACGTGAGATATCGAGAAAAAACTTCTAGAGGGTGTTTTTGTTGCATAGGCTCGAGTTAAGTGCGAATTTTTTCGGTTTTTGGACTGTAACTAATAAAGAGTAAGTAATTTCTATTTACTGTCTTCAGCATAGTTGTAGCTAATATCTTTACGCACAACTTCATAATACGTGAGATATCGAGAAAAAACTTCTAGAGGGTGGTTTTGTTTCCTAGACTCGAGTTAAGTACGACTTTTTTCGGTTTATGGACTATAACTAATAAAGAGTAAGGAATTTCTATTTACTGTCTTCAGCATAGTTGTAGCTAATATCTTTACGCACAACTTTTTGATACGTGAGATATCGAGAAAACACTTCTAGAGGGTGGTTTTGTTTCCTAGACTCGAGTTAAGTGCGACTTTTTTCGGTTTTTGGACTATAACTAATAAAGAGTAAGGAATTTCTATTTACTGTCTTCAGCATAGTTGTAGCTAATATCTATACGCACAACTTCATAATACATGAGATATCGAGAAAATACTTCTAGAGGGTGTTTTTGTTTCCTAGAGTCGAGTTATGTGCGACTTTTTTCGGTTTCTGTCCTATATCTTGTAAAGGGTAAGGAATTTCTATTTACTGTCTTCAGCATAGTTGTAGCTAATATCTTTACGCACAACTTTTTAATACGTGAGATATCGAGAAAACACTTCTAGAGGGTGGTTTTGTTTCCTAGACTCGAGTTAAGTACGACTTTTTTCGGTTTTTGGACTATAACTAATAAAGAGTAAGGAATTTCTAATTACTGTCTTCAGCATAGTTGTAGCAAATATCTTTACGCACAACTTTATAATACGTGATATATTGAGAAAAAACTGCTAGAGGGTGTTTTTGTTCCCTAGAGTCGAGTTGAGTGCGAATCTTTTTGGTTTTTGAACTATAACTAATAAAGAGTAAGGAATTTCTATTTACTGTCTTCAGCATAGTTGTAGCTAATATCTTTACGCACAACTTCATAATACATGAGATATCGAGAAAATACTTCTAGAGGGTGTTTTTGTTTCCTAGAGTCGAGTTATGTGCGACTTTTTTCGGTTTCTGTCCTATATCTTATAAAGAGTAAGTAATTTCTAATTACTGTAATCAGCATACTTGTAGCTAATATCTTTACGCACAACTTTTTAATACGTGAGATATCGAGAAAAAACTGCTAGAGGGTGGTTTTGTTTCCTAGACTCGAGTTAAGTACGACTTTTTTCGGTTTATGGACTATAACTAATAAAGAGTAAGGAATTTCTATTTACTGTCTTCAGCATAGTTGTAGCTAATATCTTTACGCACAACTTTTTAATACGTGAGATATCGAGAAAACACTTCTAGAGGGTGGATTTGTTTCCTAGACTCGAGTTAAGTGCGACTTTTTTCGGTTTTTGGACTATAACTAATAAAGAGTAAGGAATTTCTAATTACTGTCTTCAGCATAGTTGTAGCTAATATCTTTACGCACAACTTCATAATTCATGAGATATCGAGAAAATACTTCTAGAGGGTGTTTTTGTTTCCTAGAGTCGAGTTATGTGCGACTTTTTTCGGTTTCTGTCCTATATCTTGTAAAGGGTAAGGAATTTCTATTTACTGTCTTCAGTATAGTTGTAGCTAATATCTTTACGCACAACTTTTTAATACGTGAGATATCGAGAAAAAACTGCTAGAGGGTGGTTTTGTTTCCTAGACTCGAGTTAAGTACGACTTTTTTCGGTTTATGGACTATAACTAATAAAGAGTAAGGAATTTCTATTTACTGTCTTCAGCATAGTTGTAGCTAATATCTTTACGCACAACTTTTTAATACGTCAGATATCGAGAAAACACTTCTAGAGGGTGGTTTTGTTTCCTAGACTCGAGTTAAGTACGACTTTTTTCGGTTTTTGGACTATAACTAATAAAGAGTAAGGAATTTCTAATTACTGTCTTCAGCATAGTTGTAGCTAATATCTTTACGCACAACTTTTTAATACGTGAGATATCGAGAAAACACTTCTAGAGGGTGGTTTTGTTTCCTAGACTCGAGTTAAGTACGACTTTTTTCGGTTTTTGGACTATAACTAATAAAGAGTAAGGAATTTCTAATTACTGTCTTCAGCATAGTTGTAGCTAATATCTTTACGCACAACTTCATAATACGTGAGATATCGAGAAAAAACTTCTAGAGGGTGTTTTTGTTGCATAGGCTCGAGTTAAGTGCGAATTTTTTCGGTTTTTGGACTGTAACTAATAAAGAGTAAGTAATTTCTATTTACTGTCTTCAGCATAGTTGTAGCTAATATCTTTACGCACAACTTTATAATACGTGATATATCGAGAAAAAACTGCTAGAGGGTGTTTTTGTTCCCTAGAGTCGAGTTGAGTGCGAATCTTTTTGGTTTTTGAACTATAACTAATAAAGAGTAAGGAATTTCTATTTACTGTCTTCAGCATAGTTGTAGCTAATATCTATACGCACAACTTCATAATACATGAGATATCGAGAAAATACTTCTAGAGGGTGTTTTTGTTTCCTAGAGTCGAGTTATGTGCGACTTTTTTCGGTTTCTGTCCTATATCTTATAAAGAGTAAGGAATTTCTATTTACTGTCTTCAGCATAGTTGTAGCTAATATCTTTACGCACAACTTTTTAATAAGTGAGATATCGAGAAAACACTTCTAGAGGGTGGTTTTGTTTCCTAGACTCGAGTTAAGTGCGACTTTTTTCGGTTTTTGGACTATAACTAATTAAGATTTAGGCATTTCTATTTACTGTCTTCAGCATAGTTGTAGCTAATATCTTTACGCACAACTTCATAATACATGAGATATCGAGAAAATACTTCTAGAGGGTGTTTTTGTTTCCTAGAGTCGAGTTATGTGCGACTTTTTTCGGTTTCTGTCCTATATCTTATAAAGGGTAAGGAATTTCTATTTACTGTCTTCAGCATAGTTGTAGCTAATATCTTTACGCACAACTTTTTAATACGTGAGATATCGAAAAAACACTTCTAGAGGGTGGTTTTGTTTCCTAGACTCGAGTTAAGTACGACTTTTTTCGGTTTTTGGACTATAACTAATAAAGAGTAAGGAATTTCTAATTACTGTCTTCAGCATAGTTGTAGCTAATATCTTTACGCACAACTTCATAATACATGAGATATCGAGAAAATACTTCTAGAGGGTGTTTTTGTTTCCTAGAGTCGAGTTATGTGCGACTTTTTTCGGTTTCTGTCCTATATCTTATAAAGGGTAAGGAATTTCTATTTACTGTCTTCAGCATAGTTGTAGCTAAAATCTTTACGCACAACTTTTTAATACGTGAGATATCGAGAAAACACTTCTAGAGGGTGGTTTTGTTTCCTAGAGTCGTGTTAAGTGCGACTTTTTTCGGTTTTTGGTCTATAACTAATAAAGAGTAAGGCATTTCTATTTACTGTCTTCAGCATAGTTGTAGCTAATATCTTTACGCACAACTTCATAATAAATGAGATATCGAGAAAATACTTCTAGAGGGTGTTTTTGTTTCCTAGAGTCGAGTTTAGTGCGAATCTTTTCGGCTTTTGAACTATAACTAAGAAAGAGTAAGGAATTTCTGTTTACTGACTTCAGCATAGTTGTAGCTAATATCTTTACGCACAACTTTGTTGTACATGAGATATCGAGAAAACACTTCTAGAGGGTGGTTTTGTTTCCTAAAGTCGAATTAAGTGGGACTTTTTTCGGCTTTTGTCCTATATCTTATAAAGGGTAAGGAAGTCTGATTTACTGTCTTCAACGTAGTTGTACCTAATATCTTTATCCACAGATATGCTACAGACAGCAAATATATGTTCTTACCCTCTATCAGTTATAGGACGAAAACCGAAAAACTCGCACTTAATTCGACTCTAGTAACAAAACCACCATCTAGAGACGTTTTCCCTATATCTTGTGTAAGATATAGTTGCGCGTAAAGATATTAGCTACAACTATGCTGAAGACAGGATATATAAATTCCTTAACCGTTACATATTATAGGCCAAAAACCTAAAAAAGTCGCACTTTATTCGACTCTAGAAACCAAAACACCCTCTAAAGACATTTTCTCCATATCTTATATATAACATTGTTGTGCGCAAAGATAGTAGCTACAACTGTGGTGAAGACAGTAATTAGAAATTACTTACCCTTTATAAGTTATAGGCCAAAAACCTAAAAAAGTCGTACTTATTTCGAGTCTAGAAACCAAAACACCCTCTAAAGACATTTTCTCCATATCTTACATATAACATTGTTATGCGTAAAGATATTAGCTACAACTGTGGTGAAGACAGTAATTAGAAATTACTTACCCTTTATAAGTTATAGGCCATAAACCTAAAAAAGTCGCACTTAATTCGACTCTAGTAACAAAAACACCCTCTAGAGACGTTTCCTCCATATCTTATATATAACATAGTTGTGCGCAAAGATATTGGGTACAAGTATGCTGACGACAGTAATTAGAAATTACTTATCCTTTATAAGTTATAGGCCATAAACCTAAAAACGTCGCACTTAATTCGACTCTAGAAACCAAAACACCCTCTAAAGACATTTTCTCGATATCTTACATATAACATAGTTGTGCGTAAAGCTATTAGCTACAACTGTGGGAAAACAGTAATTAGAAATTACTTACCCTTTATAAGTTATAAGCCAAAAACCTAAAAAAGTCGCGCTTAACTCGAGTCTAGGAAACAAAACCACCCTCTAGAAGTATTTTCTCGATATCTCATGTATTATAAGGTTGTGCGTAAAGATATTAGCTATAACTGTGCTAAAGACAGTAAATATAAATTCCTTACCCTTTACAAGTTATAGGTGAAAAACCGAAACAAGTCGCACTTAATTCGACTCTAGAGACATTTTCGTTATATCTTATATATCACAGAAATGTACGTAAAGATATTAGCTACAAGTATGGTGAAGACAGTAAAAAGATTATATATATATATATTAGATATAGTTGTGAGTAAAGATATGAGCTACAAGTATGCTGAAGACAGTAAATATAAACTCCTTATCCTTAACAAGTTATACGCCAAAAACCTAAAAAAGCAGCACTTAATTCGACTATAGAAACAAAAACACCCTCTAGAAACGTTTTCCCTTTATATTGTGTATCACATAGTTGTGCGTGAAGATATTAGCTACAACTATGCTGAAGCCAGTAATTAGAAATTCCTTACTCTTTATAAGTTATAGGCCTTAATCCTAAAAAAATCGCACTTAATTCGACTTTAGAAACCAAAACACCCTCTAGAGACATTTTCTCCATATCTTATATATAACATATTGTGCGTAAAGATATTAGCTACAACTGTGGTGAAGACAGTAATTAGAGATTACTTACCTTTTATAAGTTATAGACCAAAAACCTAAAATAGTCGCACTAAATTCGACTCTAGTAACAAAAACACCCTCTAGAGACGTTTTCTCCATATCTTATATATACCATAGTTGTGCGCAAAGTTATTAGCTACAAGTATGATGACGACAGTAATTAGAAATTACTTACCCTTTATAAGTTATAGGCCAAAATCCTAAAAAAGTCGCACTTTATTCGACTCTAGAATCCAAAACACTCTCTAAAGACATTTTCTCCATATATTATATATAACATAGTTGTGCGTAAATATATATTAGCTACAACCGTGCTGAAGACAGGAAATATATATTCCTTATCCTTCACAAGTTTTCAAACCCGGTCCCAGAATTAAATTTTTAAATCAAAAGAGAAACTTTGCATGCAGAAGGGCCGTATCAGAAACGTTTTCATTGCAATATTCCTAAAAATTGGTCTCAGTAATGGTTTTTTACTATTTACATGCAATGTATGTAAGTACATACAATAATTAAATTTAAGTAGCAGAAATTTTTAGGAATTTTAGGTACACATTGAGAACATAAAATTCATATGTATAAATTGATTAGTTATTGGTAGCAAAATTGTATTTATGTGCAATAATATTGCGAATTAATACATTTACACGACACATTTACAAGTTTTTTAACAATAGATAAATAATATGTAAAGGTTTATTTTTTACTTCTCTTTGGTTGTTTTTTTTTTTTTAATTTAAAAATCAAAATATAAATGACTTTTCAAATACAATGGAAAGTTCTTAAACTAAAGGGAACATTATGCATCCTTGATTTCATTAAATATGGTACTTTTTATATTAGTTTTGAAAGAAAACACAACTCTTGTTTGATTTTTTTTTTTGTTTTTATTACATTTGCACATACGCCCTTAACTTCGAAACACATCAAATTTATTCATCAATATTACGGATATTATTTATCAAACCATGGATTTATTTATTGTTATTCATTATACACCTTCATTTAAAGTACTTATAGTTAATGTTTTTACAATAAGTATTGATGAATGTGTATAAATATATATATTGATGTATAAATCAATGCAATGAACTGAGGTTTGATAAACGATATTCAATTAAATTGATGAAGAAATTTGTTTATGTTCAATATTTCAATTACTCCTCTTTCTTCATTATTTGTTGTTTTTTTTTTATACAAATTTCTAAACTACTTAGCAATACAATAAATTCTTAGCGCTATTGTCGTTCCAAGCGTTGTATTAGCAATTGTTGAGCCGCTGCTGCTGATGCTGGTGTTGTTGCTGATGATGATGGCTTTGCCAAAAGGCGCTATCAGCAACATGTTGGGACAGTGCTGTTAAAGCTGATTGCTGGTGGTGGTGTTGTTGCTGCTGCTGTTGTTGCAGTTCTTGTTGAAATGTTGATGCTGTTGTAAGCTGGTATTGTAATAGACATTTTGCGGTGAATACTGTTGTTGATGGTGTTGATGCTAATGCATCTGATTTTCCATTTTGAGAATTTTGAGTTAAAGATGCAAAGTTGTTTAGATGTTTCTGATATTTATTTACAAAGTCCAAACTGTTATGGTCCTACAATCGCGACATGCCAAGATACAGATTGGTTTGATTTTGGAAAAAAAACACACATAAATGAGATTAGAAAATTTAGAAATGTCTCGTGAAACCAGAATTGTTTGATAAAAAAATAAAGTGTAAAGTAAATATTATATAAATAGTAATAAAGACAAATAAAGAGGACGTCCTAATCTCCGTTGGAAAGACCAGGTATAGGGCAACCTGACTGCACTAGGTCTTATCAACTGTCGCCAGTGCGCGCATAGCAAAGGCGACTGGCGAAGCTTTGTAGACGCGGCCAAGACCGATCATCGGTTGTAGTGCCAGTTAAGTAAGTAAGGTATAAAGGTGCACATGCGCTTTTACTAAGTAGTTAAAATATATAGAAGCACATGTATATACATACATGTGTGTAACTATAACTAGTCCCAGTTGCAAAGAGAATCATCCATTGAGTAATTATTGAGCTAACAAAAACATGCAACAAATTGTTGGCATATTTATTTTGGGTTACACAGGAAGTCAAATATCTACAAATAAGACTAAAGTCTACCGGGTGTAGACATCAGCCATTGGATTTTATGCACAATTCCATCTCGAATAAGGTTATAAAAGTACTTAGTAATATCGTAAGATTTTCAGGAGAATTCTTGATTGTTTTGAGATCGAGATATACCAAATAAGCATACATACATACTATAGTATCTAGACTGGCATATATCCATATATATAAATTTTGAAGGAGATCGAAAAATATAAAACTCTCTGGTCCGCTATTGTCTAGAATTACTAAATGATCTGAGCAGGAGTAATAAGGTCACTATATTCTGGAAAAAGCTGAGTCGGCCAGAAGCTTAATCGAATCATTAAGCCAATGTACCATTCTGATCTACTAGACAATGGCTACGTTAGCATACCATTCACCACCCATGAAGGAGCCAAACAAGAATGTCCACCTTCAACCCATCCCTAGCCCATCTCTATGCAATCTTCCTCGATGAAGTAATGGTAGGCGAATGCTCCAAAAGGAGAGGCATATTATGGAGATCTTCACCCGACAACTCAGAGATACATGACAAACTCAATGATATGCCAAGTGAGTTTGATTGCTTAAAATGAAAATATTATAGAAACTATAGGAATATTCTAGAAGACTCTCTCTCAGGGTAAAAACAATTTTTTAAATTATATTACATATAATTATTAAAAATTAATTCTTACCATAATTATTATTGTATACTATAATATTACCATATATTATTAAAAATATGTGATGAAATATTTTCGATCTTATCTCAACTTTAGCTCAGAGTAGCACAGATGAAAAGAAAAGTTAATTGCTTTTATCAAAGGAAAAGTTATGTTTTTTCCGCTATCAAGATCGCACAGAATATTAATAAATGAGGGCTGAAAATTAGGCAAAAAGGGAAGACCAAGAAGTACATTGGTTCTAGAAATTATATATCAAATTAATGATAAGTTAAGAAGGAAACAAGTGAACTGTGAAATCACTACTAGCTCTAAATCACGTGGCTCAACGAGAGTCTTAATTTCTCAAAAATGGCTTAAAAATTACAGAGGTTTCCTCTCACGACATTGTAGATTGGGGTAGACTTCAGTCATAGAATAGGACGCAATTATTACATGTCAACAGCCTAAATGATTCGTCTTGTAACTAAAAGTTACGACAGTTACAAAGTGAGAGGGCCAATTAAAAATTTTTGATTTATGTAAAAGAATATTTCTTTATCAAATGATAATATCCGTATAAATTTCAAGTTTCAGTTAACCACTTGAAATATGTTTTTTTTTTAAACAATAAGTTCTGTTCTTGCGGTGAGTAGGAGGGAGTTTTTTATGTATTTATGTATTTCTATGTGAAATGAGCAATAACATTTTATAAAAGTTTTATATAATGCATAAGAATACATTGAAAGACTTTCTGGTATGTCTGTCAAAAAGATCGATTTTATCTACTCCATCAAGAAGTAATCGAAGCTATATCACCTGGGTGGGCAATAGAAATAAAATTAAATTTTATACCCAATATTTAAATATGATATTGCCATAAATTAAGTTAAAATTCAAGTTTAATAAGTATTAAACCGGTATATTTTTTTAAAGAAAGTACACCTTTATTAAAGAAAAATGGTTATATATTCAATCTTCAAAGTAATGTCCATTGCTAGCTACACATTTTTCCCATCTCTCTGGCAATTTGTGAATGCCTTGCCAAAAAAAATGTTCGTTTTTGAGTCAAACCAGTCATCGGGCCATTTTTTCACATTTTCGTACGAATCGAAGTGCTGCTCAGGAAGTGCGTGCCCCATTGATGAAAATAAGTGGTAGTCAGATGTAGCCAAGTTTGGTGAATAAGCCGCATGGGGGAGGGCTTCCCAGCTGTACGAATCTACCAATTCCCGAGTCTGTTTTGTTTTATGTGATGGTGCATTGTCATCAAAAAAAATAACTTTGTGTTACCTAGCTTGATATTCTGGACGTTTTTGCCGCAAAGCACGGCTCAAACGGTTCAAATCGGCCAATTGTTGTTGGTAGCGTTGACCAGTAATTGTTTCACCTGGTTTCATAAGGTCAAACCAGATAACACCTCGCTGATCCCAGAAAACACAGAGCATTGTCTTTTTTCCGAAGAGATTTGGCTTTGCTGTCGCTTTGGTGTAGAAGGTAACTCTAACTCTACGAGAATCTCTTTTATCTTCTTTTCTACGTATTTTAATTACATTTTCCACTATTTCTATAGTTAAAGACTTTAAACACACTTGCATTGCATACAATGCCAATTTCCAACACCTTTAACATCGTCAACGTTGACTCACTGCTTTGCGGGGAAAAGGGTACAAGCGAGATATTGTGGGTGTGTGTGTGTATGTGGGAGAAACGCATTACATTGACATGTGATTTCGTTTCTTGATTGCAGTCCTCTCATTTCCGTCATTTGCTACTTGCATGCACTATTTCGGAGAATATATACACATATATATTTTTTAAGTTTGTGATACCTTCTTTTCACCTAACTTCCCCCATTCCTTGCAACACTCCTCAGCGCCGAATACATCAATGTAAATCAACTAAAAACCTTGTTTTTTTTTTGTTTGCTCTGTATCTTCGAAACGCAACTGCTCACTGCGGATGCTTGTTTTATTATATATTTTTTTTTTGCTCACGTTTTTCTTTAACACTTTTACACATGCTTCATCATTAAGCTTTTTCTCTTTTTCGATGTTGTTGGCAACTCTACACATGAGCACATATGTATGTATGGACAAGTATGTATTTTACTTCATTTTTTCCTTTCATAGTACATACTTGCAGTTGTTGTTTTTTTTATTATTACTATTTCACTTTGTTATGATGTGTTGGTGTTGAATAAGATCCGATTCCTTTGCTACTATTACTATGATCATATCCTTTCTTCTACTATTTTTTACTGCTTTCTTACTTGCTATCTGACTGACTGACTGACTCACATCTTATAAATACTTGCTATTTGCAAAGAAAAGAAAGTAATACGATGTAATAATGCATGCTTAGGTGGGGATTTTTCAAATGAAATTCTGCTGCATTTTATAGATTTTATATTGAATTTAGCTGCTACTTTTTTTATGACTATTTTTATTTTATTTTTTTTTTTTTTTCTTTTTTTTTAACCAAGTTTTGATTATGCAGAGAAATGCATAAAAATATTGAAATTTACTCGTAGTATTTAGATATAAAATGATTTAATATATTTGAATATACTTACTATATACAACAGAAGTTTGTAGGAATTTACATAAGGTCAAGAGACAGAAATTCTAAACATGAGATAAGAATGAGTTTGATATGATTTTTAACTTCTTCAAGAGAAAGGAAGAAGAGCCTTTGAATTATTACAGTTAGAAAGTATTATAAATTGGCTTACTTTGCAAGATTCAAAACTTGATTATTATATTGAAAAATTGTTAGGAAAAATTCTAATTTGATCCTAATATGTCTGGGTAACTTAAGATGGTCCTAGAATTTCACATCAATTTAGGAGCTTTTCATCGACTTTAGTAATAACTTTGGCCTGAGCACGATTAATATTTCGATTTGACTGATAAAATCTGGGTCGACGTACGTGCAATAGATATATTTATGTATAGCCTGTAATCTGTAAATTGGCGTTAGAAGTGAAATTATAAATGGTCTAAGAAGTTTTAAATCCACACAAGATTTATAGTTCGATATACGAGCAATAGATCGACTGGAAAGCTCAAAATCTAATAAAGACTGGAAGTTCCCAATAAATTATGAACTGTAAAACGACTTGTAAACTATAGATCGAACTACAGATGAACTGAACGATTTTAGAACTCTATACTGATACATGAAATTATTTTGATTTGAAAACTTTAGATCAGTGATGGGCAATGAGCGTTCTCTGAGCGATGGGCAATGTTCTCTTTTTAATGTTTTGCATGTGGGATCCTCAAAAGTCGTTATGTATTACTTGTGTAATGATGTTTTAGAGTGACTTGGCGAAAGCAACCGGATGCTATAAATTAACTTTAGAGGTTTTGGATGCATGTAAAAACAATAGATAAACTTGAAAACTATCGAACAATTAACAGCACTATATCCACTTCGGAATTCTCGATTGATTTACGAACAAGATCCACTATGTAGTTACTTCAGGCAAACTTTTATCATCTAGATTGACCGAATATCGATACAAAAACTTTAGGTCAAGATGGGCCTATATGAAAGAAATGTTTTCCTGCATGTTTTCAATTTCTTGAAGGGTACTGAATAATCAGTAAAACTCTCAATCAGTGTAGTCACTGAGCTCTTGGATCATCATAACTCTTCAAAACCAAATGATTACTTACTATGTAATTGGAATTTTAAACGTCAATATTTAAGGTCTACTAACTTTATTATTCTACGAATTACTTACCATATATACTAAGTGAAAGTTTTAAAAAAATGATTGTGCTAACTTTATTCCTATTCCAGCACACCAATATATATACATACATATCGCTGCCTTAATTTTCAATAGCTCTAACACATTTTAAATTAGTAATAATATTTTGAAAACAATACTGAATACTAAAGTTTCAAAATGCTTTTTGCTTCTCCTGAAAATTTACAAAAATGTGTTTTAGGGCTTATGTAAATTAAGGCAGTGATATATGTACTAATATGTACATACTTATATGAAGGTGTAAGGTAGGTACTCATATTTCCGTAGTTGTTTCGCATGCATTTTACTCATACTCAAACGATTGCCGTTGAATGGCAACTCTGCTGCAAAATATATTATTTTTGTGGCGTGTAGTTTTCTTGTTTTTCTTCTTTTCTTAAGGTTCGTTCTTAAATCTAATTTTTCTTGAATGTGTTTGATTTTATGTTCTTTTTATGTGTATTTTCCTTGGCATGGTTGGCTGAAGAGTCATGGGAGTCAGTAACACACCCATACACATGCACGGGCGAGTACTTAAAAATATTGTATGTGAAAATGCAATTATTACGTGAGAATTATATTAAGAGAAAATTTTGAGAAACAATAGCGCATTGCTATTAGGTTGCAAATGCAATTGTTTCAGCAGCAGCGCAACGACAACGACAACGACAAGAGCAGCAACAACACAAAACTGCAGCAACATGGCATTTAAGTCAAGGGAATTGCAGTTAATTGCATGTTCTGCATATCACTTTTGTGTTGTACTTGGTAGCATACTATGCTGCAAGTTAAAGAGACTTGCCACAGCAACTGAAAGGAATTTCACACTATTCGCTGTGCACACACACACACACACGCACGCACACACCCTTACGAGTATGTACATGTCTGCGTGCGTATATGTGCTTTCTTTCTCTTACTGCGAGTGTGCAGAGTATGTATGTATTTCTTTGCAATTTTTATAATTGGATTTCTGACTTAATTACCCAACATTGGACATTTTAAACTGCAATATAAAAATATACTCTGGGCGGATGGCAGGGGGAGAGAGGATGGTAAGTGTAAATGTATCCTTGAAAATTTTCGCATGTGTAAACACTGTGTATCTGAATGGGTTTTAATGAATGTACTTAAAATAATTGTTGGGATTAAAATTTATTAAGCCTTCTCTTGTTGGGCGATCACATTGAATGATTTTAATTAAGATGTGGACATTTCAGAAAAGCGATAAGAATTATCCGGCACTGTATTTCAGTTCATGAAGTGGAGCTCTTAAGAATTCTCACTGAGTCCAAAGCTACAAGAGTAGATTTTATGGCGAAGGGGAAGCCCCCTAATAGAATCCCAGATCAAATTAATTCATGCACCTCATGTATAGTATTACTGGGTTCTTCTTCTATTCAAATGATGCTCTGTGTTCAACTTTAACAATAGTTTACCCTATATTATTCAACTTTATGTATACTATAGGTAAGTACGTAACAGAAAACTTCTAACTAGCGTGAATATAAAGCAATTAATTTATTTTTGCAAATGAGTAGATACACCCGAATGAAAATAATTTAAATTTAGCGCTTTATTTAACTTATCTAATTAGTATACAATTTCAGCAATTTTTGCTGCTATTCAAATTCAATTTACCAATTTAACTATATTTTATAATATGTACTATGTCTGCAGTTGCAATATCATCCGTGCACATCCTTCGAAACTCGGCTACTTTCAATCCTATACACTCACACACACACACACACACAGCATTTGTGTGAGTCTAGAGTGAGCACAGAGTGAAAATGCAATGGCGCCGCCACTTCACAATTCACAAAATTCTAAATACGAATAGAGCCAGAAACTAGTGTATAAAAGAACATAACGAATAACGAAAACAGAGGCACACAAAACTAAACTCATTGTCGTCGTCTGACGTCGAACACATAGAGTGGCAACCCCTTTCTCTAACTTTACCTAACTGAAACACAATTTAAGCAAACACAATGCTAAAAATATGCTATAGTACTAGAATTTGGCGAAACAGGATGAAATGAAAGCAGAAAGCAGCACAAGCATCTGCATGCATGCAAAAGTACCCCACTGTTTTCCACTTTTCACAACAACTATTGTGCCACGTTTCCAGTGTTGGCATTGTTCAGCGAAAGAGGCACAAATAATAAAAAAGAAGAAGAAGAAGAACCAACCTACCAAAGAAAATAAAAGGAGAAATTTACAGTTATCGTACATAATCGCACAATTTGAAAAACATTTCACTATTTTACTTTTGCCATTGTCTTCAGTTTGTTTAACAGCAGCAATGACTACGGTCACTATTAACTACATACAATAACAAATATGTAAAGTAAAATACAGAGGACGGAACAGTATTAATTCACGGAACACGGACAGAGGAGAGCGAGAGAGAAACGAAAACGAGAGAGAGCGAAGCGAGAAAAGTGGAGCAATGAAGCAGCGTGAAATATGGACATAGCCAAAAGTTAGTTGGAGGAATGTGAAAGGTTTTCTAAATTTCTTCCGACTTTCTTTTCTAGAATATTGGCAACAAATTTCCTGCAGATCAAACTTATCGAAGGCAACATGCGTACTGAACGAACTTATGCATATACAAATTTCTGTATCGTACTTCGAACAAATTTTTTTACATACATAAATATACTTTTCGATAATCAAATTTGAGCCAATTTTTTTGATGATAAATTTCCGTAAAACAATGCTTTCAATATGTAAACTTTTTTAAGAAAAAATTTGCAGATTTCATTAAAAGAAATTCTGTAAAACACTCCTCTTTATGGAAGCATTCTTGTAGAACAAATTTTCTCGGCAACGGAATTTCTGTAAATCAAACTTTTTAATGAAAAGGATCTACGTATTTAGTAGAACAAGGTCCAATATTATTAGATCAGTAATGGGCAAAGAGATTAGAGAGCTGCTCTCTTCCAATGTATGGCATTCTATACGGGATGCTCAAAACCGTAAAGTTCGCGTGCAAGGTATTGCCTAATCTATTAAATAGTAAAACAAATCTTTTGGGGTACAATTTCTTAAAGGGCAAAGTTTATAGTGATGAAATTTCTGTAGCGATGACAAGTTTGTCTGCAAACCAACCCTTATCCTATCGTTGACAAAATAAAATTATACAAAATTTGTACGCAGTCGTTTTTGTTTCTTAAATTTTTACCTATTTCTTGTTTTAATTTTTTTTTATTTTTTTGTACGCTGTGAGCTTTGTTGGGCGTTGATATTATGCCATAAATTATTTTATTTCAGTGTATGTATTTGCAAAATTTATTACGATTTTCATTAAGTGAAAGTATGTGGCAAAAGAAGAAACTTAGTTGTCGATGTAAGGTTGGGAAAAAACATTGAATACAATTAGTAGTGTAAATACACTTTTGTTCAAAACACAAACCAAAATAAAAACCGAGTCAAATAGTTACAGTATTATTATTTTTTATGATGAGCTGCAGCGTCAGCATCATAATAAAGAGCGGCTGACAAACGGGCCGACAAACAGCAGCACAATAATTTATACTGATATTTTTTATTTCGTCCCCTTCCGTCAATTATATTACCATAGAGAAAACTTATAATTTTTGAGTAATTTATGCTGTAAATCAAAGGAGAAGACGAAGGAAAGGAACGAACGAACAATGCACACAAAGCTAAAATTTCGCAGAAAAAAATTCATTATGTTTTCACAGTGTATTTATTTGCATTAATTATGGTGGGCGGGCAGGGGGGCTCGTGGAGATTAGGAAATTAAAATTTTTAATTTTTTTAAAATGTACTGATGTATTATTATGTGGTGGACTACTTGTCTCTTAGCAGGTAGCACTTATCAATCGAGGAATGTGCAGCAGCGGAAAAAGTTCCTTCGAGTGTCCTTGTACATAGTTCTGGAAATGGATCTATTCATATATATGGAGAAGTATCATAAGTATAAGAAATGTGGAGGCAGGCAGCACTCGAATCTCAGTAGGAATCTCAGTGCTTCAGTAAATCTTCTCTCCTAGCACTTTCTTCTAGCTAGAATTCAATAAAAATCCCACCTCCCATTATAATTTAATAATTTTCTCTTTTGATTTGCTTAAGCTCTTCGTTGATTAAAAATAAATAAATATTAGGTACTTTAAAAATTCTCTAAATTTATTTATCTTACTTTTCTCTACATTCTTGTAACACGTTCACTTTGCACTAATTTAATCCTTAACTTTCATTTCTACAACTCATGCAAAATCTGACAAATTCATTTTATTATTTATTTTCTTATGTATATAATGAATTTCTTATACAAAAACTCAATACAATTCGAAAGAAAACCTTATACAATACCTATACATAAGTAGTAAGGATAACGACAGGTAAAAGTTTCATATACACATACACACACACAACGATGTGTTCTCTTCGCTTTTTGAATTGTAAATTCTGTTACACATAGAAAAAGTGCAAACTACATAACTAGCTACAGTGAGCGAGTGAGTGGGTGAGTGAGTGAGAAGGGGCAAAAGAATTCGAATTAGCACTCCATGAAAATACCAATTATTCAATTCATCTCACAAACGGCAAGAAAAAAGGAAAGGTATTAAATCGTAAGCTTGCAAAATACAAAAACAAAAAAAATACTATAGCACTAGTACTAAAAATATGCGGAGAAATATTTTCACATAGCACAGCAAATGAAGTTGATATGTAGTATAAATAAAATAAAACTACATATTTTTTTTAGCTTTGCAATGCGACCCATATCACCTGAAAGTAACATCCGCTTCCTTTTTCCTTTTTCCTTTCTTTCCCCTTCATTTTTTATTGTCCCTTCCTATCTCTTATTTATTTATTTATTTGTTACACAATCACAATTTCGTTAAGGAAAATGCTTGTTAAAGATAAATATCTAAAAAAAAAACGACAGAGCAGTTGTCCTTTTTTACTTACTACATATTTGGTTGCTACAGGATTTTCATCATCGATTCTTTAGTCTTGTGGTCAATACAGCTTTAACCAAATTTCGCTTTCATATCCGTTTCCGGATAGAGATAAACAACGCACATCCAACACACATGCACACTTACTTTTATATGCATAGATTCCCATAAAAATGGCGACACTAGCAACAGCAACGAGAGAGCAAAAAGTAAACAGAAAAATTCACCGAAAACAAATTTTAAGCGTTTGGGCTGAAAATCCTTTTCTTCTTTTCTGTTCTGCCTTTAGTTAACCTTCGGTTTGTCTCTTCGGTTTCCTCGCTCTATGTTCTATCCTTAGTTTGCTTTTCTTTGCCTTTTGCTTCTTACTTATCCTTTTTCGTTTCTTTCTTTTTGCCTTCACTTTAAATAGTAGTAAAGCGATGTAGCCATGATTAGGATGTCGTATCTTACTTTTTATGACTAATCGCCCATTTGTCGGACGAGTGGCTTATTTCTAAGAATAATAGAATAAAGAACAGAACACAAGTTGTAGGCCAAAATCCTCATCCTTCTCTCTCTCTCTCCCTCACACTCCTTTATTGTATTTCATATAAGTACATAGCACCGTATATGGTCGAAAACATTTGTAAAAGGTTAACATTTTATAGACATCGACGTACGGGAAGGGTAGATCCGAGAAAGAATGAATTTGATATTTTATTTTTGCACACATGAGCGGTGAAATAGTAAGGGATTTGTATGCCTGCCATCGGCCGCATCGAGAGACAGAATGAAAAATGGTTGTTTTAAAACAAAAATATTGTTTACGTACCTTCTTGTTTTCAATTTATTATTATAGCAAGTAAAACACCGAAAAAGCTTTAATTCATTCAAGTCTTTAAAATGTTATTAAATAATAATTAATGCTATATTTCCATAGGCTCACATACTTCCATACATATTTGCCGATAGTGACACCCAGTGGGGAAATGGAAAGCGTCTTCAAATTTGCTGATTCTCAATATAAAGCATTCGCCCAAAAAACGCTTAACCTGATAAAGAAATGAAGCTTAAAATTGAAGAGTTGATGCAGTGCGTACGTAGTAGGGGAAACTGAATGGTTCAGAAGGCTTTTTCAGCAATAAACGCTGGCTCCTTCATGGTTCGCTAATGAAAATGCTGCCGAAATAGGTATATGAATTGATACAAAAGACAGCATACAGCTCTTTGCCACTTTGTTGTTAAATTGCACATCATGATAGAGAATCGTACCCGAGTGACACACTATTCTCGCCTCCGAATAGTTATGCTGAGTGTACAAGAATGCCAGAAGACTTTATCAATCGCTATTTTAAATGGAAAACTATTTAATTTCGCTCACGTTCAGGCGGCAATAGCTTTGTGGATGAATTTTTTCGCGGTGCATCACTCTATCCACTGGGTAGGGTAAGAGCAACAACAAATGAATGTTTAATGCTAAATATTTTACATTTACCTTTAAATGTAGGTACTTGGAAACAAATTAAAAACTCTCCTTTTTTGTGCGCTGCCATGCTCCTTTAAAATCTTGAAGACATCAACTTAGCAATGAGGTTTAAATATCTCACCTTTTTTATTTGCGTTACTTTGCTTTTTACTAGAGCCGCATAAAAGCCATAAACATAAAATGAAGGACAAAGTTTCGCTTTACACACACACACACGCCATAAGATACAAAATGTGAAACCAAAGTATACTTTTAGGCATAAAATACCTTATAAATGGCTATATATGTATGTATGCAGTGTGCAGTATGCAGATATCGAAAAAGTCGGGAACAGGGAATGAAAGGCGTAGCTGCGACGACGAATTTCGAAAGGTCTATAAAGAGTTTTGTAAAATTTATTGCTAGCTATTTAATAAATATTATGCATGAGCGAAAAAGATAAAAGCCGTGCCGCCTTAAGAAAATGAAATACCTTTTCGCCAAATATATGCTATCTCTGGGAAGGTATGTATTTGCAAAATGGATTACGAGTGGTGTGAGGTGCCTAAAACTATGCAAAGCTCTCCATGTAAAATGTAAAGATTATTGAGTAATTAATTGGTGTATTCAGGTGGCAGTTACAAAGTGAAAACAGTTGAAGTATTTAAGTTTGATGTATCAATTTGAATTTTGAAAAGAGAAGAAAGAGCAATGTTGTCTTTGACATTGCTTATTTTTGTATGAAATCTTCGAGCTTGGTATTATTAACACGAGCAAAAAAGCTATATATACATATACAATTTGAGTTTGAGAGTTTTATGCTGCAGGCCCTTAGGCGCTCCCAAATCCCCAAAGGCAAGTTTTTGGCTACACGTGTTCGCATACATTTGCCAAAATCGAAAATGAAATGCTTTTTTTTCCATTATTTGAGTGAAAATTTATGCTCGAAAATTGTAAATGCACACAATAGCAAAATTAATGTTCATAAAGTAATTTTGTTGTCGCGGCAACTTGGCATTTTTGTGCCACCATTTCCATGGCAATGCTGACAACGTTGCTCTTTTGTCTCTTTGGTGAACTTTGGTAAATATTCATGAAAATTTTATTTCTTCATACATGTTCAAAGGCAGAAAAAGATAAAAGATAGTAAAACCGAAAAGTAGAAATTTCAAACCAAAAAAAGACTTACCTTAAATGCACGGTGGGGCTAAAGAAAATTAAGTGCGACTACACCGAAAAATGGGGAAACTTTTAAAAGGAGATAATACGTAAAAGGGAACAATAGTGGCATGGAAAACTGCACTGCAACAGTAGCAGCAGTGCACGCTAAAGCAAATGAATTTATGGTGAAACTTTTGTCGCGACATCACAATTTCATGTTCCATAAAAATGCAACTGCTACTCCACATTTAAACACACAAAGATTCATTTCTCTGCACACACATTTTCTACAGCAGTCTGAGAAAAATGAAAGTCAGCAAACGCTACGGTCTCGCCACCTCTCTTGCTCGCTCAGTTCAACAAGAAGTTTATAATGATTTTATGATGCGAATGAGTGAAATGGATTTAATAGGAAAACTTTTCAAAATGGAAAATTATATTTGTGCAGCCAGCATTGCCAGCTTGCATGCCTTCAAAACTAGCAGACTTGGCTGGCTGGCTGGAAAATTGCAAAAATTTACAAAAACAACAGTTGAAAAACGTAAAAGGCAAAATGGCCGCTTTTTCTAAAGGACTGCAAGTTTTGTAGAAATTAATTATGAAAAAAAAAAAAAAATACAATTTGAAGTCAAGTGGAAAATGTAAAAAATTAAAGGAAATGTCTTAATGCATTCCCGTTTTCTCTGGAAGAAATAAAATGATTGCACAATTGCTTAAATACATACTACTGTGGGCAAAAGTTAGTAAGACTTTTTAATTTAAATTTCGCGCGGAAACCCATTCATCAAAATATTATTTTTTTAAGGTTGGTATGACTGTCGGTGACATCTGTGCCAAATGTCACATCAAAATAATCATTAGTGTTTAGTATACGCGTGTCTTTCTGAAGTACAAAAAGTGCATTCGGCGATTTTCACAATGAGTGAAATTATTCAACAAAGAAGTTCCATTAAATTTTGTGTGCGGAATCAAATTTCTGGTGCCGAAACGTTCAGAATGTTGCAAAAGGCCTTCGGTGACAATTGTATGTCGCGAGCAAGTGTTTTTGATTGGTACAAATTGTTCAAAGATGGTCGAGAACGCGTTGACGATTGACGACGAACCACGTCCAGGACGGCCATCAACATCAACTGATGATCAACACGTCAATAAAATCAAGGAATTGGTGCTCGAGAATCGAGAATCGACGATTAACAGTCAGAGACCTTACTGGCATCGTTGGAATATCGGAAGGATCAGTGAAAACCATTTTAAAACATCATTTGGGCCTAAGAAGAGTGAATGCACGATTGGTTCCAAAATCACTGCATTGGTTTTACGAGACCATTTTTCCAAAAATTCGACTGATATCGTTCCGCAACCACCCTACCACCCTATTCGCCTGACTTAGCACCGTGTGACTTTTGGCTATTTTCTAAACTCAAAAAACCGCTTCGTGGACACCGTTTTGAGTCAATTGTCAATTGAAGACATTAAACATGAATCGCTAAGCGCATTGAAGGCTATTCCGGAAATTGACTTTAACAACTGTTTTGAGAATTGGAAAAAACGTTGGCACAAGTGTATTGGGGCCGGGGGGGATTACTTTGAAGGGGACGAAATAGATTTGGAAGAATGAATAAAAAAATTTGAAATTATGAACAAAGTCTTACTAACTTTTGCCCGCAGTAGTATACTTATTTTAGAATGCTGAGCAAACCGAAATCCATTAATGAACAGCAAATTATTTTTTTAGAGAACCAGACAGTAGGTAGTTTTGATATTTTCGTAGCGAAGATGATGTGTTTCATATAAATATGGCCCAGACCTTGATCGTTCCTGCTTCGCTACAATCTACACGGTTAACAATTATTAACATTTAATAAAAATCATTCGTTAAATTAAAAGTCCAGAAACTACTGAATAGGTACATTAAGTTTTATGCATGCAAAGGAGAACTTTCATTATAATTATTTTTTCATATTAAGTCATAATAAACTTAAGCAAGTGATTCCGGTAAATTTTAATGAATTCGTTCATTAATCGTTAATGAACAGACTCATTGATTTTGCCTAACAACCACCGTTGCCAGAGTAATTGTACTTGATAATTTGTTTTTATTAAGTAGTACAGATGACCTCGATAGTCTAGTGGGTAGTGGACTGGACTCTCACCCGGGAAGTTGGGGTTTGATTCCCGTATTTGACTGGTGTATATTTATTTATTTTTTGTCTTATAAAGCTTCGTATATTCCTACCGATATGAAGTGAATGAGAATTATAATAAAGTAAAGAAGTTCACATATTTTCTTTAGAAGTCTTCAATAATATATTTGTTAATTTGTACATTTTCACTGATTTTGATCATTAAAAAACACTTCAATGAAAATCCATTAATTGATTTTATGAAGTTGTTATGCGATGTATTTTAACGAATCTTTTCATTTATTTTTCATTGACTTTACGAATATTTTTGGTTCCGGGTATTGTACAATATTTTGAAAGAAACTTTAAAGTAAAATTGTACGCGCCTGTAATGGGGCAAGGAGTTGATTTTAATGCTTAATTGATTCTTGTAAATTAAGAAAGAAGAAAGATTTTTCTTATGTTTAACATTTCCAAATATGTAAATTTTCTATTTCCTGATTTTTAACTAATTTTCCCTCCCTCTTTCTTTTCACTTTTTCCAGGATTCACAGTGCTCACATCGGTCACACAAGCAGACGAATCGCTGGATACGCGAGAGAATGATGATCTCACATTAAAGTGCCGTTTCACAGAACATTACGAAGCGAATGATTTCTCCTTTTATTGGGCGAGATGGACAGCAAATCCGGCACAATTTGAGAATGTGGCCATTGGAGATGTGCAATTGAGTTCCGGTTATAGGTGAGTGCACATATATGAGGCACGTTAAACTTAACTTAATTTTGTAGGGATAAGCATGTAATTAAAAACAAAAAACAACAAACACTAAGCCAAATTTAATGGCAAATCATTACAAACAGTTTTTACTCAAAGTGAGTAGGCAGCAACTGTAGCCTAGAAGTATGCAACATATGGATAAGATTGTGTGTGTGTGCATATATCTATTATGCTACACTAAATTCAGTTCATTCAATTAAAATACATGACTGAGCGTTATTTTATGCTTATTTATTATTTTAATTAAATATTTTGTTACACACTACACATATTTCGATCAACTGTGGTTCTTCTTTGTACTTTTCTCATCATGTTGTTCCGTGTAGCTGTGAGCATGTTGTATCTTCCCTTAATTAAAATCAAGTCATACATAAGTACGTAGCTGCTGTGTGTGAACAGATATTGCGCTGTGCCATAATTTATACAATAGTCGTTAGTAGAATCCTTTTCTTGTTGCCTACATCATTTCTTCCATGTACCGCTTTCTATTTTCAGCTTACGTCCATACAGCGCCATATTTTTCTAAACACTTTCATGTTTCCTTTCTGAGCCACAAAAATGTGTGTCCGTCTCTTTCTCTCTTCGTCTCTTTGTGTTTTTATTGCCTGCCTGTGGTACGTTAAATGAATGCGCATTATTTTTAATTTTTGACCTATGTTCCTTACCGCAACTGTTGTGTTTGTTTGTGTTGCGTAGACCCTCATGTCAGCCATAAATATTTAAATACTTGTGATTCTAACTTTGCATGTTCTCACTAGTACATGCTGTCTGTAAATGCATAGCAACACACACACTTAGCCGACACACACTTAGCTGACATATACATTTGTATAACATAAAATATGACAAAAGTAGCTATTAAGACTTAAATATGCAATAAAACAAATGAAAATAGTAGCTGCAGAAAATATAAATAAATTTCATTGCAATCCTTTCTACAAATTTGTATGGTAACATAATATGCAGAAAAAAATTAATTCTCGGCAGTAAAGACAGCTCAGCAGCATAAAACGTTGACAACGAATTGCACACGGCCTAAAGGCTAATAACGCATCTGAAAAGCATTCGCTGCTACAGCAACGGCAACAACAGCGACAGAGACTGCAGCATGAAGTTCAAAAGCCAGTTTAGTACAGACGAGTGAAAAGAAGACATAATAAAATTGTTGCTAAATATGACTAGTGTCGACATGCACACAGAGGTGCATTGGCATTGGCAGCACTGGTGTTAGTCACTCTCTTGTAAACTTCTTTATATGTCGACCCTGATCTTAATTTGAATTTCTATGTATTTTTTTCTTTTGTGACACAAATTTGTTTCAGTGCTTCATTTAACAAAAAAAAATAAATAAAAACAAAAAAAAAAGCATAAATTGAAAAATATAGAAAAAGTAATTTGTAACCACTTCATGCGCGCTCCAAAGGCGCAAATGACATAAACATATATATTCTCATTTTCTATGGCATGTTGCTTGCTGCATGTGATGCATGTGAACTGGTTGTAGCAACAGTAGCAGCATCAGACGACACGTACTTGCTATTTGCGCGCCACATGCTCCTCTTAATAGCGACCGAAACTGCAGAAACGATATTACACGTGAAGAAAAGCTTTATAGACATTAAAAAGTTTAACTAGAACATATTTTTAAGCTCATTTTTTCTACTATACAAAGTTTTTGGAATGCTTTTTTCACATTTATCACTAGGGGAAAATCCATAAATATTCCATTTAAAGCTAGTCCCGCCTTATGATCTCATAAGGAGATCAAGAAGGAGTTCGATACTCTCTTCTGGTTATATATAACTAGCAGCGATAATTGTATGGATTACGACAGCGAAAGCTGCAACGATAACGTGTATATTTTTAGTTGTTACGTTAAGCTAGCCTTTGAGAAACATCCACGGTGTCGACACCAACCGTACAGTGAACTCTTAATAATGAAATAAGAAAACTTTGTTCTTCTTTTAATGGCACAACAGCCCATGTAGGGCATAGGCCGAGCTTTTCGCATACATTCATGTGGAGTGTGTTGTATTTGTATTCTTATGGATGGAAGGGAGCTATACTTTTATGCCGATTCCGAACGGTAAACGGTGTGGTGAAAAGCTTTTCATACTAAATTTTTACTCTTATAGGTCTGCCATTGCCTGCCAAGCGATGGTGGGGTCGTGTAGAAAAATTGGTTTTTTTTTACTTTTTGATTTAGCAGGTTCCGAGATTTGAACCTCGGATACTCTGCGTAGCAGGCCAACACACTACCAACTATGCCACAGAGACCACACGGAAAGAAGAAGAACAGTGTGGGAAAAAACAGAAGGGAAATATGTCAAAACGTCCGTTGTTATGAAGTTGACAAAAACGAGTTCTGCCACATTATAAAAAGAGAAATACTTATGATTATGTGCTGGAAGGATCATCTCCATCTGGCAGTGCTTCAGTAATCCCCGGTTAATTTAGCCACGCTTAATTGGGTTTTTTGTATAATTGCGCCCGAAATATTACGTTTATAGTTTAATATGGTTGATTGCATTCCCCGGTTAATTGAAGTATAAACTGTACATTTTCATCGATGCAATTAAATGGGGATTACGTCATTGAGAAGATTTCTTGTGAATGATAATACATCGAAGAAGATATTTACCAATTTGATCATTTTATTATGCGAAAAGCTCGGCCTAGGCCCTCCATGGGTTGTTGTGCCATTAAAAGTAAGTAAGTAAATAGTTAACTACTTGGCGAATAAAACGCTGATAAAATGTTGTTGAGAAATAAAAAACAAGCATCGTATTACAAAATATTATATTTTTATTTCAAAAGACTGGTAAATAAGTTTTTAAATGAAATTTATGTTACTGCAACGTCGTTAAATGTCAAGGAATTGTTAACAATTTGTTCCAAAATGCAATTGAGTTTAAAGTAATTCTCAGATTTTAAAAATAAATTTCAAAGTTATACAAATTAAGGTGACCGCTTATGTATTCTAGATAAGTTGATGCAATATTCTACATATTCTATTCGCTGAGTGTAAAAACTCAGTGACTGCTTTGCCTCCACGCCGCCGATTGTCGACGTCGCATACTCATTTCATGCAATAGCATAAATATAGAAGGATATTACACTTGCACATAATATCCTGTGCAAGTTGTAGGGGGTTCTATTTTGTTCGAAAAGCGACAAAAACATGATCCTTATGAAGGAATTTTTCTTTTCCTTTTATTTTTCTTTACATGTAGCATGTATGAGCCAAATAAAAAAAAAACAAGAAAATTAAGTAGCAAAATACAAGAAAAAATTAGAAAACAGCAAAAGAACAACGTTCTGTGTTAAGTTTGTTTCCCCCCTTCCTCTCGTCAACCGCAGCCGATTCAACCTAACTAGCAAAATGTTTACAGCAGCAGCAGTCGAAACTTTGAAGCACAGTTGCAACTACAACAGCATCAGAAAAATTCATTCCGGATGTGCAACAAAATAGAAACAAAAGGAGCAATAGCAATAATAGTCCCACAGGAGCAAAGGATCACACAGGAGCCTGCTGTTCCTCTGAAATCAAGCTCAAGTGTTTGAAGCTTTTCTTTTTCATTCTTTCATCACTTCTCTTAACAATAAATGGCAAATGCAGTCAGCTTCACACAAAACGAGAAGACGTTTAGGGAATATTATGATAAATGCAACTAAATGAGCAGCAGGCAGGCAGCAGAGGCAGTCAGCAACTCAAGCTTCATTTCCACGTATTTACAAAATGTAAAAATGTGCTGGTTGCTGCGCCAGTTGTAGAGTTGATTTCCAGTTTGTTGAGAGTTAGGTTGAGAGTTTTGCTGTTGTTGTATCTGCTTGAAGTACAGCAGCAAACCGCTGAACATTTTGTGTGATTTCGCTGCGCAAAAACAGTCACAGTCACAAAAAAAGAAATAAGGAAGCTAATACTTTTCAGTTAACTTTTCTTATTTTTTTTGTTGTTGTATTTTTGTAAAAAGGAAAACATTTCTTACTAAACATTCTTTGCTTTTGAAAATCTCTTGGAACAGTTCAAGTATATATTTAATGGGTATTAAATATAATTACTGCAGGCAGGATTTTTGAGACAGAAATGATGAAAGCTTGTACTTATATAGGAATGCTTGGAAATATTGTAATTATAGTTGGTTGGAGGAGATCACATTGTTCTTTGTTTCCTTTTTATAATACTTTTTTTATAATCATGTTGAAGAAGACCCATGTCGTCTAGAAGTCTTCTTTTATTACCTATATAGCATGTTAATTATGATGAAGTAACTCTCCAAGTCGATAGAGTTTTAGACGAATAGACGAATTTTATTTCTTATGAGTATATTTCTTAGATATAACTATGGTCAAAACACTAAAAAGTAGAAAAATTTGGAGCTACAAATAGTGAATGTTGTGGATCTGATACAATAAAGAAACACTCATGGGGATTCAATTTCCTTCTCGGTCTGGTGATTACTTCTCATAAATACTTCTTATCATTAGACCTGTATGGAGTGAATCAGAATTATAAGAAAGGGTACAAGTGCACCTCTTGGTAGGCAATAGTAAAACCATCAAAAGTGATAACAAATTGCGGGGTGCCACCCATGTATAGGCCCTTCTGGCCTAATTGTTATTCTGGACAGCTTTCAAGAAACAACAACAGCAAACTGAATGTTAATTAAATCAATGTATTCAAATTACTTCAACTAATTTCATTCAGAGATTATAATCAAAAGATTGCATTCAATTAACTTCAAAAAAATTACGAACTCTCAAATTCAAATGATTGGCCGCAAATGACGTCTTTTCAATTCCACGAAACAAAAAATATTTACAAGTAGAAATGCAAAGGAAACGGACTTTGGTCACATTATCGGTTTATATTGAAGAAACTACTAATAATTACGATCTCAAAACTTCACGATAACATCAACAAATGTCCAAAGAATTTAAATAAAATTTAAATGAAATTTCAATTTCAAGAAAATCCGTTGAGAAATGTAGATGTAGGAGCTTATTTTGGCCAAACATTTATCAAGACTTTTGCTCTCATATATATTTGAAGAAGAAAATGCAGTCAAGATAATGTTTCAAGTCGTTTTTCGATTTTCGTATTATCGCCTTTGAATGTTTTGCTTCTTTTTTTTTTTTTGATACATTTAAAAGCTCTTTTCCACAAACCGATAATTTTCGAGTTTTTTCTACACACAAACATGTTTCTACTATTTATCTATTTTTCTCTATTTTTTCTTCTTTTTAACTCTAACAAGTTTAATTTTGCTTTAGCTGTGATTTTTTGTTTTTAGCCTGATCACTGGTTTTGTTTTCGAGATGAAAAGAGAAAAACTGAAACATCGAGAATGAAATGAATTCAATGACAATCTTCACTTAGACTTTAGATGCTTAAGGCTTGTACTTATTTTGCTGGTGCTGGTCATTGTATGTTTACAGCTGCTACTTGCACCAACTAACAATAACAGCAGTCATGTCTCCTTTTAACAAGCAGCAGCAGCATCAACAGCAGCAGTTTAATTCAAAAATAAAGAAAGCTATAAAAAAAATAGTATGAAATCTTATGCAACATTACAAATGACATGAACGACAGAAGAACGTACAGGCAAGAACAGACCGAGCGACAAAACACAAGAAAACTTAACAACATACAACAATATTGTGAAAAACACTATACATAGAAAACACTAACACATACATAGCGGTCTACGTAAAAGGAAATTCAAAAGGATATGGCATATGGCAGTGATATCGCAACAACAGAGTATAGACGTAGCAGAAACAAAATAGGAAGAAAGACGAAAGCGAGTGGAAGTATGTAGAAGAAGTTGGAAGTAGAGTCAGCAATAGTAGCAGCATAACTAATAATAGTTAAATTAAATTTATGTATTTTAAAATGGCTCAAATACGTTTATACTCGCTTTAATATGTTTATAAGAATCCTTATGGTTCTATCGAAGTATCTACCATATAGTACATGTCCGTATGTTTGTGTCTGAAAACATACATACTTATTTATATATACATGCTTGTATGTACGTGTTGGTTTAACTTTGCTGGTTGTGTGTTTTCCTTGTTATCGTTGTACTTATGCCATTTAAATGTACCAATGTGTGTGTGCATTTTCATATGTATGAGTAAATATTGCTTTAAAGTGTGTCTGTGTGTTGTTTGCTGAGCTTTTAAATAAACTTTTACTTTTGCAATGATGCACAATTTCCACAAACCAATTTCAAAGTGATATTGGTAATATAACATTATTTGTATACATTTGTGTCTGTGCTTGTATTATTTGGATGTGGTTGTGTGTAGCAATTTTTCACTATTAAATGCACACAACATAAATAAACAATAAATTACTTAGTTTCTAAAAACTTTGCTTATTCCATATTAAAATCAATTTATGTTTTATAAATGAACACAAATACAAACATTCGATTGCATGCATACACACATGAAACACAAAAAAAAAAACGCCAAATTGTGCTAATATTTATTTATCTGCTGCAACACTGAAATACCTTATTTCTATCTCTTTCTTCGTCGTCGATATTTACTTTCTTGCGTCTTCCTCTGTAATGTGGAATATTGAGCTCTTGCTTGAATTGGAATTTGAAAATTTGTGATTTTTCTTTTTCTTCATGAATGTGTTTTTGCTGCAACAATATTTTATTTGAAGATTTGTCTTCTGTATATTTGCTGTTAAATCGTTCAAGACTTTGGTTTTGTTTAATTGCCCTTACACATACACATACACGTGTACTTATTTTATTTACTGTGAATTTACTGATTTAACCATTACTAAACTTTAGTGTTATGTAAATAAAAAATGTACTTAACCTTTACTAATTTGAGTTGAAGATTTTATTTATTTATTTATTTTATTTATTTTATTTATTTTATTTATTTTATTTATTTTATTTATTTTATTTATTTTATTTATTTTATTTATTTTATTTATTTTATTTATTTTATTTATTTTATTTATTTTATTTATTTTATTTTATTTATTTTATTTATTTTATTTATTTTATTTATTTTATTTATTTTATTTATTTTATTTATTTTATTTATTTTATTTATTTTATTTATTTTATTTATTTTATTTATTTTATTTATTTTATTTATTTTATTTATTTTATTTATTTTATTTATTTTATTTATTTTATTTATTTTATTTATTTTATTTATTTTATTTATTTTATTTATTTTATTTATTTTATTTATTTTATTTATTTTATTTATTTTATTTATTTTATTTATTTTATTTATTTTATTTATTTTATTTATTTTATTTATTTTATTTATTTTATTTATTTTATTTATTTTATTTTATTTATTTTATTTATTTTATTTATTTTATTTATTTTATTTATTTTATTTATTTTATTTATTTTATTTATTTTATTTATTTTATTTATTTTATTTATTTTATTTATTTTATTTATTTTATTTATTTTATTTATTTTATTTATTTTATTTATTTTATTTATTTTATTTATTTTATTTATTTTATTTATTTTATTTATTTTATTTATTTTATTTATTTTATTTATAAGCCGTATTTCCGTGGTTAGTAGAAACACGATTAATTGTGGTTTGGTGTGTTCTTCGATTTTTTACTATTTGAAAAAATGGATCAAAGAAACTGTATTCAGTTTTGTGTAAAAAATGAAATTAAATGCGAAAGGACATTTGAAATGTTGACTGTGGCCTTTGGCGAGTCTACTATGAGCAGAACACAAGGTTAATTGTGGTATAACCGGTTTAAGGAAGGCCCGAGCACGTAAACAACCGATGACGCAGTGAAGAAAATGATTTTGGATAATCATCGAATCACTATCAGAGAGGTTGCTGATGATGTTGGCATATCGTTCGGCTCATGCCAAGCAATTTTTACGGATGTTTTAGGCATGAAACGTGCGGCAGCGAAGATTGTTCCAAAATTGATAAACGTCGCTTGTGCATAAGTTTTTGGCCAAAAACAAAACCGTTATCATGCCTCAACCACCGTATTCACCGGACTTGGCCCCCGTTGACTTTTTCCTCTTCCCAAAACTGAAGACACCGATGAAAGGAAAGCGTTTTGCTACGATTGAGGAGATAAAAGAAACAAAAAATCGAAACAGGAGCTATTGGCGATACCAAAAAGCGCGTTTCAGAAGTGTTTCGAGGATTGGAAAAAACGCTGGCTTAAGTGTATTATATCTGAGGGGGATTACTTTGAAGGGGACAAGATAGTTGTTAATGAATAAATAAATACTTTTTGAAAAAATAACGATTATTTTTTGATCATACCTCGTATATGTAGAATCCTCTACTTAGAACTCCATAGATTTCATGTAAGTTTAATATATATTATATAGTTCATATATCATTTCGTATATGTACATACTTGTTCTCGATCGCTAGCACCCATAACTATTAAAATACGATTATTGTTTCGAACTCACTAAAATTAATATAAACTCAATAATGACTCAACTTTATTTGAAACTCCAAAAATGTTTAATATTTAAAGTAAAATATTGTCTCTCATAACTTTGTTCCAAGCTTGACACAGTTGTCGCAGTTTTCTTTACCTTGCCTTAAGTAATCTGAGTATTTTAGTTGAATTTATAAATCGCATAAAGTTCAAGACATCATAATTGAAAAGTTAATTTATGTTTATTTGTTGTCTTAGCAGCATTACCCAAATTGCGACTAAGGCGAAAAAAAATAAGGAAAATAAAAATTTTGGGTCATTAATTTTGTCTACGATGATGAATGCCTTGGAGGGGTCATTTTCCTTATTTATTACTTTATTGTCATTATAGCAAGAGTAGGAGCAGCAGCAGCAACAGCAAAAAGTAATCATTCAAGGACACTTTATCATATTCAAAACGGTTGCCAAGTTACTTACAAAATAACACAATGAAATTAAGCGAAACACACACACACACACAAAACAACAACATTTCCAGCGGCATTGATTTCAAATTGAAATGGGTTTACTGTTGCAAATTAACTCTCAATTTGTCAAGCAGAAATTAGTAACAAAAAAACAAACAAAGAAATGCGAAAATTATCATTATGATAATTGTCAATCATATTTTGAAGACAATTTTATCTTCTTTATTAATAAGTATTTTGTATATCCGAAGATATTTTTACATATGGATGGTTTATATGGCAACACTTTCACTCACATCTTTGTGGTGATAGTGTTACTTTTAATGTTTCCCCAGTGATGAAATATTAAGTATTTTTGCCTTCTTATTTATTTGTAAAGAGCACTTTTGACAATAGCAATTGCGAAATCAATCAATAAACTGTCTCTGTGTTTATTGGCGTAGTTCTGTTCTAAAATAAATTCTGTTCGGAACTATATCTTAGCAATAAAAGGAATTACTTCTGCATTTC
The DNA here is from genome assembly GCA_958295655.1 of Palloptera scutellata. Lineage (NCBI taxonomy): Eukaryota > Metazoa > Arthropoda > Insecta > Diptera > Pallopteridae > Palloptera > Palloptera scutellata. Next base: position 18,556,977 of record OY282452.1, read on the forward strand.
TAAAGGCGTTATTCCCGTAGTACTTATCGCTTCCCACTGGGTTACCTTAAAAAGAAATACCAAATAAGTGGTACCCACGTAAAGTGGGAGAAGAGTGAGTGACTATACTTAGAGGCCAAAACCAAGTCACAACAGTCAGTCAAAGTTCATTTGCTGATGGCAGCAAAATAATAATATTTATCACATAAAACTGTCATAGTTATAACAATATTTTCCTCACAGCATCGGCCCCCTTCTCCGCAGTGCCTCCCTTCTGCACTTGACATTCCCTAGAGTAGCGCAGAAAAAATAGATGGCATTTTTTGTGTATAACTAAAGAAATAACTTTTAAGTGCAAAGTTGGCAAGCAGAAAAGTGCGCTACTACTTCAGCTCGCTTGCTGCTCTTTGGCATCGCACCCGTATTTCTCTCTCTCTTTATGTACCTCGCTCAATATTAATTTGTATCTCAAAGTGAAAATAAAAATGTTAATCTCAAAAAGTTTGCTAACGGAGAGGCAAAAAAGGAAATCATCGAAACGAAAAAAAACAAAAACGCTTTCTAGACACTTTCGCATTAATATTTGCAGAGTAGAGTTAAGTTCAGCGTCATCTTCGACTTTCCAGTAAATTTGGCTTAGTGATTTTAATGACACTCTCTTGCATGCCACATGCCGCATGCTTAATCCTTTTTTTAATTGCTAAATTACATACAGAGTTTCAAAAATTTTTTGAATTTTGTTGTTGCGATTTTTGACTATGTAAGCAACAATTTTTTATTAGTTACTTTGCCATTTTTTTCGCACTCTATCATTACTCGTTATTTCATTCTTTTTTCTCTCTTCTTCTTTTTTTTTTTTTGCAGACTTGATTTCCGTCCTGAGCGTGGCATTTACGATTTACAAATTAAAAACGCCTCCTATAATCGCGATAATGGCCGTTTTGAGTGTCGCATTAAGGCCAAAGGCACTGGCGCCGATGTCCATCAGGAGTTTTACAATTTAACTGTATTAACACCACCGCATCCACCCGTGATATCGCCCGGCAACGTTGCCATTGCCACCGAGGACAAAGCAATGGAGATTGTTTGCAGTAGTATTGGCGGTTCACCGGATCCCACAATAACGTAAGTGGAACGAACACACGCGTGTAGTAATTCGCGTTGCAATTGCAGTGGCTGGCATTATGTGGTGACATACATTTTTAAAATAGTAGATTCATTTAAAAAGTAAAAAGATTTGGAAATTGTTAATACTTTAAAAGGGTGGCAGCATTCAAGTACATGCAAACTTAAATGATGATTTATTTCATGGCGATTAAATAACGTATACATTCACACAATCATGTACAGTGGAGCGAGCTAATTGTGAGTGAGTTAAGTTAAATTTCACGTTATGAAGAATAGCGATCTTCAGCTTTCAGCTCAACGACCTCAAATTATTTGTAGTAAACATGTTATATCGTCAGTCTAATTTTTACTGTTGCACAGTTTCATTCACGCTTGAAATCTGCAAATCGAATATGGAAAAAAATCAATAGTTAATATTTTTAGAAATGAACAGAGAGAGATTTTCAAGTAACTGAATTCAAGCTGAAAACTTTCATAATAAAATTTATTGCGAAATTCATCAAAAACTTTAAAAATGCTTTGCTGAAATATTTTAAGTAAGGACTAAAATGTTCGTCTACTTTCCAGTCTAATGCATTTGAAGCAAATGTTGCTAGTCCCTCTTCCCCGTGTTCATTTACGCTTGTGTGCAATAAATCAACTTTCACATAAAACAACGAACAAAGCAGGATTAAAAAGGCTACAATTTTTATAACTTTTATATTTAAATAAGTGAAATACTTTATTTGTTAAGCCTCAAATAAATTTTATTATACATTTTTAATGCCTTGTAAAGCTGCCAAAAATGAAAGCTACATAAACGAAAAACACACACAGACACACACAAACAAAGTAAAGCAAAAGCAGAGAAAAAACAGACAATTCCCTTTTGCATTTTCGTATTCGCGTAAAAATACTGTGCTACAATTGTAACTGAAAATATATGGCAACATAGAGACTGCTGCCAAAACAGCAATAACAATGCGCACCAAACAAGAAAACAAAACAAAAAGAAGAAAACTCACACAAGAATTAACTGCCAACAGTTTTTTTTTTTTTCAACTTTTTAGTGTAATGCTCTTTCTCTTTATCTCTTCCTTTCCTTCATGCTCTTACGCTCCGTGTCACTTTTCGACCATTTCCGCTCACTGCTGCTGAAACTGCAGCTGGTATCGCGAGGGCACCAACACTCAACTGCAAGCGACCATCCACAAAGGAGGCTCAAAGGATGCACCGACAAATGCCACATTATCCATAATGCCGCGCCGCGAGGACGATGGTGCCAAATATAAATGCGTTGTACGTAATCGCGCCATGAACGAGGGCGAACGCCTGGAGGCGACGGCAACGTTAAATGTTAATTGTAAGTTGCAATGAATATTTGACTTCTTTTGACAAATTTTACCATTTTCATATAAATTTAATATTTTCCTGAAAAAGTTGCACTGCACCAACGGCAGTGTGTGTGTGTATCTTATAAATTTTAAATTATGTTATATAGAACTTATAGTTATTTAATGTAATAAGTATACGCGAATTGACCCATAACCATTGAAATCTAGTCGCAGCGCCCAGCCCCTACTTAATCATACCCTTGCCATTTACACGTCACTGGTCATTTGGGGAATATCTAAACATTTAAAACCTTCAACTCAATGCGGGTATAATTTTGTTTATTCATACTATATATGGTATGTGGGGACAATAATAATCATGTATGTTTTTAGTAATCTACTTGTATTCATTCACATACTGTAATTATATTTAATCACGCCACTTTTGCTACTTTTATTTTAAATGATCATTTTATTAATGCACGATTACCGTCAATAGTTGTTTGTATTTTTAAGAAAATTATAGGTCCGTGTGCCACCGGTGCTACCGCATTATACATTTATAGCAAATATTACGACGGAGATTTTTTTATTTTTATACGTACATAGACAAATTAGCTGCGTTTTATTCGCCAAGTAGTTTAACATGTTCGAATAAAACGATCAAGTTGTTAAATCTCTTCTTCGTTGTGTTCATAATAAGATAGCTCAATAGCACATGAGTATAGGCATTTCCCTCCAGCCCTTGCACGCCTTCTTTGGCGGAAATTTTTACAAATTTCCTTTTTGGTTTCCCCCCCGTTATTCGTTATTGAAAGTTCCCAGTAGAGTTGTTATAGAAACCAGGGATGTTATACAACATCTTAGTAATGTATATCAGCTATAGTTAAACGCATTATCATTGCAGCTTTTATTATTGTTTACCAGACGATTATCGCTGCTAGTTATACATATCTAGAAGCGAGTGGCGAATAAAGCGCATCTTATAGCTGCTAAACTCAAATTACAAATAGAGCGAAATGTTTTAAGAATTAAAGAAAATTACCTGAAAAGCTTTTGGAAGCGTTCAGGGGAAGCTGCGATGGATCCATACATAATAATCACATTTTACATTTTTTTTTTTAACTCCAAAGAAGGGAATTTACCGTGTAAGGGCTGGAGTGAAATGCCTATACTCATATGCTATAGAACTATCTTATTATGAACACAACGTAGAAGAGATTTAACAATTCATGCAGTTCACATTAAATAAACTTCTTCCAACATGCAACATATTTTCAGTTAAGTCTGTCCGTCTAGCGGGTCTGCCAGTCTGCCTCAAGCTAAGATAGATTCAAGTTTGTGTTAGAAAACCAAATGTTAGCCTGTTGATTTTTCGTGTCTACACATTTTGTACGTATTACGTACGAGTTGACTCAATAAAATAACCTGTAATCAAATGCGGCCAATATGCGTAGGTTGCGTTGCTGCGTGGTCAGTTGGTTAATTTATAATTTGAGCTTTTAGCGTCGCTGTTGCTGTTAAGTGTTTGCTTGCCGCTTCTGTGGGTTTTAGATCACATTGCATGCAAACGCAATTAGTTTTGGAACCGCCAACAACAACAACAACAACGACAATAACAATTTTCTTCTTTTTCTTTGAATTAATTAAATATTTGTTGAGCGCATACTAAAAGCTATAGTTAAAAGTTGTTCGCTTTGTGTTTTTTTATTTTTACTGTTTTTTTCATTGAGGTGTAATCAGAACACCTGAGGGTTTTCGGTTTCATGTTTGCGACTGTGTGCGTGTGTGTTTGTGTAGGTCTCAAGAAAATGTGCGTGCGTGTGGTGGGGTTTGATTGCAGACATAATCACTTGTTTGCTGCTACGAGTCAGTGCATATGCTTATTTCCACACACACGCAGATTATTTATTGAAGATTCTTAACATTTTATAATTGCATATACGAGTATTAGATAGTCGGTCGTACACATGCTTCTTTACTACTAATGATTTACTTAATGTGGCAACTTAATTAAACAGCATTTTTAAATAAATGTGGATGTTGCTGGTTAATCAAAAAAACTAAAAACAAGAAGAGCCTCTCAGTTTCACAATACAATGAAATAAATTTTTGTTAAAAAAAAATTATATAATATTAGCATAAAATTAAAAAAAAAAAAATGGCTACTGCACATAAAACTTAATGAAGCTCAAATAAAATATGAACTAATTAACAATTCTGTTAAAATTCCGAACCTGAACCCAAAACCGAAATGAACGAAATAGCCACAGCAGCAACAATAGCAGCAGCAACCAGCAGTACAAAAAAGCCAAGTGTCTGAATTAAATCACATTCACGTATTGTGCAAGAAAAAACTACCGCAATTATTTAATTTGTGCCAACAAATTTCTTGTTTTCCTTTTTTATCGGCTCTTCCTGATTTGCTTTCTTTTGTCCTTCCATCGTAAGTACTACTTTTTCTTATACAATTTGGTGTTAAAAAGGACACCACTTACCGCACACACACACACAAATACAAAGAACATGTAAAACAGGGCCGTAATTGTGGTCTTGTTTGCGTTTCATAAGGGTTAACACCGACCATCAGAGCATCTTAACACCTGTGTGCAATCACATATTGCATGTAGAAGGAAAATGTCGGCTAGATTGGTTGAGAGATGAATGGTTGCTGTTTATGTTAGCCTAAGACATTAATTACTTTACCACCTGCTCCTTACTTGCTGGACAAATTAGAAGAAAAACCTGTACAAAATTGCAATAAAAATTCTTTTTTGCAATGCTTTGGTTATGTAACGGCTTAGTATTTGTATGGATACTGGTATGTGTATAAGTGTGAATGTATGCGTAACCTAAATCCATTTCAAAATATGTACTCTTCTTTTTGTTATCAAAGCTCTTTGATTTTCCTATGCTCACTTCTGTTTTATTTTCTTTTAACATCACCACAAAATAAATACACCTACACAAAGAGGATATTCACACACTCACACACACACACACACACTTATACATGGTTACATAAAGTTCTCTGCATATCTTTAAGCGTAAATAAAACAATTTTAATTGATAGCTAACTAGGAGCTTTAAGGTTTCTGTTCGTCCTTTTTGTTCTCTTTTTTTTTTTTTTTGTTAGCTGTCATTGTTTTTGCGGACAAGCACAAACAGTGATACAAATACATTGATCCTGCCCGGCTATATCCTTCTGTCATTTTGCCTTTCAATGTTGCTATTGTTGTTGTCTTGCAAATGATGGTAACGTGTCTGTAAACATGTCAGCCGACATACATTCATTGTTGTTGCTATTGTAGCAGTTATGTAATTGAAGCCTGTCAATTTGATGTGTATCATTTTCAGTTTACACATTTACTCTAACCCATATGTACCATACATGCATATGTGTGCAAGTGGTTTGTGTGTGTGTGTGTGTGTGGTGTAATGCGTCCACGTATGGATGTATTTATGCTCATGTTTATGGCTTTGTTTGACACATGTTAAAGCTGACATTATTAAAAATAAGTAAGTTGGCGTTGTAAGGGTTTGTTGCTGTTTGCTAAAGCTAAACTAATTAATGATTATTTTTTATTTCGGTGTTGTAGGGTTAAAAGCATCCTCAAAGTTATTGTTGTAAATTATAAAATTCAGCTCTTTTTTCTCATAAAATGTGCAAATTTTTTCTACTGCGCTTTTGATTAGAAGTCGTAAAATCAGACTACCTCGGTGGTAGTCAGTAGCCTCAAGATGAATCCTATTCCTTCTAAAGAAGTAAGCCACTTTGGTGGCTTGAACAATAGTCGTGGACTGGAGTTCTTATATTGGGTCACATAAAAGGTATCCGCGGTTGGTAGCCACAAATCTGTCATGTGGTTGATGATTAGTGGCCTGCGCTATCTCCTGACAGCTTGCGTGTCGATCTTGCTCCACCATTTGCAAAATTTTTATCGGCTTTTTCAGTGACTTTCAGTGCATCTTTGATATCGAAATTTCCGAAACGGAATCGAGGCAAACCACACACTTGGGTCCGGCATTGACTCACTTATTTCATCCTCATCGTAAACCCCACAAATTTTTCGGAGTGTTTTTGCAGCGAGTTTATTTTTCCATTAGTAATAAAGCATCACAGCTTATTTCTTCAGATATTTCACTCATTTTTAAATCTATGCAACTTTTTACACTAAAATGTAGCCTGAAATGCCACCTTTCCCACATGTTTTCGTTTGACATAATCTTTTGCCAGATTTGTGGGTATCAACACCAAAAACCGCGGATTGTAATTTTTAACTTGACTAGATTGAACTGTGATCAGTTCTATACTACTTTACGGTGTTATAGTTTGGTAGGCAGCAGGCATTAAGCTAAAGTGCAGAATGGTGTATCTAATGGCACCAGGGGAACTCAGAACTTCAAAATCCAAAGTGTTGGAAACCATACCATCTCCATTAATCTTGCGGGTAAATATTTATATAGCAGAATCTGCGAGCGTAAGGTCTCAACATGGGCTCACTCAAGATACAAGCATTCTAGGATACTAGATACGAGAAGCTTAATTCCCAATCTATCTAGCTGAACCATCTTTCAAAAACAAGTTTATCACACATACACGAATGGACATAGAGTAATCCAGCCCGCAAGTTCCATTCCGTTCTTAGGTGGCTGGTAAAATTGGAATTGTGTGGACATTCAAATATATTTTCGCCTCCAGAACCACTGCAGGGCAAGAAAAACCTCCCGGGTTTGATTCAGAGCAATCGGCGATTTAAGAATTAACTGACTTTGTGATATTTACAACTTCAATGATAGCCAAGCAGTAATTAAAATCCTTAACAGTGGAATCATTACCTCCATGGTAGTCTCCAAATGTCACTTATGTATCTCTAAATGAGATATCTGAGCGTTGCAAGGCACACCTGTACTGTAATGCGATGAACCACAATATTTCTTACTCCTCACGAAACCCAAGGCCCAGGTATGATGCCTATCACAGGGCCTATTTGTACGGACGAGAGCTGGTTTTAGCGTGAGAATGTCTCGCACTGACTGATCTTTTTTTGATTTCTTACTTGTTATGAAAAAAATTAAAAAGGATATGTTGGCTATGGCAACCTCCTTATTAAACATACAGGTGGAGGGAAACGTACAGGACAACAAAAGCTTCTCATCATTGCTGGCTAATGTCCACGTCTCAGCGTCATACATTACTTAAGATAATAAGGATGAGTGATTTAAAGAGTGTTATTTTCATCCTTCGATAGAGGGCTGTGCTTATCTATTGCCTACTGAGCACGTAGTTAATCTCTGGTTGCTGCTGCTGAACATGTAATTGTCCACAGTTACATTTTGTCCAAGACGCCGTGACTCTCTATTTGCTGATACAAAGTAATTAGTTTTGTCCTCGTTCACCACTAGACCCACTGGAGATCCGATACGCGCGCATTGAGGCTAATCATGTCTATATCATCAACGTACGATGGGCTTCAGTCTTTCACACAGTACCCCCGATAGAACCTTATATGCGATATTAAGATGGGCGATCTCGCGGTTGTTCGAGCAAATCGTGGGAGCGATCATCTTTTTGGATTGCGCAGAGTACGCTGAGGTTCCAGTCATTGGGCTCAGCAGGCAGGCCATCTTATTATTTTTCAGCTGTGAAGGCCTCGTTATAATCGGGAGACATCAGTGATTGGGGTTTATTGAATGCGTTCCACAGTGGCGGGATTAATGTCGTCATCGCTATCGCAGGCTTGAGAAGTCGTTCCCTGCATAACCACGTAATACCCTGGACATCTGACACCAGATTTCCGTCCTCGTCCTTGAAGAAACATGGCCCAGGTGTTGTTGAAACCGTTAGTCAGAAAATGTTGATTTAAAGCACGTAATGTCATAAAACTGCTTCCTCTAAGAATTCAGTTTCATACAATTTAATCTGTGAGATAATAAGTTTACCTCAGTCACTCAAGTACGTTGTCCAGTTATAGTAGATTGGTACCTAACCATTAAAGTAGCGAAAAAGTATTTATTAATAAATGTTAAGTAAATATTGAAATTTTCTCAACCAACGCAATAGAAATCAACATGTGGCATGAAAGTAGTAAGGAAACACAAAGACCTCAATTTACATTTACAATATTGAGTAGCTAAGTGAGGCGTAGGTACTGGTAAATGTTCATGACATGGCAATGACATGCTGGAATAAATGTCTAAAAGACAGGCAGACAGAAAGACAGTCAGTCAAAAGAAACAGATGGGGACAAATAGTCAAGTCACATGCATGTGGACAGCAGTTGGTAATGTGTCCAAGTATCACGCTACAATATGTTTAGGGTATATACTATATGTTTGTGGAATTGTGGAGGGGCGTTTCATTTTAAATCTAAAAATGTAGCTAACCTAACTCATTTACCTTTGAACTAAGCACGTAAGTGCGCCATGAATGTCTACTTTATGTCAGAAATGGGTGGCAGCAAAAATTAGTAGCTAAATATTTATATGAATTATGATATCATCCTCCGGAGGAAGTAGCCATGTTACCTAACTACTTATGAATGATATCAGCTGCCTGGGGGAGAAACTAATAATTAAATGATTAATGTGGGTGTTCGGAACAATTTAGATACTTACGTTCATATACATATTTATGTAGTGGTATAAGCGTGGGTATAACATATTCATGATTTGAACGTATAATTAGTGGGAGTCATAGAGATTTGTTTTACGTATATCATATCAGTTTAGTAAAGGATATGTGGTATTTGAAATGTTAAATTACGTTAATTATTTCGTCTATCCTTTTTCTCAATATATACCCAATAATTCTCACTCTCACTCTCTCTCTCTTTCTCTTTCTCTCTCTCTCTCGTCTCTCGTCTCTCTCCGCTGAAACTCAAATAGTATCTCTTTCCACGTCACTGACTGCTATCATAAATAACAACAATCAAATTTCACTTAACCTAATCTCTTAACATAAATTTAATCATTTTACGTTTCCCATCCAAATACTACCTAATTCCCGGTAATAACTCATTAAAATTGCCACTAAAAAGTAGAAGCTGTAATACATAATCCATCACGTAGTCGTAGTGCTGACATAGCCGAAATGATGCCCTACTCGCTGTGCTCTAACAAGTTGAAGCTGTCAAACTCTAAGCATCAAATTGCCAATAAAAATGAAAAAGCAACAGCAAGAGCGAAATCTTAATTCTCCTTCAACTATGCAGCATAGAGTTAAACCGCAAAGTGACAAAACAGAAACTTCTGAACAAAGTTAAGGCAAGAAATCAAGAAAAGCGTGCGAGCGAGCAGCGGTTGGCTGCTGTTGCTGCTGCTGGTGATGAAAAATACAAACAAACAGAATTTTCAATTTACGCTAATAAACAACAAACAAACTGCAAAAAGCCACGAGAAATGAAATGAAACACTGTCATGGCTGCGGTGTCGCTGCTGCTTCCCCTCCCTTCTTCTTGTTCTTGCTCTTCCTTTGCAGCCCCTTCTCCACTACGTTTCCGTGGCGCACATAATTTAAACAGGAAGCGTCAACTTTCGAATACGCCTAATCCACCACAATGTGCCGCTTCCGCCACACAACGCATATTTCGTAGTGTTGATAATGGAAGTGGAGCTGGCAATGGTGCGGTGTCTGGTGACTTAGTGTCAGTATTTACTTACGTTTTTCTACGAGTTCTTCGCGCGCTCTCTCTGGCTCGTTTACATTCTCCGTCTATCTTTATCCTCCCGTAACTCGTGTACATAGTTAGGAGGCATGAAAATCCTTTTGCTAATCTAGACACTAATTTATTACTTTGTTACTTTAATGATATTTCGTCCTTTTTTTTTTGCTCTCTCTCTCTCTTTTGATTCTGGTTGTTATTCTTTTGCCAGTTTCATGTTGTTTTTTGTTTTGCTATTTTGGCATTTGTTTCTGTTTTTCCGCCGCCAACTTAACAGCACTAATAACATTCCTTTTCGATTGTCTTTATTTCTTTACCGTGAGCTAACGTCGTGAGTGGAAGATGGGTGGGGGGTGTTGCTTGGTTCAGATGAAATTTACCTTATTGTTAAAAGCAGAAGTCAAATGGGGTTACCATGTTTTTTCCAAATGTAATACTACCTTTTGCCGTTGTTTTTGTTGTTGTTGCTGAGGATGATACCAACTGATATCACAACTGTTCTCTCACTTTCTCTCTGTCTCTTTCTCTCACACTTTTACATTGTCTATTGATGTATACATCTGAAACTTGCGGTAAAGGAAGTTATGCAGGAAAGTTAGAAGTGATTGGGTTGGTTGCTTGAAGGAAGAAGAATGTGAGTGGAATGAGTGTAGGTTTTCGGCATAAACTTTCTTCCGTTTTTTGTTTTTTTTTGGTGGAAAGCCTGTTAATGCGCGGCTTACGACTTTAGTACTTTAGCATTTAACTGCATGATTTTATTTGTACTCGTGGCATAACCGGAACCAGCGCACATAGGCTGCTAAGTTTAATGTTAGTAGAATTTCCTGTGCTGTGTAGGAATTATTGTCATTTCCGAAATTGCGGTTGAAATTGTTTTTGTGTTTCCTATTATTTGGAAATTTGGTTTTTGCAAAAAATGGGGAAATTCCATAGTCGTGGAAAATAAAAAAATTATAGAGCATAAAAAGCTTTGACACTATTTAGAATACACAATAAAAGTTTTTTCTTCACGTAGATGTTAACGAAGTTATGGGTTATGGTAGGAAGAATAGCTAAGATATTGGGAAATGCAACTCTGAAATTCTGCAGCTAGAATTGCTAAAGCGTAAAGAATTGATAAATCTTGCAGAGTATTGTTAGCAGGGTTGTGAACCAACACAATTTTGTAGTATGGTTTGGTTTAGTAATTTACAGACTTTGAACCACTGCTGTCAATTGTACTTCTTCGTAAAATAAAGACAATGCCATTGAGTCCAGGACCCTTGCGGGCGACAGTCTAGTATGACATATAGAAAAAGAATGCTGCAAAATTAATAATGAAAATTAAATTTTGTATGGGTGAAAAATAAAAACGAAAAAGGTTTGATTCATGTTTCGGTTCAAATAACTCAAAGTTCAGATGGTTCGCTTCAAAATCGATTTAGTATAATACCGGATTGGGTCCCTGGCTTACAGGCTTTTTATAAATAACTCAACGTGCCTTGTCAAAAGGTAACAAATTTATCTAGGTTGAAAATAGAGTTGAACTTTCGTGGCAGTTGAGTTATTTTTGACAGTCCAAGTTGATTGGCAGTTCTACTCTCTTCACAGTCTACTTCTTATTAAATTTATAGCTTAACGCCCTTGAGAATTCAGCTCCCTAGATGATGGATGATGGTTCAATGCCCTTGATTGTTTAATTCCCTAAAGAGTTAATTTCGCTGAGCAGTTTAATGAAAGTGTTTTACTCACTAGATATTTTAAATCCCACGACTCTTGGTTTTCGTAGAATATTCTTTTTCTTTTAATGGCACAACAGCCCTATTGAAAGCCTAGGCCAAGCTTTTCGCATTCATACATGTTGTGCATGTTATACTATTGCACATGAATGTAAGGGACGTACAATTTAATACCTAATCCGGACGGCGAAGTGAAAAGCTTTTCTTAAGGAATTTTTACTCTTGTAGGCTTGTGATTTTGCTTGTGCCGAGATTTTAACGCCAAACTCTGGATAGCAGGCCAACCCACTACCAACTAAGCCACGTCGAACATTTATTCATATTCATCTTCACAGATACTTCAATACTCTAGACAATTCAACTCTCTTGTCAGTTGAACTTAGCAGATAGTTGACTTCCTCTACAGTTCACCTCCGTAGACAGTTCAACTTTCTTGCCTTGCCATTTTACCTCTAGATAGTTTAACTTCCTAGTCAGTTCAAAAATATGTTATATATTTCATAATTTTTTCTATATATTTTTAAACTAAGTACTACATACTCTTTTGCTTATATACAATTTTCTTGATTAACCACAACTTACAAGTATACAAACATGAAAGCACAAAAATCTCATGTTGATTACATTTCCTTAAACTATTACAGTTCAACATGCATGAAAACTGAAAGTTCATGACGGCAGGATAAAAGAAACGCTGGTACTAATGCCATAAATTACCTTGCGCTCCATTAATATATTTTGAACCTTCTACAACTGTATGATACTTAGTAAATGCTTCTAAACTCCAGCTACTACAACTCAAGGTCCCTACCCACATTTATGTGGAGACAAAGTTAGTGGTAGGCTTTATTAATGTACCATATGAAAATCAACGAGGCAAGTTATACACACAGACACACACGAAAATATACTTACATAAAGAAAATAATGTACGCGTATAAGCACACATCAATGCATACAAATACATATGTATTATTGTATCTGCAAGTGTCCGTGGCCAGGTTGTGTTTCATCTGCTTTTCGTAAGGCTTATGTTCATAGGCCTTTGCAGAAAGGCGAAATCCTATAGAGAACATTAAATGTGGCAATAAATGTTGACGAGGAGCATAAATGAGAAAAAAAATACAGCAACAACAAGAGAAAACAAAAAACAAGGGAGAGCTCTTTGTCAATTCACACACACACTCTCACAGACACACGCACACACATATCTTGTTAAACTGAAGATGATAATAATATGCTAGATAAGAAATACTTACATATAGGGAATACAGCTAAACTCTCTAATAATACATACGCAATAACAAGCAACTACAACAGCGAAACATGCGAGAAATAATAAGGACTCTTTTCATAGTCCTCCTCGGCTAGGCTCTAACCGATAATTTCAAGAAACATGTTAAATATGTGCGAATGCCGGTGTTTCTGGGAACATTTTGATGGTCGCATTAGCCACCAACATATCTACATTCTGCTTAGGATCGGGATCGAAGAAATAAAAAGGATAACGAGCATATTGCGAGACCTACGGCCTTGTTCATGGAGCAGCGTCTTCTCCTCCTTCTGCTACTTTGCTTTTGCTTCTTTTCCCAACCCATACGCCTTCTGCTGCTCATAATCATCATTTTATTATTTTGCTACTACATACTTGGAGTGGAGAAGACGATAAACGACATTTTGTGTCTATTACATATATATTTTTTCTTGTCCACTTATTTTCCCTCTTGCAATGCCATTCGGTAGTGACTGCTGCTATTTGTTTGGCCCGTGTCATCTTCAATACTGTTTAAGTTTTTCTATAAGTATTTTTATTTCTTCTCTAGGTTAACTAAGCTTACCCGAAATACGTGAACTTGAGGCACATTCACATTTTTACACTAAAGCACAAAGTTTCTTCTTGTTTGTGTCTCTGAATATATTAAATTTTTTCGGTTATATTTCCACAAAATCATCGTCAATATTATTTTGTTGTTGGTTTGCCCGCTCATTGCCTTATTTATATTTTTTATTTCACTCGCATAATTATGTATCTAAAAGGTTTTTTGCGCTTACCATATCTTCCCACGGAGGCTCGACCTCAGTTTTCCTATTTTCACGGCTACACTGAAACAGGCTCAACCCTGTTTGGCCTCGATATCACATTTTTATTTAAGTGTATACTTCTTTGCATGTTTAAAGACGCTTAACTTTACCCTTGGCCGAAAGTCGCTGATATGCAAAATTCAAGAGTAAGCAATGTTAAACGAGTATAGCAGAGGTGTAAATCTTATATATTTCTTTGAGTGTAGAAATCTTTGTCCACTTTAAGTCGTTTCGGTTTGGTTGCTCTTTCTAGCAAGCCACTATGCTACACTCGCATGTGATATTAAGCGATTTTAAGCGAGTAGAGTTTCGTATCATAGGAGTAAATGAGTGAGTATTCGTTCGCTTCATATCGACCTATCATCAATTTTATTTGAGTTGATGCTGTTGATATTTTGTTTCTTTCATTTCTTTCTTTCTTTAACCAACATTTCATGCTCATATTATCTTTTGTTGATACGAGTACTTGTGTGCATGAGCATGTTGTACGTTTGTATTTGTGTATGCATAATTTACATATAATTTTTTCCATGCTGGTTGCTTGAATGCTTTGCGTATTTGTTTTGTTATGCTCCTTTGTAATTCTTGTGTGTTTGTGTGTGTGTGTCTACTCATGTGTGTATTTATCCTTTCAATGTTAATTCTTTCCGTTTCCGTTCGTTAACAGTGAGCAGTTGTTATAGCGTTTATCTACAATATGTATGTATGCATATGTAAATGTGTGTGTGTAAGTACATACATATTTACAAACGCAATAAAAGGAGTGAGTGTTGCGTGTTTTTGGTAATTATTAATTTTGTGTTTTGTGTTTTTCTTCGCTGGTACTTTTTCTTTTGTTGTACTCTGCCTTTTCTTCTTATTTTAACAATTAATTTTTGTTTCTTGCTCTGGTTTATTCTTAATGTTACATATTTAATATTATTGGCTATGGTCGGAGTTGCAAGATTACAATTTCGTACTACGGCGACGTGTGTGATGGATATTTTTTTCATACATTCATCATCATATTCATCTGCGTGTAGCATCAAGTTTGTAAATTAGATTTTTGGGTTTTTGTTCCGAAATACATAGGAATTTCGTATCCTTAAGATTGAAGAAATTGAATTATTAATTATTTACCATAAAATTCAACATACCTCTGTTTTATATATGTAAAAGAATATAGAAGAATTTAAAATACACTAAGTACAGCAGACAGATGAGTTTATAAAGAATCTCTGATAACTAATGTTTGTAAATGATTTATATAGTAAGTATTGTATTTTCCATTAAGATTGCTCATCAATAGTAATTAAGTATATGAAAATATGCCTGTTGTTTTATTTAGTTAGCAATTGTGTGCTTCTTTTTATACCTCCATTAATCTCAGATTTATTCAGCTCATTATTTCAGAATGTGCATCCAGCAATATCAATTACAATTATTATTATTTACTATCAAAATATTTTCATAAACTAAATACATATTTTACTACCAAAAAGTGTGGGTATGCAAAGAGAGCAGCTGAAAAAATACTATGCACATTGTCAGAGGAATATAATTTCGTTGCAAGCTCAAATGGGCATAAACTTTGTTGATTAATGTTAATTTCACAATAAATAATGCCATCATACAGTAAACAAATATCAATTTTTGATAAATAAATGAAAGCACATATACCTATACATACATACATAAATACAATGAACTTGTCAAAATGTTAAATAGTTTCGATTTGTGCAATTTTCTAATTTTGTATAGGTATGCACTATACGCGATTAGAGAGAGTATTATAGTTTTATGAACAAAATAATATAGGATTAATTTATAATTTATACTGATGCATAATTTTAGAAGGTTAAAATATTTAAAGAATTTTGAAAATGCATTACTTTCTCGAAAATTTGCATTTTATATCTATAATTTACACTTATAAAGGAATTGATTCTGAGACTAGTGGAACCCATTGACTAGACCACCGAGTTGGTGTTGCAACGGACCTTTCTTGCCTCTATGTTCCCTCTGAACAGCCACCCAACCAACCAAACCCTCAATCTTGCTTCGCTTCTCTGACTGCTCTAATTCAGGAGAAAGCTTACAGTCAAATTGAAAGATTACACCTTAAAATATGCTTCCCGCCATAGAATATCCTATTCAAATGGAATTGGTACTGTCATTGTATATATTTTCAAATATTGATTCATATAAAAAGTATACGCGGTTTTTGGTGTTGATACCCACAAATCTGGCAAAACTAATCCGATTATGTCAAACGAATTATAATATTGATTTTCAAATATTGATTCATATAAAAAGTATACGCGGTTTTTGGTGTTGATACCCACAAATCTGGCAACACTAATCCGATTATGTCAAACGAACACGTGTTTGAAAGGTAGCATTTCAGGCTACATTTTAGTGTAAAAAGTTACATTGATTTGAAAATGAGAAATGAACTTACTTTACTTTTAATGGCACAACAGCCCATGGAGGGCCTAGGCCGAGCTTTTCGCATCCACTCATGTTGTGCGTGTTATATTTGTACATGAATGGAAGGGACCTACAGTTTAATGCCGAATCCGAACGGCGAAGTGACAAGTTTTTCATTTGTACTATTGTAGGTTTGCCATTGCCTGCTAAGAGATGGTGCTGTGTAAAAAAATTATTTTTTCTTTTTTTTGATTTTGCCTGTGCCGAGATTCGAACCCCGGACACTCTGCGTAGCAGTCCAACGCATTACCACTACGCCACAGCGACCTATAGAAAACACTATAGAAAAGGTAAAACCGCTGCGAAAACTTTGTGCGGTTTACGGTAAGCATGCTGTGAGTGAACGCCGGACTTAGGAGTTATTTGCTCGATTCCGTTACGGAAATTTCGATATCAAACATGCACTGAAAAAGACGATGAAATTTTGGAACTGGTGGAGCAAGTTGAACACGCCAGCTGTCAGAAGATAGCGAAGGTACTAAACAGTAACCATATGAAAGATTTGTGGGTATCAACCGCGGATTCTTTTTATATGACTCAATATTTTATACAACCCGCATTGGAGCGTATAAATATAAAAGCTGCTAAGTATGCAATATAAAACTGGAAATAATAATAACACAAAAAGTGTATAAAAAATACCGAGATAATACACAAATAAATAACTGAAACTGAAAATGTGCAAGAAACCATAATGTTTTCCTACATGCCAATAAAATTCAAGTGCATAGTTTTTTGAAAAAAAAAAAAAATCATTGAGAACAATGAATTATATTAACAAATACGAGTACTTTTGCTGCAGCACTGAAAATGCAGACATCAAATTTCAAATTTCATTCAAAAACAAAAAATAAATTATAATTGAAACTCTGCACATTCAGGCTGCTACTCAAATATGGTAAATATATGTACGAATTTATGTGTGAATGAATGTGTGTACATATGTGTGTGTGTGTGTGTGTGTTATTGAATTTATGCATTTTGCTGACAGCATTCAATTTCAAATCTCATTTAAAATATTTGAAATTGGCAAATTTGCGTCTGGCTCAGCACTTGCTGCAACAATAATGAAGTGAGCACATAGAAATGCAGCGTAGCGTCTCTAGTTCAGTTTATCATCGATAGGTTGTTTGCTGGCGGCAGTTGCAAAGGCAAAGGGGGGCAGCGAGTACTGCATAATAATTCTCTTTGTTGAAATAATATTTCATGAATCATGTACTTTTTTTTTAATTGAAGAATTTTTTGATTTGTAGCTAATCTGATATTTCTGCTTTTTTGATCAAGTAAATATGTAAGCTCTTTGGCCAGTAACAAATTTAATTCAATACTACTTATTCAAAATATATATAAAAAAGAGATGATATTTACAAACATGCGCAGAGAGAAAGGTTAGAATAGTTAAATAGCATGCAATGTGTTGAATTACCAATACAAATGAATGATCATGAGAGTGAAATCTACGCTACTGTCAACCGACCAATCATATGTGTCGATTTCAATTGAGTGATAGTGTAATATTTTCAATATGAACAGTAGAAGAAAACTCAGCATGTGTGATAATTGTTTAATGCAGTGTTGCCAGTGGTGATTTGGACTATGATACGAAAATTAATCAAGAATAAAAAGCAAAAGATAATTGAGAATCTATTTAACATTCCAATACCACCTCGGTCAAGACCGCTGTGACCAGTAACACACTGATAATATCACTTTGGTGCCTACCTCGTGATATAGTCCTTGACTTGTAACATTTTGATACTACAACAACGGCTTGGATACTGCTACGGCCAAAGAGGCACAGACAGCCATATAAAGGCATGAGAGCAATGAAGAAAACTATGCCATACGAAAAGACTCTAGAACCCTCCGAAGGCAATTTCCTGATTCGCAATATTTATATTTTTTCTACTTATATAATATTTTTGATGACTTGCAATAATAATTGTCTTTTTTAAGAAAAATAGGCAAAAAATAAACTCCTTGAGACTTCAAAATTGATAAATAAAAATTATTTCTTTAATGAAAATAAAAAAGAGAAATCGAAAAATAGTTTTTTCTATTTAAAACTTTAATCGCAAGAGTCCTGCTACGGACGATCTTACTTGCTTACTTTACTTTTAATGGCACAACAGCCCATGCCAAAAGCCTAGGCCGTGCTTTTCGCATCCACTGATGTTGTGCGTGTTATATTTGTACATGAATGGAAGGGACCTACAGTTTAATGCCGAATCCGAACGACGAAGTGAAAAGCTTTTCATAGCATACTCTTGTAGGTTTGCCATTGCCTGCCAAGAGGTGGTGCCGTATAGAAAAATTAATTTTTCTACTACTTTTGTTTATTTTAATTTTTTTATTTTGCCTGTGCCGAGATTTGAACCCCGGACACTCTGCGTAGCAGTCCAACGCATTGCCACTATGCCACAGCGACCACAGCGACGATCTTACCAAGGTCGTAATCAAGAATCTTAGCTCTGATTAAGGAGTTATGTACTGACATCGAAAAGTACGTCAATGTTACGACAGATGGCAACACTGGCGTAATGGCTTACAGTGAGAGCTGAGCATAGGTATAAGAGTCGTCAATGCTCTCATGTGTTCACCTTTCGTGTGCATCATATTAAATTCAATGACTTCAATGTATATTTTTTTTTGCGCTGACAAAGAAAACCGATCTTTTATCCTTCTTATTTGCAACCACAATTTATTACAAAATATATTTACCCTCAGTGTTTGTTTATAGAAGAGAAAAAATGTATAAATACGAAGCAAAAAACTTGAAAAGTATTTCTCTATTAACTTTATTGACATCTTTGTGCAGTTGAATAGTTTTGAATACATTTGGAATGAAAAATTACATTGCAGCATAAAAGCTTGGTACCAACAACCACCCCTTTCCCCTGTTTACAAATCACTATCACTATACTCTGCACTTTTACATTCCATGAGCAGATATCTTTTCGATATGTATAAGCAAAAATTTGCCACATTTATTTCTTACGTTGCATAAATTTATTACTGTTTTTTTTTTATTGAATATTTTCCCAAAAAAACAACAACAGAAATTTATAAAAAAAAATCGCGCGCAATACAAACTTCCATGTAGTGATAGCTACACTTTTTTATTTCTGTTCATAGAGCGTTTGAGCAACACATGCACAAATATTGCAGTAATCGCAGCAGCAACCAATGACAGTAAAATGTAGTTGAATTGCGTAGTGTAGTAAAGTTTGAAGTAATTTCTGGTTTTTTTTTTATATTTGTATTCTGCCACATGGGGAACAGTTTTTAGTTGGTTTTCGAAAGTGAAGCAACAGAAAAAATATTCTTACATACTTACATAATGTTGTTGCTTGATATTTTGTTTATTTCATTTGAAAAAAAAAATATTGCTGCTTTATCTTCAACTTCATCTGCTGCTTTTCTCTGCTACTTCTCCTTCCCTCCTCTTCCTCTTCCTCCGTCTTCAGTTTTATGTACTTTTTAACTGTATAAAAATTGCGTCAGTGTGTTGTGTACGAGTACTGCATACATTTATTCATAGTTTATTTACTCAACACGTGAAGCAATTGCTGCTGTTGCTACTACTGCGGCTCTGTATGTTGAACATCAATAGCAACAAAAACTTATTGCTGAGGAATTGAAATATGGTGGATGGAGCAGGCAAAGGTAGAAACGAGGCTAGTTTTCTATGTACTTGATGTCAAGTGCAGACATTCATTTATTCTCCTATATAGAAACGGGGTGCTTGTAAGCGGATTTCGTGAGAATCGTGAGTAAAAGTGTGCAGGGGCTTCCACACTTTTACTTTGCACTTTAGCACGACGAATCAATACGAAAAGCTACTAGGCGTAGGTCCTCTGTTGTGCCATTAAAAGAAGAAAAAGAAGAAATAATCAATAGGAAGTTTTGTATTATATCTTTTAAATGTTAAAAAGCTTATCCCCTTGTGTGAGCTGTACTCACGCCTCTGTTTCTAACACTCACTCGTATTACGCTCCTACACCCTTCCCTCACTCCTTTTTTTTTTCTTTATATGTTATGCGTAAATGTAATCATCTGTGCGCTCATGTTTTGTACTTTTTTCCCCCCATCTTCTTCTACTTCTATTTTTACTGAATATTTCCGCTTCCGGCTGATGTAGTAATATAAAAGCGGTAAACTGTTTTCGAATAACTTTTCATACTTTTTATTTATTTTGTTGTATGAGCACGAGTACGAGTAGCGTGTTATAGTAAATGGAAGCTAAAAATATATTATGCTGAAATAATATAAATGTGTGGCAAGAAGAAGAGAGTCTAGGAGTGCAGGCACATACTCAGCTTTCTTTGGGAGCTCTCCTAGAATACGAGTATTATTGTGGTGTATCCTAAGTCAACGAGCTTGAGTACTGAGCACATAAACTAAATAAACGTTTGCAAATTATACGAATTTTCTGTGATACTCGTTCAAGAAGATTCTCATTTCCCCCCTCAGCTGAAGTTACCACTTCTCTAAATAGATCGACCGATCTTTTTGTTTTAAACAGAAATTCGGTGCCACCGAATGCCACCGACGCTGCAACCCTGAAGTACAGGGTTGCTTAAGCAGCTAATACGATTACTGCAATACATTTTTTTGCATTAGTTTTTACAATCTTTATGGTAAATTTAAATGAATTACGAATAGCTTTCAGCAAAATTAATCAAGTTTTCGTATTTGAAAACTTAAATACAAAAAACTGAAGAAAACGCAAATTAATAAGCTTACCCGCCTGTCATGGTTTCAACGAAGTTTCGTTACTGCTGCTTGTATTCTAGTTTTCTTGAATTAATTGCTACTTCTTCGTACTTGCCACATTCGTCTTTTAATTTTTCAGTGTTGCTTTTAGCAACAAAAAAAAATGCCTTAATTCGCCTTATGGGCACTTAGACATTCTCATGAAAGAGCAGCTGGATATCTGCTTCCTCTTTCCTAAAAATATGTTTGCAACATTTGCATTAGATATAGTATATAAAAAAAAAACAATTGCGTGCACGAAATAGCAACGCTGGTGCAAGTATGACTGACTGGTAGCAAGTAGCGAGCAAGACACAGTACCAGAAATTGTTACTAGACTCTGTGTTCTGCATTTCATTAAAAATGTAAAACTTTTCAAATTTAATTATTCAGGTCAAAAGATTCTGATACTTAAAGAATTCGTTCATACATACATACATATCTAAATATATATACCTACTATATATATATAAACTAAGTAGTATTCATAGATAAGAAAAGTGCAAACTGGAAAAATCCAAGTACAAGAAAACGATGCAGAAGCAGAAGAAGAAAAACGGAAATAAAGTGAAATGAACGCGAATTGAGTTTATTATTTCGTTTAGATACTTTGCGCGCATTAAAAGTTAGCGCAACAACAACAAATATAAAAAATACACACTAAAAAATGGCATAGTAGGGATTTGAACTTCAACACAAAAAAAACATGCAAAAAAAAAAAAAAAGAGAACATTGACTAGCAGCAGCAGCATATGCTGCGCGTATTGTAAAGTTTTCTTAACGTTTTTGTTACAAATGAGAAAGAATCTTTTTAGCATTTTATTTAATCAACCTAGAGAAGCAGCTGAAGAAAAACAAAAAAGAGAGAAAACGCTTTGTATTTCAAAAACTTTTCATTATTTTTGTTTGTTTTTTTTTTTCTTTTTTGTATTTTTCGTTGTTGTTTGTATTGTATGCATATCTTTTCTTTTTTTTTTTTGCCTACTACTTGGTAAAACTTAACTGAACAACACATAAAGCGCGAAAATGTTCCCTTTCTCTTTGAAACATGGGCGCTAAAATTTTCCATATTGTTTGAAACTCTCTAAGCAAGAACGTTTTTTGGCTGGTGTTGTCGCTTCTGGAAATTTTGCTTCAAAATGTATTCTGCTTTAACAAACTAAATTTTCTTATAGTTGACGCTTTTACATATGTATATTTATAGTAGATAAGTATATTCTATTACACCAGAACAGTAGGTACTAGTAGGTACTAATTACCTATAAGATTGGTAAGTTCCTTCCTAATATTTCTAGAAAATTTCATTTAAAACTACTTAATATACTTTTTCTCTCCGAATTTTTGCTATAAGATTAACATTAAATAGGAGAATTATCGCTATTCCAGAAGATCCTCATGCTTCAGAAAGTTCTGATAGATCCTCAGCAATAACGAAGGAAGGGAGGAGATAAAGAATAAATCTTCATCACTTAAGAAAATTTTTCATATTGATCGAAGTTGCAAAGTTTTTTATTTTCGAATTATTGTATGGAATCCCAAACTAAAATACTTCCAACATCACTGATCTTCAGTATTCGAAATGACTGTCAGGTTTCAAACATATCCGTGACCTTCAATATTCTATAAAATAATCAATTCTAAAACATCAGCGATAATTCAAAGATATTTCGCAGTTCTTAAAGTAAAATAATCAGGAAGATTTTTTGTTTTGTGTTTTTTTTTTTCCTTGAAGAGTTAGGTCTTTAAATAGATCATCTGTAGTCTAGAAGGTTAAATCCTTTCAACATAATTATTCAATGCGATCCTCAATACCCTAGAAGTTCATCAGAATTAGTGAAAATTCTCAATTTTCAAGTAAATCTTCAACGTAAGTACAAATTATGTACTTAGATCCAATTTCAAAATAGTTTCTAGTCTTTTATGTAGTTTCCTTCAATTTATGTATGTACTAATTATAAAGGGTGTTATTTTTTTAGAAGTGTAGTTTTCAATCTGGCAATACGTTTTTTGGGAGTTGGTCTTTTTGACAGCTGTCGCTTGATTTATGCTCAGTTTGGTTTGCCATTTCATAATGAATAGACTTACTCCTGAACAACGTTTGCAAATCATACAAATTTATTACCAAAATAATGGTTCGGTTCGCGCGCTGCGTCCAATATTCGGTCGACATATTCGCCCAGCACACTCAGTAATTTGAGCAACCATGGATCGGTTTTGTACCACGTTTACTCTAGTGGATAATGCGCATCCTCAGAGACGCCGTACAGTGCGCACCGAAGACGCTATCGCTGCTGTGGAGCAGAGTATTAAAGAAGACCCGAATGAGTCCATCCGCCATCGTGCGCAATAATTGGAGCTGTGCCCATCCACTTTATGGAAGATTTTGCGGAAGGATCTTGGTTTGCGATCTTACAAAATCCAACTCGTGCAAGAATTGAAGTCGAACGACCATCAAGGGCGTCGCACGTTCGGTGAATGGGCCCAAAACGAGATGGCCACCGATCCCGATTTTCACAAGAAAATTTTGTTCAGCGATGAAGGTCACATTTGGTTGAATGGGTAAGTTAATAAGCAAAATTGTCGCATTTGGAGTGATCATAATCCACAAGCGATTGTTGAGACGCCGTTACATAGTCAAAAACTAACTGTTTGGTGACCTCTATGGTCAAAGGGAATCATTGATCCATATTTCTTCAAAGATGAAGCCGGTCATAATGTTACAGTCAATGGAGATGGCTATAGAGCCATGATTAATGACTTTTTCGTGCCTGAATTGGAGGAGGTTGATGTCGACGACCTTTGGTTCCAACAAGACGGCGCTACATGCCATACAGCACACAACGAAACAATCAATTTATTGAAGGAAAATTTTGGTGAGCGCATTATCTAGCGTCGTGGGCCTGTGGCGTGGCCTCCAAGATCGTGCGATTTAACACCACTGGACTATTTTTTGTGGGGTTATGTGAAGTCGCTTGTCTACGTACATAAGCACGAGACGATTGACGCCTTGGAAGAGAATATTCGGCGCGTTATTACTTACATACGGCCCCAATTGCTGCAAAAAGTGGTCGAAAATTGGGTCTCTCGGCTGGAATTTATTCGAACCAGCCGCGGCGACCACTTGTTCGAAATCGTTTTTAAAACATAATGGCAAATCCTTATCTTTATACTTACTTACTTTTAATGGCACAACAACCCATGGAGGGCCTAGGCCGAGCTTTTCGCATCCACTCATGTTGTGCGTGTTATATTTGTACATGAATGGAAGGGACCTACAGTTTAATGCCGAATCCGAACGGCGAAGTGAAAAGCTTTTCATAGCAATTTTTACTCTTGTAGGTTTGCCATTGCCTGCCAAGAGGTGGTGCCGTGTAGAAAAATTATTTTTTCTACTTTTTGATTTTGCCTGTGCCGAGATTCGAACCCCGGACACTCTGCGTAGCAGTCCAACGCACTACCACTACACCACGGCGACCACAACCTTATCTTTATAATAAAGCTAAATTCTTGGCCACAACATTAAACTATATGCGTTTTGATTCTGCTTGAAAAACACACTTCTAAAAAAAAGACCCTGACCTAAACAAGCTTCATGGATTGCAGCGAGAATTTAGAGCTCTTTAGAATTCGTTCAATTATCCTGAAGATTGTAAAAAATCGCGACTTTTCTTCTTTTCTGTAAGCGTATTATCGCTTCTACATAACTTAAGCTATTGTGTTTTTTCTACATACATACACACATTTTAAGTATTTATTTGCATACAAGTGTTTGTAGTTTAGTTTAAATTTTATACTTTGTTGTTGGTGCATTTGATTTTGAAATTTTTTTTTCAAAAAGTTTTACGCAGAAATTCCAAAACTAATGACATTTTGCTAGCGGTTGAAATAACATGAATTTTTTGTTAATTTCTCCATCATCCGTCTGCTACTCTCCACTCCACGAGTGTGCAGCATTCTAAACTTTCACTACTAAGTAAACTACATAAACACACTGAGCAACAAATTTACACAATTTTCTTCCGCTCTTCTTTTTTTTTTTTTATTATTAAGCAGCCGATGTTCACTTGTACGGCGACTGAGAATATAAGAAATAAATGTTGTGCGTTCAAAATATTATGTTGCACAATGCATTAAAATTTGTTTCATTCCTTTGCCTTTGGTTACCATTAAAATTCCGGTTACTCAATTTAGTAATGTAAATAAAAGTTTTATTTTCCTTTTTATTTTGATTTTTTTGAGGATGCTGTTCAATTTTTAAATATTTGTACATATGTATTCGTACTGCCACTTCTACGTTTCAATGTTTATAGTTTGAGAAACAAATACGAGGCAGACGAAGTCCGCCCTCAGCGCGCTTTTAAGTTTTTCATGTTTTTATGTGATTGTATTCGAATTTCAAACTTTACTGTTTAATTTTTCTTTCTTTTCAATACAAGGTTTTTATTTGTTTCACTGAGAGGAAGTGCATTTTTAATTTTTTTATTTGAGCTCATAAATTTTACTTTTCCGATTTTATTACCTCATTTACGGTTTTTGTTTTTATTTCTCATCTGGAATTTGAAATGTAAATGATCTTGTTATTTTCGGCATCAAATTTTATGCTTGTGTTTATTTAATTGTCAGAAATTCTCTTCATTAACATTAATTAGTAGATATATAAAGTTGATGGTGTGTGTGTGCCTGTGTGTGAGTTATCTAATGAACTTTGACATTTTTGTTGCTTAGGAGTTCAAAAACATTTACAATTTCGTTAGTCTAGTGGGTAGAGCACTAGACTTTCACTCGGAATGTTGTGGGTTCGGTTTCGGTTCTTGGTTTGGTGGTTAATTCGAATACAAACTTCTTATACTTCTACTGTTGTGAAGTGAGTGAGAATTATACATAAGAGAGTGTACACCACGTGACAGACAATGATAAAACCACCAAGTGGTTACAAATTGCCGCCCAACGTTCGAAACTGGCATTAAACTGTAGGTTCAACCATGTGATATATGATCAGCCATTCTGACCTAAGTGTGTCTTCTGGACAGCTACCAAATGTTAATCATAATTTACATATTTTTATTGAAGTTAAAATGGACAATTGAATATGAAATGGAAGCATACATATTGCTTAATGAAAACAGCGTCAAATGATTGTATAGGTACCCTGTAGGGCCAGACCACTAAATTCACTAGTTTTTCAAACAGTTTATTCAACATCTAGTTTTTAAAATGGTTGAACACAAACACAATGATCAGCCACTTGAATAATACTTACTATTCAATGAAAATATTGTCTTGTAATTCTCATCTTCTTCTTCTTTTAATGGCACAACTGCCCGTGGAGGGCCTAAACCGAGCTTCTCGCATCCACTCATGTTGTGCGGGTTATATTTGTGCATGAATGGAAGGGACCTACAGTTTATGCCGAATCCGAACGGTGAAATGAGAAGCTTTTCAAAGACCATTTTTATCAACAGGTGATGCCGTGTAGAAAGATTGTTTTTTCTACATTTTGATTTTGCCTGTGCTGCGATTTAAACCTTGGACACTCTGCATAGCAGGCACCAATTCCCATCTACTTTATAAAATTTTTCACTTTCATGAACTTTGAAGTAAGGGTGCTGTTCCTTGATGAATACGAATTGTGGATATGAACTGCCTAATTTGGAAAAAAATTAAAAATCTTTTAATTTTATCCAAATTAAAAATACTTATGTATTTAATAAAAATTACTTTTAATTGTCAAATCTATTGTTAACTAGTTCAAATTAGATTGGATTACGAAAATATTATATATGCAAGCCTAGGACAACATAGTTCTCATAAACACTTCTTTTATTTCTACCGTTATGAAGTGGGACTAATTGAGGTTTCAGTAAACCAGCTGACCGACAAACTTTATACCAGTTGGTTGCCCTGCAGGGTACTTTTAACTTTGATATTAAAAAAAAGTGAAGAAATAGCCGTACACCACACACAAGCATGCCCCTAAAAGTATGCTACTCTGTTACATTTACTCCTTAATATTGTAAATATTTGTCATCGTACTGAAATTTTCTATATCTGATATCTCCTCCAATGCAAATTGCTACAGATATAAATTGTACTTTTTTTTCCAAATACATACATACGAGTACTTACACAGTTACATACATATCAAATACATACTACATACATACATGCTCTTATAGTTACGGGTATATGTAGAAGAAAATCTGTAGAAGATTGTAGTCTCGCTTATAATAAAATAGCCACATGCGTCATTATTATTGTTGTTGTTGTATTCGTAGCAATATTGGCATGTGCCCAGTGTAGCCATATTGTTTCTTACCTTTTACACTGCATACCTGCTACTGAATAACAAACAATAAAAATCACAAAAACTTAAGTAAATTTATTTATATTTTTCATTTGGCTTTCTTTTTTAAACTCAATACAAAGTATAGATATACAAAAAGGAAATAAATGCAGAAGCAAACAGAATCAGTAAACTTTATAAGAACTTTTATCGAAATACACACCAGAAACTTTTGCATATATGTATGTGTCTGTGTGTGCATGTGTATCTGTATTTGCGGAAAGATCAATTGAGATACAATCATGGAAAATTGTTTTTCTGTTCAATATTTTTTTGTTTTGCTTAAACTTTTTATATACAAGCAAGTACAAGGTGCAGGGGAGAAGTAGGTATAGCAAGAGGCAAGTGGAGACCACAAACATGTGTATGTAAATATACTCGTACTGATATGTATACGATTGAGTTTTGCTTGGTCGGTCTCTGGTACATTAAAATGCAATTCATAATACACGCTCGCTCTCGTACATAAAACAGAATATAGCCTGGCTCTTATACTGAAACACTGGCATTCTATTATTTTATATTTTTATTTGTAGTACACAAGTGCATGTGTGTATGTGTTTAGTTGTAGTTTTACAAGTATTTGTGCAACAGCACACCGCATAAACTATTCGAACATACTGTGTATACAGAAACAAAAAATACAACAACAACAAAAAAAAACAAAAAACAAATCGCTTGTTTGTTTATTGAAAGTTTCGCTCTAGTTTTAATGGAAATTTATTGCCAACATGTATGCAATGATTTTGTGAGTGAAACGTGTTTATGGGCTTCAATGTTTTTGTGTGTGTGTGTTTGTATATATACCAATATGTGCGTTATTATGAGGTTTTAAAAATTAAAAAAAAAAAACAACAAGAAAATGCATAACTTTATTTTATAGAATTTTGTTTATTTCCTAAATATTTTTTAATGAATGTTTATATAAAAAAGTTTGTATGTAATAATCTGAAGAATATAGAATAAATATACTTTTATTTAGGTATTCCAGATACAAGCACAAAAAATAATACATAGTATGTTTTACTACATGTAAAAACTTTTCATAGTTTCTTGTTTCTAGGCAGATGCCTGGTGAAAATAATTATTGGTATTTACATAAAAAAATTTAGTGAATAATCATAAAAACTCAAAACTTAAAAATCGCTTATTCATACGAGTATTATATAGCCACAAATTAAAAAAAGCTAATACTTAAACAATTTCAATATTTGAAGTAATGGCAATCAATCGCAACAGATTGAGCTTACATGTCTAGTGGCAACACTGGTGAGATTGATATAAGTAATTAAATTGTAACTCATTTTGTTTTGAGGCAGCCAAGACCGGTCATCGGTTGCAGTGCCAGCCAAGTAAGTAACTAACTCATTTTGTAGTTGTTTGATTAGACTCAAAAGCAAAGTAAACAAAAATGCAACCGATTTCTGGTTGACATTTAGAGTTAACTGGAGCTTAAAAGAACTTACCCGAATATAAAAAACAACATAAAGCTATTACATAATAGCTATGTTTTATTCAGCAACTCATTCAACATGTACGAATAAAACGGTCAAGTTGTTAATTGTCTTCCTTCGTTGTAATGTCATTCACAATAAATCTGCTCAATAGCAGCAGGCAGCTTCTGGTGATTTTCTAGCAAATGAGCTGGTCGCTGTGGCGTAGTGGTAGTGGTAGGAAACAAAAACATATAAGTGTTTTCTCGATTTTTCATGTATTATAAAGTTGTGCGTAAAGATATTAGCTACAACTATACTGAAGACAGTAAATAGAAATTCCGTACCCTTTATAAGACATAGTCCAAAAACCGAAAAAAGGCGCACTTAACTCGACTCTAGGAAACAAAAACACCCTCTAGAAGTATTTTCTCGATATCTCACGTATTAAAAAGTTGTGCGTAAAGATATTAGCTACAACTATGCTGAAGACAGTAAGAAGAAATTCCTTACCTTTTACAAGATATAAGTCAAAAACCGAAAAAAGGCGCACTTAACTCGACTCTAGGAAACAAAAACACCCTCTAGAAGTATTTTCTCGATATCTCATGTATTAAAAAGTTGTGCGTAAAGATATTAGCTACAACTATGCTGAAGACAGTAAGAAGAAATTCCTTACCTTTTACAAGATATAAGTCAAAAACCGAAAAAAGGCACACTTGACTCGACTCTAGGAAACAAAAACAGCCTCTAGAAGTGTTTTCTCGATATTTCATGTATTAAAAAGTTGTGCGTAAAGATATTAGCTACAACTATGCTGAAGACAGTAAATAGAAATTCCGTACCCTTTATAAGATATAGTCCAAAAACCGAAAAAGGTCGCACTTAACTCGACTCTAGGAAACAAAAACAGCCTCTAGAAGTGTTTTCTCGATATCTCATGTACTATAAAGTTGTGCGTAAAGATATTAGCTACAAATATTCTGAAGACAGTAAATGGAAATTCCTTACGCTTTATAAGATATAGGCCAAAAACCGAAAAAAGTCGCACTTAACTGGAGTCTAGAAAAAACAACACCCTCTAGAAGTGTTTTCTCGATATCTCATGTACTATAAAGTTTTGCGTAAAGATTGGTCTCTGTGGTGTAGTGGTAGTGCGTTGGACTGCTACGCAGAGTGTCCGGAGTTCGAATCTCGACACAGGCAAAATCAAAAAGTAGAAAAAATATATTTTCTACACGGCACCACCTCTTGGCAGGCAATGGCAAACCTACAAGAGTAAAAATTGGTATGAAAAGCTTTTCTCTTCGCCGTTCGGATTCGGCATTAAACTGTGGGTCCCTTCCATTCATGTACAAATAAAGTAAGAGCTGGAAAATCGTGTTTGTTAAAATGAGAGCACCGGTCCTTGCGCCTCAAAAAACATTTTGAATTTCATTTGTAACTCACTTCTCAGGCAGACATGTTAACGCATTTCTTTTTTCATTTTGTCAAAACTTGTTTTTTTGTGATTTCATTATTAACAGTTCAAAGGGAGGATTGTTATAGAAGGCAAACAATTTTTCTACACGACACCCACCACCACCTCTTGACAGGCAATGGCAAACCCACAAGAGTAAAAATTGGCTATGAAAATCATTTCACTTCGCCGTTCGGATTCGGCATGAACCTACAATGAAGAAGAAAATGTTATACATAACAGCTTAATTATATTAGCGCATTATCTCTGCAGTTTTTGTTGTAGTTGTTACAATTATCGCTGTTAGTTATAACTTGCATAACTAGGAGCGAGTAACGAATAAAACGCAGCTAATAATTCTGTAGTTACTTACTTACTTTTAATGGCACAACAGCCCATGGAGTGCCTAGGCCGCATCTTTTCGCATCCACTCATGTTGTGCGTGTTATATTTGTACATGAATGGAATGGAACTAATTCAGTAGTTACTATAGATTAAACTGAGAAAGCCGACGTTGATGTCGCTGCTGGTATACAATACTGTCATATCTCAGACAACATAAATTTGTGAGAAAAACAGATTTAAAATTTTCAAGTTATCCCTCCAAATGAGAACAAAAAATACTTCTCCCACTCGTGGACACTTCAGTTACAGTGTTTTTTTTTTTAAACAATATACATATAGTATTAAGTTACCGTTTTCTGTATGATTAGCTCGAGATTTTTGTTTTTAAGACACTTGCAGCAACCCAACGATATACAAGAAAAGATCGATTCCATTATCGGCTCTTTCTTGTTTGTTTCAACTAAGTTGGTTCAATTACGGATTTTCGGAGACGAGCCACATTTATTATTGGTCATTTGAAAGTATGACGAACTGTAGCTTCTTTCAGTTTCTTTCCTGTGCATATTCTATTTTTAATTTTAATATTTCATTTTAATTCACTCTTATCTTATTTCTCGATAAATATTCATTTTTATTATCATTTCTTCAAAAAAAATTTATATTAAATTTAAAAAAGATTTTCCTCTTTGCTACCTGCATAATGTTTTTTGCTTTCCATTCTAGGTAGCTACTAGATAGCTACTTGTTTTTCAAATATAAG
Organism: Palloptera scutellata; assembly: GCA_958295655.1. NCBI lineage: Eukaryota > Metazoa > Arthropoda > Insecta > Diptera > Pallopteridae > Palloptera > Palloptera scutellata. Next base: position 18,588,425 of record OY282452.1, read on the forward strand.
TATTTTCCTCTTTTTTTCAGTTTGTTGGCATTATTTACTTGTGTTTTTGTTGCTATTATTCCATACGTTTTCTGAAAGATTTGTAATCTTACTTTTAATATGTTCCATTATTGCGAAAATGCATATTTGCAGTATTTTTTGTTATTTTCTGTTTTATTTTGCATATTATTTTTATTTTGCTGGCGGTTATATACGAGTGTTCAGTACTCAGAAAAGCAGATGTTATTCAGCTCTGGCTGATAAATGCATACACATGAACTTAAATGGAATATTTACAATATTTATGTGTGTGTTCGTGCATGTAGTTATAGTTTTCCACTTTTGCTGAAGCAATATTGAAATATTCATTCTCTTCTTGAAAAATACATAAATTAAGAATTTTAAATGGAAGCTGATGTATAGCTCGTAATTTTTGCTAATATTTTAAGAGGACGAACTGAGGAAAACATCTCATAGTCTAAAAATTGTTTTTTTTAAGCTTTTTTATATGAAAATTTTATGGTAACAATTAATTCTACATTTTCGAAATCAAACTACGAATTCATAGTACATATGAAAAAAAAATAAATTGCTTAAATTCTGGTAAATATTTTCTATGAAATATGCAATATCTTTTATAGAACTTCAAATGTGTAGATAGAACTTAAATGTTTTTCACAAGCTCTTCATTTTATTATTTGATATCCTAGAACTACTATATGAACACCTAAATAAATATTTTATGTTTGTATGTAATACTCTTATAGATATTCTTCAGTCGCTTTTTGCAATAAATTCTTAAATTTTTTTTTTTTTTTTTTTTTTTTTACTTCAACCTTACTTTACTTTTACTTTTGATGGCACAACAGCCCATGGAGGGCCTAGGCCGAGCTTTTCGCATCCACTCATGTTGTGCGTGTTATATTTGTACATGAATGGAAGGGACCTACAGTTTAAAGCCGAATCCGAACGGCGAAGGAAAAGCTTTTCATAGCAATTTTTACTCTTGTAGGTTTGCCATTGCCTGACAAGAGGTGGTGCCGTGTAGAAAAATTATTTTTTTTCTTTTTTTTTTTGATTTTGCCTGTGCCGAGATTCGAACCCCGGACACTCTGCGTAGCAGTCCAACGCACTACCACTACGCCACAGCGACCACTTCAACCACTTTACTTCAACCAATTGAACTTAAAATTTCAAATATGGTTATATGTAAAGCTGTGCTTTCATCGAAAGTTTAGGAATAATTTTTGCAATGTATTTATCCTTACTGTCCCATTTGATATCTCAGGCAATTTTTATTAAACCTTAAACAACCTTACCTGCTTGGGTTAGATGAGATTGTTGGGACTGTTTGTAAAGAACATTAGTTGGCCAGTTGGTCCATTGTGATACCCTATGCAAAGAGTGGTTTACTCTTGATCTCTCCTAATTAAACAATTTTGTGCTTTGGATGATTCTTAACTAGTACGAGTAGCATTCTATGATTGCCAGTTCTGTGAGTCTTTCATGGAAAGATGTAGTTACATGAAAGATGGAAAATGTTTTCCTCCTCTACTTGAATTCTACAGTTTCTGCAGATGTCATTCTATCGGAGGTCTAGCCTGCGAGCATGATTCCTAACGGGACTATAATGCCGGGTGAAACTACTTATGCTTATGTGATTCAATCCAGGTTTAGGTATAGGCCACAACTGTCCAGCAATTGGCGCCAGTTGACTCCATTCTCGCCTTTTGCAATATGGGAATGATGGATGATTCGTTGTTATAAGCATGTGACAAGTGCCATACCTGAATTTCCAGTGGTGAGTGAATTGCTGAGAGTCATTTCAAGTCCGGCAACAAGGTCATCCGTCTTACAATTTCCCTCAATGTCGCTATGGCCATGCAGATTGCATGCCGTGGCTGTCTCGTTAAGCGACGATCTGCATTGTTAGAAGAGGATGACCAGTTACGAGCCCCTTACTTTCGAAACAAGTCTCGTAGTCTTCAAATGGTTTTAGATTTTTAAAGAAATTCATTAGGTACATAAAATATAAATATTACTCGATTTTCGTACAAAAGGGGGATAAAATATAAGTACGTACTCTTCGTTAAAATCTTTCCGCTTTCTATAACACTTTTTGTATTTTATAAAACAAAAAATGGCTTGCAAGCTTTAACTGAAACGAAACTGTTTATTGTTGCACTGAAGTCTAACTAGTTGGCATTAGCCTCCATAAAAACTGCGGTCCAGGGGGGAATCCTCCTATTCCCATTCCCATTCTCTGTCTCTGTCTCCTCAGAGCTGCCTCCAACCTTACCATCCAATTTTGAACAAGCAGTGTATAAGTTGAAGGCATCAAGGCATATCATATTGCCCGCACTCCACTCTTGACGAGATGGAATATGTGTGCTGAAGCTGTTGCCAAAGGATAATGAGGAAAGGGTGTTTTTATATTAAGTTTCACTTAATCAGTATCTTAGCATGACCAAAATTTTTTGAGGTACAATTTGCGGATCGGATTTAGTCTCTCATTAGAGAATGACGCTTAGGTTTTTCCTAATATGTGCAATGGAACAAGATCTAAGATAGTATATAACGCTTTTGAGGGTATTGTTTTCAAAGCTCCTGTAAAATGTACACTGAAACAAGTCTAATTTTTAGGACCTATAACACATGATAACCACATGATTACTCTGTATTGTAATCCTTATCTTTTGAATATAACTGACTTACTCTTTCCGACGTGTTGGATATAATTAAGCAAACCCCATGGAAAAGACGAAGAGAAAGAGCGATTTTCTTGCACATAAAAAAAGAATGGCATAGTAAAATTTTCCACAATATATCATCATTCCCAATTTTTTACTAGTTCCTTAATTTTATGCATAATAAATTATTCGCGTACACGTAAGAAATAAAGGAATCTAATAAAAACGTAAAGATGAAAAATTTGACTAAACTTTGGTAAAAAATTATACACATTAACGAAAACAAAAAAAGATCGCAAAAACAGGAAAACACCAAAACTTCAACGAAATAAACCAGAAGTAAATTTTTGCATTTAAGTTATGCAGAAAGAAAATGCCATAAAATATTGTTAGTTAAACTAATAAGGAAGAAAGTATTTAGCAAGCAGAAATTTGAAGAAGAATAAATAAACGCACGTCATAATAAAAAAGAAAAAAATTAAACGAAGAAAATAAATTAAAATGAAAACCAGCTGTAGAAATAATAAAAGAAAATCTTCTAGTATGGGATCTAATGCTGGAAGATGAAGTCAACAGCTTTTATTTTTATTTTTATTTTTTGCTTTGTATATGTGTTTTCCGTATGTAAAAACATTTAACATATGAATAGCAGCAGTAAAAGAAGAAGTGGCAACTAGCAGAAAAGTCAAGTCCAAAAGAAAAGCGCATATTGCGTTTACAACATAAGGGAAAATCAGCAGCAGCAGAAGCAACAGCAACATCGCCATCAAATACAAGCGCAACAGTACAATAACCAAACCAACAAACAAAGAAGTAAACAACTTCCATACAAACCAGTAGCAAACAAACAGCATCTGCGTCTAACTATTCATCTACTCGTATCTAGGGTCAATAACATTAACCTAAGAGATGAATATCTATGAACAGAACAAGTAGTGGAAGAAGAGGAAGAAGATGTTGTTGTACACGAAGAAGCATAAGACCGGACCAAGTAGTGTTGTAGAAACTTTACCTAGTGGAATTTTCATCGAAGACGTTTAAAGAAACAAGTCTAATGTATGAAAGTTTACAGCAATTAGAAGTGTAACTAGCAAGCAGGTTTAGATTTCAATCTCCTTTTTTTCAAATTTCCTCAAATTTCCACATACGCCACTGTCCGTCACAGCATTCAAACTGTAGCTGTATCTATTAAAGTCAATAATGTTGTAGCTCAAAAACAACGCTACATGTGCATATGTAAGTAGCTGCTATTGTATTCTAATTTGACTTAGTTAGTTAAACAAGAACCTCATATGTACATACATTGTTTGCCTCATATCCATGAATATATATGTGTTTACTCCAGAAGTTGTTTGTGTGTGTCTGTTTACTTTTCTATCTAGTCAAAATCAAATTAATCGCGTTAACATAGTAAGTAGAAACAAGAATAACGCCGCTATCATTAATCGTTGTCTTCTATTCATATGTCAGTCTGTCTGTCTGTCTGTCAGTCTGTCTGTCTGTGTATTTGTCTGTTTCTCTTCTGCTTCAGGATGCTGTCGTATTTTATGATTTGATCATCATGCTTACTCACTATATACGGGTAAATACATACATCTTTCTCTCTCACTCACTCACTGCATTTATCTTGTTTCAGATATTCACAGAAAATTAGAAAATTAACTTTGCCCTTTGTGCATAGAACGCGAAATAAATAGAACAACTAATTTCCTGTTCCATCCATTATCTATTATTTTCTTTTTTCTTCAAATACTTTCATACAAATGATGCCACATATTCACAATACAGTGTGAAGTAAAATTATAGCACTTTTATTGGTATTAGGAAAATTGGTAATCATCAAGGTAATCAATTGGTAATCGCTTGAGTTAATTTTGCAGTATTTTTTTATATATTGAAGAATCAAAATAGTAAAGTCTAGAGAATTTTGATCATTTGAGAAGAAAGGGATAATTGGCTTATCCCAATAACAGTGTCTGAGAAGAAATTATACCCACACCAGGCTTTAGGAGGCAAGGAGGTAAACAAAAGAATTCCCCCTAGGCTCACGATTTTTATATAATCCCGCGTCAGTTCGATTTCAGAGCAATAATAGACCATTTTGCTACGGCTAAAGCACGAAACCCGAATTTGATAGCAAAAGTATAAAGCTAAGCAATAATATGTAAAATATCTCTTGCTTACTTATAAATTAAATTCCCCTGCAATTATTGTAATATCTGACATTTTTGATATTTGCATTATTTTGTTGAGCCCAAATTTGGTGAATTTAAAAAAAACAAAAAAATTCTATAATGTAGTTTCTTTAAAATTTATAAAACCACTAAATTTTATGAGTACAGACATGTTTCAAAAATGGAAGGTCTATAAGCAGGTCAACTTTTTCCCCCCGGGGCCCTTATTTTCTCCCCACATACTCGTACAATATGAGCAACAAAATCGGCATTTTTTTTCAATATTAATCACACCAGCAATATAGCTCTACTTTCCTTTTGGTTCTCTAATCTTTGTATTTACCCAAAATATCTTCAGTTTTCCTCTTCACTATACCTTTGAACAAGTAGTACTCATATATTTGATACACAATCTGATAGTATACAGTGGAATATTCATTTACATTACTACTTTTTAATCTGATATTCATTGGGGATGCAAAGATAGGCGAGCGGCAAGTAAAACTTTATGTGTGAACGCGTGAACGTCCAAAAACTTTGAAGCATCTTCTGCGATTTATTACGCTAAAGAAAAAGCAAATACTTTTTGTACTAATTCTCATGCTGATTGAGTTTTTTTGAACCTTCAGTATTTAGCGTTCAATTCATTTATCTTACTTGCAAATGTAACTTAAATCTAAAGAACTTTTAAAAAAAATTCTTACATACATGAACTAGAAATAAACTAACAAGCTTAAACTCGGAAAAAGAAAACAAATATCTACATACTTATGAGGTGTTACTTACTGTTTGAGGCAGGGAGCATTTACTCAAGAGTGTATGTTCCTGGTCCTGCTTGTTGTTTGAAACTTTCATTAAAATTAGATTACATTTCGAAGTGATCAAGAATCAGTCTATTTTTTCTTCGTACTTCATCACTTGTTGTGTGAGTTGCTGTTTCTTGAAATTTCATTACAAGTTAATTTTTTTTTGTGGTTTATTTAATGATTTTTCACAACAAAACATTAAACTTTTCTCAGTATTCTTAAGCATATTTCACTCAATCTTTCTGTTGTTCTTCTTGTTGGGTAATTAAAATTAATATGTGTTTTTGCCGGATGAGTTCTGGGTTTGATTTGATTTGGTTTTGAAGTTTTGTTTGTCTATTGCGCTATTTTTTTTTTTTTTTTTATTATTTTTTGTTTTAGTAAAATCATTATTTTTATTATTATTATTTTTTTTTTATCTACCATTTTCATAGCAGCGTCATTAAAAATGAAGCAACGAGTGTGTTTTATTTGCGAAATTTAATTGATAAAATCAAAATACAATTTCAGCTGCCGTTGCAAGCAGAGAATAAACTCGAGACATACGATTAAAAGTACAAACGAATAAACAATAAAATAAACAATTTCAGGGAAAAATTCTTAACCCATTTTAAACAAGTACTAGAATACGTGATACGAATTTGAAAGTATGTACCATATGTCTTCTGTATAACATTTCACCACTGGAAAGAATTGGAAAAAAATAAATAAATTTGTATGTATTGTTTGAAAATTTAACGGCTTTTCGATTTATAATAGATGCATTTTTTTTAAAAAGTTTTTCACTACCCATAGGAAATGAAGTGACCAAGTGTGCAAACATAAACTAGTTGGTAAGAACGTATTCTCTTTGATCAAATACTATTCAAATATTATTTTAAAAGTTATTAAAAAGCAAAGTTAACGAAATATGTAAAATTTTCATTTGTGTTGACGTTTGCATATTTTTCCTTATGTATATTTTTTATAAAAGTCTGGTCAGCTGTAGTCTCTGACACATATATGGGGACCTATGAGGTTATAATTTCTACATCAAGACTGTTATTTTGTCTAGGTGAATTTTACATTTTAAATGTTAAATAATTAAATTTACTATTTTTTGTTGATTTTCAGAACTACTACTGTGGGCAAAAGTTAGTAAGACTTTGTTCATAATTTCAAATTTTTTTTATTCATTCTTCCAAATCTATTTTGTCCCCTTCAAAGTAATCCCCCCCGGCCCCAATACACTTGTGCCAACGTTTTTTCCAATTCTCGAGACAGTTGTTAAAGTCAATTTCCGGAATAGCCTTCAATGCGCTTCATGTTTAATGTCTTCAATTGATTCAAAACGGTGTCCACGAAGCGGTTTTTTCAGTTTAGAAAATAGCCAAAAGTCGCACGGTGCTAAGTCAGGCGAATAGGGTGGTAGGGTGGTTGCGGAACGATATCAGTCGAATTTTTGGCAAAATGGTCTCGTAAAACCAATGCAGTGATTTTGGAACCAATCGTGCATTCACTCTTCTTAGGCCCAAATGATGTTTTAAAATGGTTTTCACTGATCCTTCGGATATTCCAACGATGCCTGTAAGGTCTCTGACTGTTAATCGTCGATTCTCGAGCACCAATTCTTTGATTTTATTGACGTGTTGATCATCAGTTGATGTTGATGGCCGTCCTGGACGTGAATCGTCGTCAACGCGTTCTCGACCATCTTTAAACAATTTGTACCAATCAAAAACACTTGCTCGCGACATACAATTATCACCGAAGGCCTTTTGCAACATTCTGAACGTTTCGGCACCAGAAATTTGATTCCACACACAATATTTAATGGAACTTCTTTGTTGAATAATTTCACTCATTGTGAAAATCGCCGAATGCACTTTTTGTACTTCAGAAAGACAAGCGTATACTAAACACTAATGTGACATTTGGCACAGATGTCACCGACAGTCATACCAACCTTAAAAAAATAATATTTTGATGAATGGGTTTCCGCGCGAAATTTAAATTAAAAAGTCTTACTACTTTTTGCCCACAGTAGTATGTACTTTCCAAAAAACCATGTCTATTTATACTGTTTACTAATAAATTAAAGTTTTGTAAATGCAACATATGTTCAATTTATTCTATTCAATAAATTCAGTGTATTTTTAACGAATTTTCAAAGTAGTACGAGAAATCTTGTAGATATTCAAAATGGATTAAGGAAATTGTAAAGGGAATAGACTTACTTTACTTACTTTTAATGGCACAACAGCCCATGGAGGGCCTAGGCCGAGCTTTTTCGCATCCACTCATGTTGTGCGTGTTATATTTGTACATGAATGGAAGGGACCTACAGTTTAATGCCGAATCCGAACGGCGAAGTGAAAAGCTTTTCATGGCAATTTTTACTCTTGAATGTTTGCCATTGCCTGCCAAGAGGTGGTGCCATGTAGAAAAATTATTTTTTCTACTTTTTGATTTTGCCTGTGCCGAGATTCGAACCCCGGCCATTCTGCGTAGAAGCCCAACGCACTACCACTACGCCACAGCGACCACAAAGGGAATAGACGCTATATATAAAATAGGCGACTACTTTAAATAAGGTTAGCGAGGAAGCTTTTACTATTTAAACCAAAATGTTTCGCTTCGAAAGTTAAAATCAAGGAAAAGCAAAAAGATACTAAAAGACAAAAAGAATCGAAAAATTTCTAAAACTTAAAAAGTTGATTTTTGCAAATTGCTGAAATTATCGAAAAATTATTATAGCATTCTTTCAAGTTCCAGCAGTTATGATTTACCAAAGACTTTGTTATGTAAAAATTACTCTGCATCGAATACACTCACAATTTCAAGAGTAGCGCTCACTCTCTCCGTTCATTCACATACAAATAGTTGAATTAATTTTCCTGGTAACCTGCGGCGAAAATTAAATTACAAAAATAAGCCAAAAATACAAGAACACTTTTATGTGAGCGTAGGGTGTAGGTGTATGTAAAGTATGAGTTTTCAAATTAATACACACATCCTGGCACCTAAGAGTAAGTGTGTGTGTGTGTGTGGGTGTGTGTGTGTGAATGTTTTACTTCATAGATCACCTGCTGTGACCCGCCAATACATTATGTGCCACAGATATGTAATATAAACTTTGGAAATTACATAAGCGTGGCAGATTTTGGTAATTTAAAGAACTACAGCAACAGAAACATGCACACACACACACTTAAATACATACATATGTCAAATCTAAAAATAATGAACGGAAGAAGAAATTATATTATGCTGTCTCTCTATCTCTCTTTCTCTCGCTCACTTCCTACTTGATTGAATTCAATTACATGTACAAGTATTTGTAAAAAGGACTTTCTTTTTATTGAATTTCAAAGAACATTTTGCAGCAGGAAGCTTTCAGCAATTGCCGCAACATTTACTCAATTTATTAAATTACAGCATAGCTGTTTAACGCAGCAGCTATTTTTTGAGTACTTTTTCTCATTTTTACAATAGAAACGTGCAGCATAATTGATTCTCGGTAGAATCATTTCATTTTTTACATACTTGTGCTACTTGCAGTTCATTGCCCACACTTGCTCTAGCTGAAATAAGTGCTAGCTGCTCGTAAAGTATGAGTCTTTGTTTTTTATAGAGTATTAAATTTAACAGTATGGTACATAAAAATTGTGGTAGTGGTTCATGATTTCATAGAAAATCGTTGAAAACCCAAGTGTACTTTTGCATTCATATATTATCCGGACCAAAAGGCAGTAGATATACTTCTAAGACCATCCCGCCTCTTAAGGGCGTTGTTACAAGCCAGGCCTGCAACCACTAGAACTATCACAACCATACTACGCCCGCCGCCGTACTTCAACATAAAAATCTAAGCTCCAATTTCATTTATGGCTTATTTTCTTGGATCAAATTAAATAAAAATATGGCAACAGCCAATAGGCGGATTATAGCCATCATTGTCCTTTACCAACTCGCTCTCTTGCCTTCTGCCCTACAATCGTGTAAGAAAAACAGAAATTAAGTATAGCGAAAATTTGAAATTAAATTTTAAGATTTTTTTTGTTGCTGTTGTTAATATTCCAAATCTTATATTGCACAACAACAACAGCAGCAGCAACAATAAGCAAAAAAACAAATGATTTCTAAATATGTAATCTTTACGCATACGACCGAACCACCATCTCCTAGAGACAGTAAGGTCAATAAATGGAGGAGTAGAGGGTGGGCTGGGTCGCGGCGGGGAGGGTAAGAGCGGCAGTGTTTAAAACTTCTCTTATACATGGCCAAGAACGAAAAAACATGATTTCATTTTTGGCATATACCATACGAATATTGGTTTTAAATGTTGCCTGCTGCTACTGAATGTTGAATGTTGAAAGGTGGTGGTGGTGATGGTGGTGGTGATGGTGGTGGTGATGGTGGTGGTGATGGTGGTGGTGTGGTTCATTCGTTGTTGAGAGATGATGTTGCTGCTATAATAGAAATTTTACACAAAATATACGCTCTTTCATTCTGTCTTTGGTATCTATCGACAACGACGACAACGACGACGACGCATACGCACGAGGATTTTTAATGGATTTTTAATCCTACTACTTGTGCTGCTAGATTAGAAATAAATTGGATATTTCTTTTATATGTTTTTTTTTTATTATTTCTATTGCTTTTTGCTGTTGAGTTGCTGTTATATTTATTATTTTTTTTTTTTTTCAATTTATGAATGTGCAAAGTGAATACAAGAAAATACTAAACCTGTCCGACAACGAAGAAAGCAACTTGTTTGGTATTCAATGTGACAATAGAATCTATAATGTCCAAAAATATTTTTGTTTGTTTTTTTTTTTTTCTTTCTTAGCAATATTAGCAGCAGAGCACCATCAACAGCAGTAATAATGTTGCCGTTGCTACCACTGCTTCTTGCTTGTCGTTTGCGCCTTAATTTAAAATTGATTGGAAAATATTTGTACTTCATCTTGAAAGTATATTTCAAAGTGCTGCCAGTTTCTTTTTGATATAGTTTTTTTTTTTTTTTGGTGACCCCGTCTCTCATCTTATCAAATACCATCCCCTTGTGTTCGGATACAAAAATACAAAAATATTTAAAGCAGTGTTTCTCAAATGGCTTGTGATTTACAATTTCTGAATCTACTAAAGAAATTGCTAGGTACTACAAAATGATTTTTGAAATGACACTTTCACATAAGTAGATCTGCACTAGACTTCTCTGATGAGGAGGCAAGTTTATATTAGTTACCTTTTTCCACTAGATAAGTTATGTCGAAAGTAATTATTCAATTATCTTTTGGTCACGCCACTTGCTTTTCTCTACACAGCAAGATTTCCTGAGCAATTTTTCTTTTATTTCGCAAGAACGAAAATTGCCGGTACAATCCAGTCTTCCTTCATCTGTCTCCTTTCGGCTTTTCCCTTTTGTCTAAAAACTCGACTCGCTTTCGAGAACATTTTTAGTGGAAAAGTGGACTTGAATAATGTGAAATTCTTGAGCCTTGAGAACACTGATTTTAACATATTTTAACTCAATTTATACAAACTACTTTCTTGGACAATATTTAAAAAAAAAAATTCTCAAAGTGAGCAAAAGTCCGGTGTTTCTAAACCGCCAAAGCGGTTTAACTAGGTTTTTCAACAATATGTAAAATATTACAAAATATTTCTCTAAAAGTAAAAGTGTAAGAAAGTATGCTGGTAGGTTTCAAAGTTAAAGACAAAAGGGCCAAACTCTGCAGTTTCGAGTGATTATAAAACGCAAAACTCGGTCCACGCCCTCATGGGCTGTTGAGCCATTAAACAAAGAAAAAGAAAGATTCGGAAATAGATTCTCAACCAATTGATACTTATAGTCGTAAGTAAGTAGTAGATAAGATAAGATAAGATACTGATTTCAAAGTTTTTAAATTTAATGTAGAAAACGAAGAATTGGGAATTACTGTAAAAAGGGGATTAGCTGGAGCAGAAAGTTGTTTTAGGATATGGTAGCATCTACCTATCTTAAAAGTTCCTCTTTATTTTAGCCATATTTGTTTTCAATTTCTATGTGCATTTTCGATACACTACACAATTGTGCTTCACTCATATATAAATAGTACTTTCTTCCTCTCTTTTCCGTCTGCCAATCGATAAATAATTCAATTACAATCTTTTAGCGCACACATAATTTTTAGATCATTTTCTTCTATCGTAAACTTGTGAAAATGAAAATTCATATTCACAGCACGCACCAGCAACGAACGAAAATTCTGCCAAATTAAAAAATAAAGTGAGTGGAATTATAAACAAACAAAAACAACAAAATGTAGCAATATTTAATGTAAAAATGTTGGCAAAAAAAAAATATTGAAATAATACAAAAAAAAAACAAATAATAACATTTTTTTTCTGAAAAAAGTTAGAAAATTTACTACTTTTTAAGCGACACTGCAATGGAATAATAAATGAATGTGAAAAATTTAATTTATCTAAATCGAAAAAAAAAAAAAGGAAAACCAACAGAAATTAACTGCAGCAATTTACTACAACTATGACAAACTAATTTTAGCAACACCACTGACATTTGCAGTGGAGGAATATTTAGTTATTCATTCTCTCCTCTCCCTTTGCACCTACCATAAATTTTATATGTTTTTAATGTTTCGTTATCGTGTAAATAATAGAAAAATTGTGAAAAATACATACTTTGTGAAATAAAAGTCATAAAAGTAATAATAATGCTAAATGTAGGTACATAAAATGGGCAATTTAACGAGAACGTTGCTGTGATTAAGCGGAAAAAGAAGGAGAAAGTGTAGCAAAAATCATGACTTAAATGCACGCAAAATTTAGATTTTTGTATGTGGCATTTGGAAGAAACTGCAAAATACATAAGCATGGGTCAATGCTTACCTCGTTTTTGTATACACGAGTAGCTTAACGTTTGCAGGGTCCTCTGCAAGCTGGCACAATAACATGTCATTACAATATGTAGTATTTGCACAAATGTACACATTGTATAATTTAGATTTATGTAGGGCTCGTTTGCTGCAAGACTGTCACAACTTAAAAACATAAATTTCAAGAGAAACGCCTTCAAACTTTTCAATTTAGGTACCAAGCACTCAATACATTTGATAACGACAATTCTCGACTCTTCTCACGTGAAGAGTTCTTAAAAAGGAGTTATAATTTTTTTTACAAAAGATAAAGCACTAAATAACAGTAATTTCTATGTACTTAACTCGGAAATTTTTTGTCAGTTTTGATTTATGACATTCTTGCAGCAAACGAGCGATATGCCCCAACGTGACCGCCTAGTGTCTATATTCAATTCTTTACTGCATCTAAAAATAGCAATTTGATGAGTTCTTTCACTTTATTTATGCATTGATCGTGTTTGACTGATAAATGTACTTAGTAGATTAATTGAAGGTACATATGTACTTGCGATTTGAACACATTTGTGCAAATGTTTACAATATATTTTCTGGTATCTCTTGGGCTACCCCATTTGTGGGTACATAAGTACTCGTACTGTTGAATTCAGAAACCTCTCTCAGTAGCCTCTACAATTTTTATGGGAATAAATTTGTAAAATTGGGTTACGTCAACACACTGTGGAAAATCCTAATGCGTATGTATACCTACGTAAGAGCATTCAATTTAATCCTCTCGACGTATACGCACAGTATATAGTATCCCCCGAGCTTAATTCAACTTGAATAAGCTGCCCGCGAGTGCACTGCACTGCACACACACACACACACAAACACACAAGCACCACCCCAGTCACATCCACACACACAGCAATTATGTATAAACAATCTTAAGGTTTTTTTAAGTGGCAATTGTGAGGGAAATTACGCTCGTACCTTGCACAACTTATGACCCGATCTATCCCCCGCTCACCTCGCCACGCCTCCTCACCACGCCTAACCGACTTAATACAATACATTTTGCTTCAATTACCATGCTGCATTTTCACCATTTAGCTGGAAATCTGTTCACATTTATGGGGAGTCATATCCCGAGTACTGCTGCCTTTTCAGCTTTCTCTTGCTCGCCGCCGCCTGCCAGTGTGACCATTTTACAATATTTTACGCGCACAACTACTACATGCATTATAACAATAAAAAATTACTTTTCTTTACAAGCAAGCATGTTTGCCTTCTTGCTTGCTTGCTTGCTTGCTTGCTTGCTATTCATCCATCCATAAGCGGAAAAATGGGAAAATGCGACAATCACGCAATTTCGTTCAAGTTTTTATGTTTTTTTTTGTAAAATTTTTGTTGAAAACCAAAAATAAAAAGAGCTTGCAGAAAAACTCGACGCTACTTTTTTTGGCCTTCTACTATTTGTAAATCTTTCTTTGTAAAGCACTTGAGATTTTCTATATGGTATATAAGTACATAAATATTTTTTTCGCTCAGTGTATTATTTGTACAGGTTTTTCTTCTACTTTGGCTTCGTCCGTCTACTTCTTCGCCGTTTGCTTGTTCTTCTGTTTTTAATTCTAGTGACTTTATTAGTGTCATTAAGAAATGCGCTTCGTTTACATTATTTTCTGGAGCATTCATACACACACATACGTACACACACACAGAGCGCTGTGCCAGCAGTGCCATTGCCAGTGTTTCTCGAGTTCTTTAGCAAAATGTGCACCTGGGCGCACTAATAGTGAATTGTGCCGAGAGTTACTTACGCGCAAATGGACGCATACAATGGGAATATGTATTGTTGCTGCCTCTGCCATGTTGACAGAAACTGTAGTTAAGCTAGCTCGCTGTAACTGTGTTGGTAGCTTTAGTAAATGTCGAATGAAACGTTTTAATTATTATTATGGTCGTTTGTAGAGTACTCGTGGAATGGAATGAAGTGGAGAATTAAGGCAGGCAGACGGGCAGGGAGGCAGGCAAGCAGCAAGCAACAGCATTCAAGTAGGTAGCCAAGAATGCTAGAAGCTCTACAGCTTACGAAACTGTGCAGTGATAACAAAAAACGATTACAGAAATTTCTGCTGTCAATACGACAAATAAAAGTTAAATTGGCAGAACTGAAAGCTCTGAAAACTCTGGACTGTAATCAAAGCCTGGATTATGTATGGGAACGATTAAACGAGCAAAAACCTAGCCCACATGCTAGTATTTCACAAACTGAATGTAATCGGTGTAAATTGCACGTAAAGAAAGGTAAACATTAGAGAAATGTTGGCCTACCAGCAGATGTCGAATAAAGCTTGAAAGCAGAGCTGGGTGAATTCAATTGCATTACTTAGTAATTGAAATTTTGTAATCAATTTTCAATTCCATGAAGTAATTGAAACAATCTCTCGTAATGAAATTGTGAAAATTAAAAATTACAATTTCAATTACTCTATGAAATCAGAAAAGTAATCAATACCTTGAACATGGTTCTAAAGTAAATCGGTCACAAATTACAATTCCTTGTGATTAGCAATTAAGCGTAATTTGATACTGCTTTGAAGCAAGAAAACTTACTGCTCCCAAACATAAGAAACGACTTCCTTCATGAGGCCATCAAACCTTTCACTATTGAACGGAATATATTTTTCCTGAGAAATTTCTATACCGGTTCTTAAATACATAGTTATTTACTTTATACCTTTTCAGAAATAAGTGGTAAAAGAAGAGAGCCGAGCCGAGTCTTTTTTATAATGGAAAAAAATCTTTTAAATGCTTTTGCAATAAAGTGCCGTTTTATTATTAGTGCAAGAAAGGCAGCAACGGTGGCAGCAAAATCCACATCTGCTATTGTTGCAAATGAAAAATTTTAGCAAGTGCAACTACAAATACGACATGGAGAGAGAGGGGGAGAGAGAGAGAGCGAAAAAGTGAACGTCTTTTGATTTATAATGAGAAAAAGAAAAGAAGTTTTCATTGTTTCAGTTACGTTACTTGCCGACTTTTGTGGGTTAAGGCAAATCCACTTGCTGCTGCTGCCGATTTTGATTTTTTTTCTAATCAGCATTAGCATAGCAACGAAGCAATTCTTATTCTTCATTTACGCTTATTAGCTGAGATTTTCTTTCTTCTACTTACTGTTTTGCTGTCATTAATTAATTTTCCTCTCTCGTTTTTGTTGTTGTTGTTATTGTTGCTGCTGCTACTGCTGCTTTCTTGATGCGTTTACTGTTCGTGCGTATTCACCAAAAGTTTTCATTTCGTGTGTGTCTCATAAATTTTGCTGCCTAATCATCAATGACGATTTTTGTTGTTGTTTGCTTGGGATTAGGAATATTGACGATATTCTTTGCTAACTCACTCTAATCATCTTCTTTTGGCAGCAGGAGCAATAATGGCTATGGAAGTGGCATTCTCTTTGTTTAGTGTCTTAATATACACACACACACACACGCGCGCACACACGCACACAAAATTCAATTACAACTTTTTGATTATGCCAAATATTCATGTTTATTAATTTTCATTTCATCTCTTTTCTCGTTCTCGTCTCATTCACAGATTATCCACGCGTTGAAGTTGGTCCCGAGAATCCACTTCGTGTCGAACGTGATCGCACTGCCAAATTAGAGTGTAATGTCGATGCTAAGCCAAAAGTGCCTAATGTACGTTGGACACGCAACGGTCGCTTCATTAGCTCCTCCTTGGTGCACACCATCCACCGTGTTAGCACACAAGACGCTGGCAAATACACATGCTCAGCAGATAATGGCCTTGGCAAGACGGGCGAACAGGAAATCATACTGGACATTCTCTATCCGCCCACCGTCGTCATTGAGTCGAAGACACGCGAAGCCGAAGAGGGTGAAACGGTTAATATACGCTGTAATATAACTGCCAATCCGTCACCAATCACCGTTGAGTGGCTGAAGGAAGGTTCGCCTGAATTTCGGTATTCCGGTGATGTGCTGACGCTGTCGTCGGTGCGCGCCGAGCATGCCGGCAATTATATTTGCCGTGCCGTCAATCTAATACAAACACACGGGCAAGAGCGTAGCGAGCGTATTGGCAATTCCACAGTAGCACTGCTGGTGCGTCATCGACCGGGTCAGGCTTACATAACGCCGAATAAACCAATTGTGCATGTGGGCAACGGTGTAACGCTGACATGTTCAGCAAATCCACCCGGTTGGCCCGTGCCACAATATCGCTGGTTCCGGGATATTGACGGTGAGTTCTCGAGCACACAGAAGATACTGGCGCAGGGACCACAATATTCGATACCGAAAGCGCATCTGGGTAACGAGGGCAAATATCACTGTCACGCAGTAAACGAACTCGGCATTGGCAAGATGGCTACAATTGTGCTCGAAATACATCAGCCCCCGCAGTTTTTGGCGAAACTACAGCAACACATGACGAAGCGCGTCGCAGACTCTGATTATGCTGTGACCTGCAGCGCAAAGGGCAAACCCGCCCCCAGCGTACGCTGGCTGAAGGACGGGGTTGAAATACTTCCCGAACTTAATCTATACGAAGTTAAAACGAATCCCGATCAGGGTCCAAATGGCATGGTCACCGTACAGAGTATGCTCAAGTTCCGTGGCAAAGCGCGACCGAACGGCAATCAGCTAGTGCCGGGCGATCGTGGTCTTTACACTTGCCTGTACGAGAATGAAGTGAATTCGGCAAACTCTAGTATGCAGCTGCGCATTGAGCATGAGCCGATTGTACTGCATCAATACAATAAAGTTGCTTACGATATACGCGAGACCGCCGAAGTGATCTGCAAAGTGCAGGCATACCCCAAACCCGAATTCCAATGGCAGTTCGGCAATAATCCTTCACCGCTCACCATGTCCTCGGACGGACATTACGAGATCAGCACCACCACCGACAACAACGACATCTACACATCCGTCCTGCGTATTAATTCGCTCACACACGCCGACTACGGCGAGTACACGTGTCGCGTGGTCAACTCCCTCGATACAATCCGTGCGCCCATACGCCTTCAACAGAAGGGCGCGCCTGAGAAGCCCACAAATACACGCGCCGTTGACGTTGGCCACAACTACGTAACACTCAGCTGGGACCCCGGTTTCGATGGTGGCCTAAGCAACACAAAATTCTTCGTCAGCTATCGACGCGTCCCTATGCCACGTGAAGAGCAAATGATACCTGACTGTGCTTCACTCGCCGCCAGCAACACCGACTGGTTAGAGTTCGACTGCCATCGAGACAATCCATGCAAGGTGTCATCGCTGGACCAACATCAAAGTTATGCGTTCAAGGTGAATGCACTCAATACCAAAGGCAATTCGCCGTATTCAAATGAAATAATGACCACAACGAAAGTGAGCAAAATTCCGCCGCCGCTGCATGTCACCTACGATCCGAATACACGCACTTTGGGCATTAATGTGGGCGCCACTTGCCTGTCGCTGATCGCCGTCGTTGAGTCGATGGTCAATAGCGAGACACCGATGGCCGCGTGGGAAATTGTCGATAATATAAATTTGCAATTGTCTGGCAATGGAGCGACGTTTAAGGAGACCGTCATTGATCGTCACATTGCACCGCGTCGCAGCGGTGGTGGGCGTTCGTTAGGCCACACCATCAACGAGGACGACGACGATGAGGGTGATTTGAATACCCTGGCGCTCGAGGATGACAACAGTCCGACTGTGCGTGTCAAATTGTGTCTGCGGTCGAATCATGAGCATTGCGGCGAATACACGGATGCAGAAAGTGAGTATTTAGTTGCTACCTATCTATTGCCATTTTTAATTGCCTGCAATTTCAAGTGTACAAACAGACAGTGTAGGGATTAAGTGAAGCTTGCGCGAACAATGTGGACAAACGAGATCTGAGTGTCGAACATTTAACTTTACTCATTAAGGTGCTTAAAGGCAACTGAGTCTCGTTTGCAAATCCTTGACATCTCGCTTATAAATACTACATAGCTTCACATCTGCCCAACATCATTTTCATTTAATGGTACATCAGTACATCAATACATTTTCCAAGCTCCCATAGCTCACTCATTGCACAGTGTGATGAAATGGTTACAAAGCGTCACAATAAAAGCTGATGAAACCTTGGAAAACTGTGAAATTTGCAGAGCACGCTGAAAGTTTGGAATTCTCATTCTTATTGGGTTCTGCATAATAATAACAGCTTGTGCTCGTAACAGTTGAATTTCATTATTTTCTGGACATTTCATCCCACAGTGCTTACTAAATGTCACTGTTCTTTCTCGCCAACTCCGCTAGACCAGTCTCCCCCCTCCTCCTTCTGTCTGTTGTACACAAACCGATTTAATCACACATTTTTCTCATCGTTCTTTTTTCCTTGTTCTCATTTTCCAATTTTTTCTCTTATACACAGTCGGACGTGCTTACATCGCGGAGGCATCCGCCCTTGCCACACCCACCCTAATAGCCATAGTCGTCTCGTGCATTGTATTCGCATTGTTTGTCGGTTTATTGTTGATGTTCTGTCGTTGCAAGCGCAATCAATCGAAGAAGAGTGCCGCCGCCAAGGATTACGAAATGGACTCGGTGCGTCCATCGATTGTTGCCGCACAACAGAGTCAAGCACCACCGCCATATTATCCAGCAAGTGGACTCGATAACAAAGCACTCGAACATTCGATGGATCTAGCGCTGAGCATGGAGGAGCAGAAAAGCGCACTATATGCGACACAAAATGGATATAGCTATCATCCGGGTAGCGGTATTGTGGGCGGCGTTGGCGTGGGTGTGGGTATGCCCGGTTTGGCAGGACACACGTTGCCAGGAAATGAATGTAAGTACGATATTCAGAGCTTCTCTTCCTTACACACACATACACACACGAATGAATAGTAGTAGAAACAGTAGTAGAAAGTTGGAAATGAACACACTTTAGTGTGATTTCTCGTCGTCTGTGGCAATACATACAACGCGCGTTGACAGCAACAACAAAAATACAGTACAACACACTGAAAGACAGAGGGCCAAGGTTCAATTGTAATGCTCGTACAAATCAATGTCCATACATCTATCAACTGTCGTGTGCATGGGGGGAGCACATGCATCTATGTACCTCACCTGGCTACTCATCTAACCTCAATTCACCTCAGCTGCGACTGCTGCAACCACGACGTTTTTGCACGTACGATGAGACCACAATCGGCAAAAATAGAGTAGCTAAGCTAAAAATGCCTGCTGCTGCTGCTGCTGCTCATCCTGCAACCTTCAGCCATCAACGGATATGGTGTAAATTTGTTGAAACAGCGAAGCAGCTATTTGGTGGAACGGTGACCAGCGGTGTAACTGCTGTGTATAGGTGTACTCACTATACCCTGTATGTATGTACACTATATACATATTTTCATCATGGAAATAGTGAACACTTTTTGCACATCTTGCGCTCGTTAGCTACGAGTTTCGACCTTCTCCCTGTTTTGCGATGTGTCGCACTTCAAGTCACATATGAAAAGTGAACTTTTTCGGGGGCCACCAATGTAATGAATGAGCAGCAGCATTGCGTAACCACCGCAAACATACAAAAGGGAGTTGGTCGAATTTTTTTTTCGTTTGCTCTCTGGCTGTTCTTGTTTTTGTTGTTGTATGTATGTATGCGGTTTTTGCACGATTCGCAATACGATCCATTATTAATTGCTGTAGTTGTTGTTATTGTTATTGTTGCTGTTGCTGCCGCTGCAGCTGCCGCCGTCGCCGCATTGTATATGTAGCTTAGGTCATAATGAATGTTAACCTTTAATAACTTGGGGTTTTTGCTTTTTAAAATGGATTTTCATATATGCTGACGTTGTATTTGCAATCATGGGGCAATTAAAAATTGTGTTTATTATTTTTTGTTTTTTTTTTCATTGTTGGTTTCCTCCTTTCTTGCGAAACGGGAAATACAATTTAATTTAAATTTTTACACATTTATAAATTTCATAAAACACAGTAGGGAGGGATTGGGGTTAACCTGTCCAAATTGGAGCATTAATTTCAGAGTCATAAATTGTGCTGATTGGCTTCGGTTTTTTTTTTTTGATTTACCTTTGGGGGTTGTTTAAGGGCGTAATCGAGAGTTAGGAGGTGTTATTTTGCAACGACAAGGTACAGGCAGCCATGTGTCGTACCGCATGCATGATTTACACTCCAGTGTACTTTCATACTAACACCACCTTCCGAATCCCTCTGTTCTGATTGACCGCAAGGGCTCCAAGGAGTGCAAATGATAATTTTTTTACCACTTGAATGTTAGAAAATAGTTTTCAGTAAAATTTGCCGTTGACTTCAAATGAATCCAATTAATTTTAAATTTCAATCGACTCTTGTTAACTTCAAAAA
Source organism: Palloptera scutellata (assembly GCA_958295655.1). Taxonomy (NCBI): domain Eukaryota; kingdom Metazoa; phylum Arthropoda; class Insecta; order Diptera; family Pallopteridae; genus Palloptera; species Palloptera scutellata. The sequence continues at coordinate 18,609,315 of OY282452.1, forward strand.
CCCCATTTGACTCCAATTGACTTCAAACCCCCAATTGACTCCAAGTCACTCCAGTTGATTCCAAAACCCCATTTTCTTCAAAGTGTATTAAAGAAACTTCAACGCCCCTATAAAAAGATTGTATGCCGCCGACTGCAAAAATGCAAAAAAGATTTTTCTAAATGAATAACCAGTCGGTGACTTCAAACAAGACTTCATTCTGACTACATTATTGAAATATGTTATTCAATAATTGCAATCAAAACATACACAGTGGACCAGAGTAAATCCTAATTAAAATTAAAAAGGGCGTTCCCCTGAGTAGAGAATTGTATTTAGTTTGACAATACCGGGTAAAAATTTTGAAATATGGCCTTTGAAACGTGGTAATTGAACAACAAGGACATATATTTTTATGGAGGGTCAAAAAAATAAGTGCAATGTGGATTTTGGAGGCCGAGAACACCATTTTTGATATGTATTTGTTCCTACGATATCCGCTAGGGAGCGCACAGAGATTCCATACGTACAATGACTGGACAAAAGTACAGTGGCGTCCCTTAACCGAGGTCGCATTGCGAAATTAATTTCTCGACTCTTCGTAACCCCCGATACTCACTTTATATTTCCTCACATTTCCCCATTAAAAAAGTATATGTATGTCCATGTTAAATTACCACTTAAGGCCATATCTCAAAATTCTTAAACACTTACGGCCAAACCTAATAACATTCCCTATTTAGGAGATTTGTGGGACAATTTAGACAATTTGGTATGTGTCTGTGTTTTATTGCGTAAGGTTGGTCATGTTTCCCAACATTTTACGTATTTATGTATCTTAATAATATAAAATTTAATTAATAATTAAAATCTCCTCAGCATATTTGTTTAACTTTCCGCATTGTTTTATTTTTTTTTTTTTTTTGGCTTTAATCCTTTTTTTATACAATTGTAATATTTGCCCAATTACTTACTTTTTTATTGATTTTATTTTATGTATATTTACTTACTATAAAAAAAAATCACTTAATACCCATTAAAATCATTATTACGAATGTTATAGTTTGCCTTTAAGCAGACGTTATGTGTACGAACAAAATGCCAACAACAAAACAAACAACAATAGCAATAATTTTTTAATATAATATACATAAGTATGGTATAATATTAATTCAAATTATTAAACAAGAAGTTGTGTTTAATTAGTTTTGCCCAGAGATTTCACACACAACTTTCAAGTGCATACTTTTTATATACTATATGCGTATGGTTTCTGTGCGAATGGCGTCCACAAATTAAAATTTATTTGAGTGGCTACAGTTGCAGAAGCACAATGCTGGCAATCATATCGAATCAAATACCATTGCATATGCTCAGGCGATTGCATTTAATCATATGCAGTGAAACCAGATAGCTGGTTTGAGAAGCACTGGAAAATATTGAGTAATGGCAAAAAAGAAAGATTAAGTTAAATATTAAAAATGCATTTAATCCAAAGCCTGTCAATTTAAAAAAGTGTTCTCTTCTCAGTTGCGTGAAAATTCGAAATAAAATGTCAGTATCGCAAAACATTAGTATCTCGCACACCAACAACAACAATTGTTGCGAAAGAATCTGTCTCCCCCTCTATCTCTCTCACTTTTTTTTTGCCACAAGTTAGTTAACAAACGACAACAACAAAAAAAAAATTATTTTGACGTGCGGCAAAATAGAAAGAGCTGCATGAATGAAGCTGCAACAAAAGTTGAATCCACCCAACCACCAAACCGTGATATTTGCATTTGAAACAACATAAAAGCCGCTGGCTCAAACCGCCGCAATGCACCGCAAACCTTACAGCCAGCAACAGTTTTGGTTGCAGCGGCAGCCGCAGCAGCAGCAGCAGCAGCAGCAATGTACAACTTTTAGTTGTTTAAAGTGCACAAGTCAATGTTGGGGGGAAAAAAAGTAAAGCAGTATGCATATTCAACCATTTCAAATAAAGATGCCACCAAAACAACAAAAAAGGAAAGCCAAGCCAAATAGCATTTTAAATGCAAAATTGCTGCTGTGGTGTTTTTCCAGGATCAGGCACCAGCATACTGTGTGGCATGCAAATAAAATATGTAGCAGCGCAGCTCACTCGCACTCCAACGCAATATGTTTGGCTAATATTGTATTAACACCAACGGCGTTGCGGCGCTACCATTGCCACCATTACCAATAGAGACGGTGTTGCCAGATTTCGAGCGATAGAATTACTTTTTCGCACTAAGGTGTGTGTGCCTTTAGAGGTGGCTCTGATGTACCAGGCACTGATGTAACTAACTACTTAGTAACATTTGCTCCGAAGACAATATGAACGGTTTTCTCAATGGTTTTTTCCTTTCGGGTATTTTTTGAAAATGTCGATATTAGCCTATATTTTTGAGGAGACGCTTCAATAATAGAAGAAAAGTGTCAGCACAAAAATTTTATATCTCATCCCCGTGTTTTTGAGATTGTTATCCTCGTTTTCCCCATTTGGGTTGAAAACTCCCGTTTTTTTCTGGCAACACTGGATAGATAGAATGGCTTTGCTATATTGCTGTGTCTTTTTGTTTTCTGTTTTGCTTTGCTCGTTTGCGCATTTTGCGCACTTTTTTTTTGTCTCTCTTTTCGATGATATTTAGTTTAATAGCTTAAATGTTGCATGTGTTGCAATAAACTCAACACAATTATTATACAATGTATGTATTTTTATATACAAAAAACGAATTGTATGCAACATTTTGTTGCAATTACTTGCTTTGTATGCGTGCTATTTCTTCTGTTGCTTCTGCTTTATTTTTATTGAAATTATTGTTACATATTTTGTTCACTCTCCTTCTACTTGACTTTCCTCAACGACAATTGCAATTGCCGTAATATTGTATGTAGTTGCTGAGCACTTTTCGTCGTTTATGTAGTTGCTGGCGACTGTGAAGGTAATGCTACCAACCGCGCACACTTTGTCTGCTGCAATAACTATATATGTTGCACAAGTACAAAGAGACAGCGGCAGCGACAGTGGCAGCAACAAAAAAAACTAGCAAAAAGGTTGTTGGCTTTTTGGTTTTTGTGGGTGGTTAAAATCCGTTTAAATATGTGGTTTTCTAGTTCTATTTAGTTGTTGTTGTTGTTGTTGATGTTGTTGTTGTTGTTATTGTTGTTGTTATTGCTATTTTTTTACACCTTCACTGTGATTTTGTTGCTGCTGTTTCTGGTACTGTTGTTAATTGGCTTAACGTAATTACTGTTGCTAACATGGTAGAGCATTTTTCATACCCACATTGTTGTTGTTGCTTCTGATGATTGTACTTGCATGTAGATTATTATTATGTAGTACATGTACAAGTGCTCGTATTCACACATACACACACATATATATTGTACATACATATTTATATGTACATAAATATGCATGTATGTATGTAGTATGTATGTTACATTATGAATATGTATGCACTCGCCTCGCATGTGTACCCTTCACTTCGCTGAGGTCAAGTCGGCAGCATACAGTTTTATGAATTTTTTAAAGTACATTGCAAAGGAAATCAGAGTAGTTTCTTTATATTTTTTTATTTTATTTTTTGTAAATCAATGTCATTTTTTGTGAATTAACGCGGAAAAAGAGGAGAGAGAGTGGTTTTAGTTTCAGAACGAACCCTCTGTTTCAAATGTAATATTTCTGCCATTTCACACAATTAAAACTAGAAAACATGTGTAAAACTATAATTTGAGAGTCGTGAGTGCAACAATTTCACACACACACACACACACACACACATACACACACAAACACATAATATCGTGTGTAAATCTAATTCCTGACTGTAATTATGAGTGAAAGTTGGGAACGCTCGCTGATCTCAAATGAAAGTTTTGGCAGCACTGTGCAACAAACTGTGCCTGCATGCGCGTAACAATAAGAAAAACAAAAACTATTATTGTGGGCATTATTTGCAAAGAGTGGCAAGTGTGACAAGGACGTGAACCGCACCGAACGCTTTATAAAAACTTTTTAAACTTTTCAAACGGAAATACTTAAAATTACTACTTATACATATAAGTATACAATATTTCCACCTTCCTCACTCTCCCCACATAGGTACATATGTATAATAACAACTTAAAATTCCATTAACGGTTAACTTAATAGCACAACACTAGAATACAGCGCCACTTGCCACTTACTTATTAAATTGTTATTGTGCCGTTTGTACTGCAATGTTGCACACTGAATTCTACCAAGTACAGTTGCGATTTTTCTGCTCTCTTTTTTACCCCCTTTCCCCTTTCCCCTTTCCTTTCATATTTTTTGTACCTCGTTTTTGTTTGTTGTTGTTGTTACATTTTTAATTTTGTAAAACTCTTTCAACTTGCTGTTAATAGCTTAAACTATGCAATGTTTACTGAACCTGGCTGTGGAACGCTTTAACTTTAAACTACTTTTTGTTTTACTTTTAGGTGATGCATTTCACGTCACTGCTTTGTTTGCTATGGTAAAGTGTTTACAAGTGCATGCGTTTCGCATCAAAAATTTAATATTGCTCTAATTTTTATGCCAAGGATGCTCTCAGTAGTTCATGGTAATGGGATGCAACAACAATGCAACCCTGATATGATAGTCTACTATTTTCTCTTCTTGAGCTCTCTCTTCCATTTAAGTACTAGACTTTTAATTAGTCGAGAAGGGCGTTTGTTATCGCTGTTGTTGCTTCGTTATTCTTTAAAGCTGTTGCTACCAATGACCCGAACCCACCTTAGAACTCTTTGGCACTTTTCGATTAACTTCTTTACACCAAACGGAAAATCAAAAACAAAAGGAAAAAAATTAAAAGTAAGAAGCAAGAACACAGAGTGTTGCCATCACACCCACAACATTATTACATTTTTGAAAATACACTAAGCATAAAATTTTTTTTTCTGGGTTTTTGTGGTTTCTTTTCTCATTTTTGTTTTAAAATTTGCACCTTAACTTTTGCATGAAAGTTGGGCACATGTCGTTAGTATGTATTACGTAATGTTTGTAGGTTGTTGCTGATGCTAGTGCACATGCAGCTGCGCATACAGAGTTGCATGTGTGTGGTTAATATATTAGAACTTTGTGTGTAAAATTTCCTTTGAAAGTACAGCGATTTATAATTATATTCATTATAGCTTTATTGCTGTGTGCGTGTTTGTGTAATAATATTCAAAATTGACAATAATTTGTAGCATACAAGTATTATTTCTGTTTGTTGAACAATGTTCACTCAGAGTTGCATAGGCTAATTAATCTATAATTTCGTACTTATTCTCCTGCACTTCTCTTCCATTGTAACTCTCCATAAGCACTTCCCCTTTTAAATTGAATTTCCTTTCCATGAAGTAGAGTGACAATAAAGGACCAAGTAAAATTAACTCACTTACAACTGAATTGTGCACCTTTACTTTTACCGTTTAATTGATTATTTTTTAATTTTTTGCATTCAAAACTTCCCTACAACTCAAGAGCGAAACTTGTTCGTATTTTTTTCTCATCCTTTCCTTTTTTCGTTACTTTGGTGTCATTGTTGGACAAAATTCCTTATTTTCTTCATTGTTGTTGTCTTTGTTGTTTCTGTGTGCATTTCGTTATCTTTCTTTCTCTCTTCCCTCCCCCTCTCTCTCTCTCTCTCTCCATCTATCTCTTTACTTTGGTTTAATGCATTATTTGTTGTTGTTATTGCCAACAGCAAACTTTCTGCAACTATTCTTCAGTATTCATATAAAACATCATTCCTCCTTTAATTCTAAAATGCAGCCCTATAGCGCCGAAGCCGGAGGATTGGAGATTGTATCTGTTATAGTTCAAGTTATTTCTTCCAGTTCTAGTTTTTATTCTTATATTCTGTGCTCTTGCTTGAGTACTAAAGCAAATGCTGTTTCTCCTTATTATCCTTTTAAAACTTGCACGATTAGAATCTAAACCTTACATATTATTACTTTTTAACTTTTCCCCCCTGAAAAAAGTCCCAACTACTGCACTGTAATCAACTAACTTCTCTTCCGCTTTCAACATGGTGAAATTTCTTAGCTTTTTACCATCGACTACAGTGAGAAATTGTTTCGGTTTCTGATGCGAAATTTTAGTGTTGGTCTTTTTTCGGTCTTCTTGTTAAATCGTTGAATTAAATCTGAAAAGTAAGGAAAAACAAGATTGCCAATTCATTATAGGACTGTTGTAGTTGTTTTGTTATTTTTGTTCGCTACTTTTTAAGTTAGTGTTTTAGTTATTGTTTTTAACTGAATCACTCTGTCTTGTTAAGTATTTCTATTTATTACACTTAGTTTTTTGTTGTTTTGTTGTTTGGTGTTTCATTTGAAACAAAAATTGTAAAGTTTTAAAAAGTTACAGTTATTTTCTAAATGGATTTCTCGTTGCTACGTGAATGTAATTTTAATAATTGATAAATTAAAGGAAACTATTTACTAATGTTTTTATCCAATTTTTGGTGTACTGACTGCTTGTCGTCTGTAGCATACTTTTAGGCTGGACTGCTAAACTATTGATCAGTTGATAGTAGTTATTTGTGTACGTAGAAAATATTACAGAAACCCCTTAAGTGCAGAATTCTATATGTTGAGATATTTAAGAAAAACATTTAACTTAACAAAAAGCAGATATTTTCTTATGAAAAATTCCTAAATGTATGTAGTGTGAACCCTAGAAAAACTGAACTGACTTCTGAACCAAACTTTACTATAACCAAATTGAATGGTGTAAGACTCACACTTTCAGAAAACCGCACGTATTTGAGAGTTAATCTAGACACTAAGCTGAGTTGAAAATTTAAACTTGAGAAAAGAATGGATGGTAAAAAATTGGAGCCTACAATAATTCTTTGTCTGACCTATTCTAACGTATACGTATACCACTAGTGTGGTGGCTAACAACCGGCCAAAAATATAACCAGATAAAGCTGAAACTAATGGTAAAACATCAGCTTGCATGGGGCACTATGCTCGAATCCGTCGAACGCTCTTGACATTTACTACATATATACTTATATATATATCAGATCAATAGCATCAATCAGCAGAACCAGCTTCAAGGAAATAGGATACTGGACTGCAAAAACAAACGGGCATAGCAAAACATTGCCACAGGAACCACTACTCCCCAATATCACAACAGACCACCTAAACCGCATCCTGAATTGAAGGAAACATTTTCTGTGTCCTTCCCATCTAGATCAGATCGGTGAAAAAACGGAGCTAGGGGCTTTGACGTAGAGATCTACACTGACAGATCTAAGATGGCCTGTGGGGAAGTTTGACCTAAGCCAGAAGGGAGCTTGAATCTGTTAGAACCACATCTAAGCTTACCTATGTCATCGGTTGGTCCTATATGGATACCAGGCCATAGGAACATTGACTAGTTGGAGTCCTAATAGGCATCCTAACTTTTTTTTACACTCGATTGATAGAGGGCGCTGGCCATCATTTCTGTGACAATTATCGCTGCAACGATCCTCTTTTAGCCCCGGCATAAATGTAGAAAACAATTTTAAAGAAGTAAACTTCAATACGTACTTAGTTGTAATATGATGCTTTCACTATTCGCATAGCCAGAGTCTACTCTTTTTTTAAAATTCAGATATCAATGAACTCCAAATCATTGGGTATTTTAAATGGACCTGTGTGTAGTAATTTTTCTTAAGACGTCCATGGCCTTCAGTTTTTGAAAATTGAAATGATGTCATGAATGGAGAACGGAAAATAGTCGGTAAAGTCCTCACAACACAATAAGTAATCACAAGCTATTACAATTTTTAGTTAAGTGATGTTGGTTGTGGGGTTGGTTTCTGTCCTAAAAAAAAATATATCAAGGATGCATAGTGCAGGTATCCAGAACGTTATTAAGGTGGATTTCGACACCAAACGATGCGTTAATTAATCAACTACAAGAAACTTGTTTAATAGGGAATTTGCCATTCTATTGTACATATGTATATGTCTAAATATTTTTTCCACTTTCCTTGGCTCCAAATAAAAACTCGTTATGTATTTTCCACTCGCATTTACAAAAGTACCGATTAATTTTTTTACTACGGTTGTAAAACATACTTAATGACAGAATTTATAATTTTCAGTAAACAAAAAAAATATGTAGCACATACCACCTACTACTGTGGGCAAAAGTTAGTAAGACTTTGTTCATAATTTCAAATTTTTTTATTCATTCTTCCAAATCTATTTCGTCCCCTTCAAAGTAATCCCCCCCCGGCCCCAATACACTTGTGCCAACGTTTTTTCCAATTCTCGAAACAGTTGTTAAAGTCAATTTCCGGAATAGCCTTCAATGCGCTTAGCGATTCATGTTTAATGTCTTCAATTGACAATTGACTCAAAACGGTGTCCACGAAGCGGTTTTTTGAGTTTAGAAAATAGCCAAAAGTCACACGGTGCTAAGTCAGGCGAATAGGGTGGTTCCGGAACGATATCAGTCGAATTTTTGGCAAAATGGTCTCGTAAAACCAATCGTGCATTCACTCTTCTTAGGCCCAAATGATGTTTTAAAATGGTTTTCACTGATCCTTGCGATATTCCAACGATGCCAGTAAGTCATCAGTCTCTGACTGTTAATCGTCGATTCTCGAGCACCAATTCGTTGATTTTATTGACGTGTTGATCATCAGTTGATGTTGATGGCCGTCTCAATCAAAAACACTTGCTCGCTTCATACAATTATCACCGAAGGCCTTTTGCAACATTCTGAACGTTTCGGCACCAGAAATTTGATTCCGCACACAAAATTGAATGGAACTTCTTTGTTGAATAATTTCACTCATTGTGAAAATCGCCGAATGCACTTTTTGTACTTCAGAAAGACAAGCGTATACTAAACACTAATGTGACATTTGGCACAGATGTCACCGACAGTCATACCAACCTTAAAAAAGTAATATTTTGATGAATGGGTTTCCGCGCGAAATTTAAATTAAAAAGTCTTACTACTTTTTGCCCACAGTAGTATGTACTTATTTAAGTAGTAACCATAAAAAAGTTTATGGAGAGTTTCCTAAAACATGCTCATAATAATTTCAGTTGAGTGCATGACTATTCTGGCAAAATTAGCTCAATGTTTTTTTCACAATATAAAATATGGCGTATGCATATATGAAATAAGTCTTTCTTCTTTCTTTCCTTCTTTTAATGGCACAACAGCCCTTGTAGGGCCTAGGCCGAGCTTTCGCATCCACTCATGTTGTGTGCTTGTTATATTTTTATGCTGTATTGAAGAGACCTATAGTTTTATGCCGAATCAAAACGGTGAAGTGAAAAGCTTTTCATATGAAATTTTTTCTAATTTGAATTTTGTCTGTGCTGAGATTTGAACCCTGAACACTTTGCGTAGCAGGCCAATGGACTACCAACTACGCCACAGCGACTTTGGTACTATATGAGATAAGTGCTAAAGTTTTAATAAAAATATTTGTGTTTACCATAAACGGATACATAAATAAGGACTCAACAAAGTTTTTTTTTAATAAATTGTAGGTATAAAGGGAGACCAATCATAATTTGGAATTTCATTTTAGTATATGTAAATATGGTAAGATTCGAAAGTTCAATCTTTCCGGTTAATTGTGGAACACTATTTCTCTCAATTGACATGTTCGGCTGGTAGCGTTGCTATAGCCCATACGATCAACCCAATTTTTTAGTACATTTTCGATTGCATGTACTTGACCAATGGGTGCACCAATTCCGTCCTTATGAGCCTCAATCATGGCTGGATGGTTTGCGTAACACTTATCTTTAACGTTCTCCCAACACTATCAACGGAGTCAAATCGCAATTGCGTAGTGGCCAATGCACATCACCAAAATGGCTCAAATTTACCGATCTTCAAACTTCACGCGCATAAGATCCGATTCTTGCTCGTCATATCTTCTAAAATAGGCAACAAATAATCAGTTATAATTTTTCGGTAGCGCACACCATTCACTGTAACGCAACTTCCTTCCTCTGAACAAATACCTGGAATTTTTTCGTTTGTGCAGGAGTACGAGAACGTGTTGTTTTATCCAATAAAGACCCAGTTTCACGCACTCGTTTCACAAATTGATCCACATATTGCATGGAAGCTGCTTCTCTTCTACCGAATTTTGAACGTAATTTTCTTACACTTTCGGTAGAAGATTTACCATTTTGCAAGTACATACATAAAATTTTAGTATTTCCCAACGTTGTTCAAGAGGATATCAACCCATTTCGTTAACCGAAAATATATAATTAATTTTCCGTCATAAGTAACACGAATGACACTGACACTCAAAATAAACCAATAGTTCAAATTACAAAGGTTTATATGGAACACCCGTTATATTTATTAGTTGAAGCTTGATTAAGTTTTGTAAGCAAAGGTTGGAGAATATTAATCTATTAGATATACTTCTTTTCTTTACTTTACTTTTAATGGCACAACAGCCCATGGAGGGCCTAGGCTGAACTTTTCGCATCCACTCATGTTGTGCGTGTTATATTTGTACATGAATGGATATATATATTCTACTTACATAGAATTTACCTTATTCATACTGAGACTTCATCATAGAATTACTGTGTTACCATAATTCCGGATGATGTATTGAAAGCGAATGAATTTTAAACATTTATTTCGGGTCAAATATAAAATCCTGAAGTGATTTAAAGTCAATCATAAATCGCTTCCACACACACACACTCATACACATACTCACTCAGTCGCTACGCTATTTAGTAAGGAAAAACAAAAACCTAGTTGGTACTCAATAATTCATGAACACACAACTAAATAATTATAATTTACCAAGCATTAATAATCGCAAAAATGTATTTCCTTCGTCGCACAAATAAAATTATAACTTCAACTTTTCACATTATTATTATATTTTTTTTATATATAATAAGTATATATATGTACTTAGTAAAAACTATTACTAAAGTACTTAAAAGTAATAGTGAAAAAGTTGTACTTAAATGCATGCAATAAACGAGAAATCATGCAGAAAAAGAAACGGAAACAAGAAGAAGAAAGGGACGACAGGCGATAACTCGCGAAATAGAATAAGAAAAAGTGGCATTGACTGTGTCCGCAGTGGCGTGTAGTAACTGAGTGAAAATGAAATGGAAACGCATATAAAATGAAAGGAGCGAGCGAGACAGCAGTCAGCAGAGCCAGCTGACAGGAAGACAGACATTATTCAAAGTGTTTGTTTACCACACAGTCACACGCATAGAGAGACGCACAGTTACACACTCAGTGTTTTCGTGTCGTGAGAGCGCCATTTTTATTTTGTCATTGTACCGCATAAAATCATGTCGAACTAAAACCAAAAATTTACTTCAAAAAAAACAAAAAAAGAGAAACAAATGAAAAGCTGTGGCGATAGTACTGGATTGCCTTAACACATCACCACTCTCCCTCTCTCTCTCTCTCTCATCGAGGAACACAGGAACACTACCTACTGTTGACAAAATATTATAGTTGAACTTTTATATTTTGTTTTTTTGTTCATTGTTTCTGTGTATGTACTGCACAGCAGCAGCGCGTTTGAAGCGTGCGTTTAATATTTATGAGTGATTTATCACGAAATAAAAATAATAAACACAAGAGCATTTTACTACCGGCACATACAGACACACATACACTCACTAACTAATACTAAGGTTTTTTTTTTTTGGCAGTCAGTCGAACGGAAATAGTGTTGCCGCCATAATGAAAATTATTTTCATATTATATAAGTTTTTCAAAGAATTGCTTTGCAGAATTTGAAATCAGAAAGAAAGTAATAAAAGATAATAGGGTACACAATCTGCCCTATTAGGTCTACGTGAGAGCTTTTCCAATTATGCGTTCCTTTCGATCTCCTGAATTTAGATTATTCCCTGCATAGATTGTCCTAACCTTTACGAGAGACTTAACACTAAAGCTTTTTCAGATCGCAGTGTTCGTCATCAGTATTTTATAATTGTATTTTGCCATACTGAAAAACTAAAAGATTGTCGTTTTTTGCGCATTGGATGCTGAGAGGTCAAAATACCCTCAAAATTGTTTTTTTCTATTAATGTTTGATATTATTTGTATTACATTTGTAGCTTGATTCTTCTTTCTTTTAATGGCACAACAGCCCATGGGGGGCCTAGGCCGAGCCTTTCGCATCCACACATGTTGTGCTTGTTATATTTGTACACGAATGGAATCGAACGGTGAATTGAAAAGCTTTTTTAACACTTGTGGGTTTGACATTGTCTGCCAAGAGCTGGTGCCGTGAAGAAAGATCTTTTTTTCTACGTTTTCGAGTTTACCTGTGCCGAGATTTCAACCTCGGGCACTCAGTGTAGCAGGCCAACGCACTACCAACTTCACCACAGTGACCATTGGGGCTTGATTCATTGATTAAAATTGGTGATGGGTGTAGTGCGATCTGAAGGTCTATTGTACCCGCGATAGCAGCTTTGTTACAAGCTAGCATTTAAGCCAGTCTTGCTGAAGAATATCAGTAGGAGATGTGGCTTCAAGACTATGAAGCAAATCCAGTTTCTGTGTGGTAGTACCCCAGATGTATATTTCTCCTGCGAGTGAGTGCCACGCAGTGTTTGTCCCCTTTTCCACACGGTAAGTTTCCATGAAAGCAAGTTTTCAATTCTCTTCTGGTCTTGCCGCACAGCAAGATTTCTTAATCAATTCAAAAGAAACTTCCAGGATGAGTAAGTCTGTACACAACTGCCATGTGGAAAAGGGTATCTTTGGGTATTTTTCCTTATACCTTTGGCATTTGAGGGTAAACTTCAGTTTCTTTTCTGATCAAAAAATCAGGTTTCTGTGGCGTAGCGGTAGTGCGTTGGACTGTTACGCAGAGTGTCCGGGGTTCGAGTTTCGACACGGGCAAAATCAAAAAGTATAAAAGACTATTTTTCTACACAGCACCACCTCTTGGCAGGCAATGGCAAACCTACTAGAGTGAAAATTGCCTATGAAAAGTTTTTCACTTCGACGTTTGGTTGCGGCATAAAATTGTAGGTACCTTCCATTCATGTACAAATATAACACATACAAAATGAGTAGATGCGAAAAGCTCGGCCTAGGCGCTCCATGGGCTGTTGTGCCATTAAAAGAAAGAAAGAATTATGATCGATGCTCTTGAACTCAAATATTATTTGATGTAACGATTAGTTCGATTAGTTCTGTTACAGAAATATGGCACAGTTAGTGCGACTTTATCAATTTGTGTTCATTAACTTGGCAACTCTGACCGTAAATATTATTAATAAAAAAACAACCATAATAAAAGCACTATTTAACTACGTACATGTTGTAGTTCGTTTTTATTGTTTATTGTTGCTATTGTTGTTGTTGCTTTTGTCATTACTCTAGCAGTTGTTGAAATTTATATAGTATGTGCACTAAATTAATTTGAAATATGAGCCATAAAGAAATTTATACACATAAAATATTTCCGTATTTAAATGAAACAGGACAAAACACAAGCTAAAAAAATAAAAATTCAAATTATTCATTACAGAAATACATATTTACATGAACTGTAAGCCTTAATTTTCTACCGCATTTTCAACGAGCAGTATGAACCTGCTTTAGATTATGTAGAAGTGGTTATACCGAAGTCAAATATTCATAGAGAAATTACCCGGCCGCCATAATCACCAGTGAAAGCAATAAAAATCACATGCTTCCCCGTCATTGAATATTAAACAAAATATATTTATTAATTTATTATCAATACAAATTATATGCACATGTTGTAATTTTTGTTTTTGCTCTTTCTCTTCTTTCCACAGGGGTCAATATGGGATACATTGAGAATAATTACTCCAACTCGAACAATGGTGGCAGTGTCAATTCACAAGATTCGCTGTGGCAAGTGAAAATGTCCGCAGCTGCCGGCCAACAACAGAACCTAGTGCCCGCTGCCCACAATAACTACGTTGAACATCAGCCAACCTACGGCTATGATCCACTGACCCACGGCGGCTATGGGGCCGTCGATGACTATGCACCATATCCACATTTGACAGCAACCCCCAGTCAGCATGGTGATGAATATCATAATTTACGCAATAGCCAAAATCCATCCAGACAAGATTACTGCAGTGATCCATATGCTTCGGTACAGAAGCCAAAGAAACGTGTTGATCAACATTTAGGTAAGTGAAAAATAAAACAATAATAAATACTTAGTAATACATAAATAAACTAGTAAACTATGTAAGTAAGTAGAATAGAGAGGTGAGGGAGGGTTGGTATGTATTTGTTAAAATTATGAATTGCTAGCCAAGTGGGTGTTAATTTATTACATTTTACGTTATACTATACATAGTCATAGTAAGAGTAGAATTTGAAGGTATACAGATAGGTTCATGAGAGAAAAGCTGGAAACACTGGCGGCAGCTGAAATATAGAAGTAGTGTGTAGGGAGGTAGTGGCTAAATGTGGCAGGAAGGCAGGCGGGCAGGCGGGCAGGTAGGCAGCAAGGCAGCAAGGCGGTCAACCTTATGTAATGATAATTATTAACATAACATAACAACAACAACAATGAATTAATAATAAAGTAAGTAGCTCTATACGACAACAATGACATTTGACGATAACTCAAAGCCACAATCAATCAAATTGCTGCTGTATTTGTATTTTTCGAAGTAATCCTCATTATTCTTTGTACAAAATATATACTTTAGTTACTCTATATATATATTATATTTTGATTGAGTACTTACTTACCGTTTGTGTATTATTTGTGTCTATAGTATGTCATAATTGATTAATATTGTTGTTCTTGTTATGTTTGTAACCGGCTCTAAGCACTATTGCAACAGTAATTGCAACACGTGTAAATCATCAAGAGTACATAATATTTGTGACATTTTGAAAAAGGAAATTTGCTGCTTTCTGTGCTTTTGTTGTTGTTGTTGTTGCTGCTGCTGCTGCTGCTGCTGCTGCTGCTATATTCCATAACAACACATAAGAAACATTTGTAGTTGCCTACTCTTTTAGGCGTGTACACACGTGTACGAGAGAGTGAATTTATTCATGTGATAAAATTTTATGTAATTGACAGGTAATTGAATTATTCTTAACAAACCGTTTATGAAGTTTCTTTCAAATAGAAATTAAAAATCAAGAAACTTCTTAATTTCATTCTCTTTTTTCCTTCAAATGGAATGTTTACCTTTAAAATAGAACTCGGCCGCTCCATACAACACGGACGCCTTACTTGAATTCGTCAGATTCGCAATAATTCATTGAGCATTACTCAGGGCCCTGTTGAAACACTTAAACAGCCGCTGCAAAAAATCTTTGCAATAGAGTAAAACGAAAAAAGTATGTCGCTGGATGATTGGAGAAGCGTGATCAATCTCTCTGGCCCATTGTATTCACTTTAATCAATAGTTAACACTCAGTTCTGATATTGAAATTTTTTCAAGTTCAAACATACGAAGTTTAAAATTTGCCCAAACTGCCAAGGCTTTCCATATAACAAATCACTCTACCATCATGCCTAAATGTATGCAACATATATTTCACCCATAACATTTTAAATTCCGGAACTTGAAACTTTCCCTTCTACATATTTGTCTCATCTCTTTTAACCTCTTTAACGGGAGAGAGACAAAAGATTTCACAACATTATTGCAATTTTGTTTCATAAATTCGCTCATTCCTTCATTCAACTCGTCAGTAATACGTATCCCTCTCGCCACACTTGAACAACAATGAAACGACCTCGAGTACTCATAGATGTTTTTAGCGTACAGCAAACAAATCATCCTCTTCCCTCCTCCCTTTCTCTCATTCTCTCTCTCTGTCCATCTTTCTCACCATTCCACAACATTTTCGCAAATAATCTCTAAATGGCAAAAGACTGTGCATAATCAATCACTTTCAAACAAAAGCGAGCAAAAGAGCGACTCGCTTATATAACAACAATACACTCGAGCAGAAAGTAGCATCGCTTGAGAGCTGATGCGATATTGTGAGAGATGCGATGAAGAACGCACAATTCGATACGACGACACAATGTGAAGGAATGAAAAAGGAATTAAATTGTAGCGAGCGCATGAACGAATGAACGAATGTTGCAGAAATGCATTCATGCTGATACACTTTTTGCCATTCTTGCTATTCTTGTGTGTGCAGCATACGCAAAATGAATTAAACTGAACGAAAACAAAGCAATCGGTCTCGATATGGAAAAGATTAGCACAAAAAACAGTCAGACAGACTTCAGCGCACACACACACACACACAGACGCACACATTCAAAGCATGCACATATACGAGTACAGAATTAGAATCAAAATGCGCTACGTTTGCAAATCGAACGAATGAACGAACTGTAGATATTTGAGTGTTTGTCTGTGCGTATGTGTAAATAAGTAAAAAATGGATACGTTTCGAGCTTTCATGCTGCAGTTAGAATAATGAAGATGTATTTGCAACAGTATGCAACATGCAGCAGCATGTGTGAGTGCATGTGTGTGTGTGAGTTTGTGTGTCTTGGAGCGTATTGACATGCACGTCCGCAGTCATGTTGTCCTCGCTGTAAGCATTTGTTTTCCTTCCTGCCTCGACTCGACATTTTCAACATCCCCACCACCCCTGTTCCCGCTTATCCTCTTTCTCCTCCTCACTTCAATTGTATTTGATGCTTTGGGGTATACCAATGTAACCGCAAACAAACAAGCAAAGAAAAAACAAACATTTCTAAAAAAAAAAGAAAATCGTAAACAAACTTCACAGAAATACCAAACACACATTCATTTCTATTATACATACGTATACACACACACATATAAGTACTCCATTTCTATGTATGTGCCTTGAAAAATACACGCTTATTTTTTATGCCATTCCCGGAGACTTATCCTTGTAGCAATATTTCTATTTTGTTTTGTTTTTCTTCTTTTATTATTATTTTTTTTTTTTTTTTTTTGCACAACCTCTTTTAATTTTTTTCGTTCGTTTTTTAGTTGCATGTTTTTTCCAAGTGACCAGCTTGGTATTTTCTTTATTTATTTTTTTATTTTTTGCTGTTTTTGCTATATATGTAGCATTCTTCTTCTGTGAGATATGAGCGGGTCATATAAACATTTAGCATTGAAAATAAAGCTTGTTTTAGAAAAGAGAAGAAAAAAATGAAAACAACAAAACACAAATCCTGAGGATCATAAAGCGTAAAAATAACAAAAATATAAATGCATTTATGTATGTAGAAAGAAGAAGAAGAAGTATTTACACTATTAAAAAAAAGTTTACATGAAAATAAATATTTTATTTATATTTTTATTGTTGATTTTTGAAGAAGAGCACGTTAGGCGAGAGGAGCATGTGTGTAACTGCAATAGCATCGACTCCTGCTTGTGGACATATATTCCGAGCTTCTGAAAACTTGATCATATTTCTTTAACTGACAATGAGTTTATATAGTACACTCAGTTCTTAGTATTTATTTGTGTTAAGTTTTGCATCTATTCTCATGTGTTTTTGAAAAGGTAAATTATAAATACATAAGCGAAAGAAAATTATTGGCTTAATTTAGCAGATTTTTCTAGTTAATTACGAAGAAGTGATAAGCAATCTCTTTTCATTTACTCAAACCGCACCATAGCAAACAAACAAAATATCGGAGTGAATAATGGCATAAAGTTTCTTTTCTGTCGTTGACATGTTTGAACATAATTTCAGTGGACAGACTGAGATAGAAAATGTAAGAGAAGCAAACCAATTGCAGGGTAGAAAGTCCAAAGGGATTTGTTCTCTTATTTAAAGTACTCAAACTCATTATTTGCTATAAATTAAACACGCTTTTCTATTTATTCATGTAAAGTAAAGCCTAAAACTATACTATATCATTCTGCCCAATTGTGTTCAATCCGCCATAGAAATTTAGAGATTTTTCTCCAACTTACTTATAAGTATTATACATATATCAATCTTTTTTTTCTCCAGCTCAATCTTAACCATAGCTTGATTTACATTCTTTATTTTCTAGTATCAGATCTAGATTTTAGCTGCATCTGAACTCATTAGTTTATAAATGCAATCTGGCAGTTCTGCTTAATTTTACTATTGAATATTGTACATATGTATGTATGTATTCGAGATGCGCTGGATATTTGAGCGTGATCTCAACTTAAATTTAAGTCGAAATATGATGGAAATTCAGCTTGAGTTACGCGCTGAATAGCATATTTGAGATGCGCTGAAGATTTGGACTGTATTTAAATGTTCCGTTTTCCTTGAGAATGAATTGTTTCTTCACTTCGGAAACCTTTTACCATATATTCACACTTGAGCAAAGAAAACAGCAGTGAGACTCAAGTGCTTGCCAATCGTGGTACAAGGTCGTATTTAAGTAGAAGGGGGGTTTTGGGAGGTATTTCTGAAGTTTGATATCCAACCTGAAGGTTGTATTTAGTGGTAGGGGTCGAGGGTTTTGGCCTACGCCTCCCTCCTCCCGATTTGTGGAAATTTTCTTTTAGTTCCCCACATGAATTATATTAGTTAATAAAGTTTTTTTTTTTTGTTGTCGCTGTGGTGTAGTGGTAGTGCGTTGGACTGCTACGCAGAGTGTCCGGGGTTCGAATCTCGGCACAGGCAAAATCAAAATGTAGAAATAATAATTTTGTTACACGGCACCACCTCTTGGCAGGCAATGGCAAACCTACAAGAGTAAAAATTGCCTATGAAAAGCTTTTCACTTCGCCGTTCGGATTCGGCATTAAACTGTAGGTCCCTTCCATTCATGTACAAATATAACACGCACAACATGAGTGGATGCGAAAAGCTCGGCCTAGGCCCTCCAGGGGCTGTTGTGCCATTAAAAGTAAAGTAAAGTAATAAAGTTTTTTATGTAAATTGGCTCTCTGAATAAGAAACGTGTAAAAGAGTTTTTTTGATAAATTTTTTTTTAATATTTCCACATTATCGAGTTGTAATCGACCGAACATGTTAAGTAAAAAAAAAAATTCTTAATTAATTGACAACTTTTTCTCACATTTTTTTCCGATCGGTTCAGTAGTGAAAGTGCAGTCATTGGAATTATGCTTAAAATTTATCTTGCATGCCTTACACTTTTTTAAATTTTTCAATAGGCATAAATACTTATGTACGAGGTGTGATCAAAAAATAACCGTTATTTTCAATTTCGTGAGTTACGTATGTTCGATTTTCGCACTTTTTTCTGTTATGTTGGTACACGTGTCTGTTATATATGTTGGCGATACCAACCATTTTGGATTGTCAGTTTGTTTTTGACAGATAAAAAGGTTAGTCGTGTTTTGGTGTGCTCTTCGATTTTTTACTATTCGAACAAAATGGATCAAAGAAACTGTATTCAGTTTTGTGTAAAATATGAAAATAAATGCGCAAGAACATTTGAAATGTTGATTGTGGCCTTTGGCGAGTCTACTATGAGCAGAACACAAGTTCAATTGTGGTATAACCGGTTTAAGGAAGGCCGAGAAGATGTCAATGACGATGCTCGTCATGGTCGCCCGAGCACGTCAACAACCGATGAAAACATTGACGCAGTGAAGAAAATGATTTTGGATAATCGTCGAATCACTATCAGAGAGGTTGCTGATGATGTTGGCATATCGTTCGGCTCATGCCAAGCAATTTTTACGGTTTTTTATGTTTTAGGCATGAAACGTGCGGCAGCGAAGATTGTTCCAAATTTGCTAAATTTTGAGCAAAAACAACGTCGCTTGTGCGTAAGTTTAAGTTTTTGGCCAAAAACAAAACCGTTATCATGCCTCAACCACCGTATTCACCGGACTTGACCCCCGCTGACTTTTTCCTCTACCCAAAACTGAAGACACCGATGAAAGGAAAGCGTTTTGCTACGATTGAGGAGATAAAAGAAACAAAAAATCGAAACAGGAGCTGTTGGCGATACCAAAAAGCGCGATTCAGAAGTGTTTCGAGGATTGGAAAAAACGCTGGCATAAGTGTATTATATCTGAGGGGGATTACTTTGAAGGGGACAAGATAGTTGTTGATGAATAAATAAATACTTTTTGAAAAAATAACGGTTTTATTATCATACCTCGTATGTCTCTAGAAATCAATTCTTTACATTCGCACTTCAATTTTTTTTGCCGAAGAATCTTTCATACTCAGACTGGAGATAATATGAAAACAATTCCTTTACTTACCCAGGGGTACTTACCACAATAGTTCTTTAGACATTGCAAGGAAGAAAGGAAATCTAAAATTTCAGCTTCAAGTGCAAGGGCATTTCGCACATATGAGCATCAAAATTCAAAGTAGCAGGGGCTACGCTTTTCACAAACTTGAGCTAAAATCTATTACGATTTTCTATGATAATATAATTTTGGTTTTCCTTCCTAAATTTCTTTATTTACTTATTTATTGGGTGTGTATGTAACTTGGTAATGAGATAATGAGGGATTCACAATTGATGGCGTAACTTGTACTAAATCACATCTGGCAATAGTGTAACTAACTTTCATGTTTTAGCTACGTCATGTAACTTTTGTTTTGATTATGCATCGAATTGCCAAAGTGTAAACGATGTAACCTTTTGGCGCTACAAATTTGCGTTTACGGGAAGTTTTGCTTTTAGAAAGAAAGTGCTACTGAAAGTCATCGATTACTATTGGAAGTTTGCGGTGAATATATTCCATCGATTAACACATTCCAATTCTGATTTCAATGCTTTACAAGTGGAGATTTTGGCTCAAAGGTATTTGATGGGATCTGAAGGCTCTCGTCCATCTATGTATTATGCGCTGAAAAAACCTGGTGAATCCATTACGGGAGAGCTGTATCGACAACAATTGATTCGTTTAAAGAGAGCATTGGCCGAAAACGAAAACGGACCAGAATATGTGACTAGGCACGAGACCGTAATTTTCCAACGTAACAAAATTATTTGGAAAATAGCGTAGGCGAAGTTTTGGCTCACCCGCCGTATTCACCAGGCCTTGCTCCGTCTGACTATCACTTATTTCGATTGATGCAGAATGCTTTTATTGGAATACGCTGTACTTTAGTTGAAAGTATCAAAACTTGGATTGACTCATTTCAATCCATAAATTACCGAAAAGATGGCAAAATGTCATCGCTTCCACAACTTTGAATTGATTGTTATTGAAATGAAGGTATTATTTTGTGAAAAAATCCTTCATTTTCAAGTTTTATGTCCATACACCCAGTAATTAAAAAATGTACAACACACATAATAAAATTTTTTTCGTTTCTTGTTATCATTTACCGCGATATTAGATTTTCAAGTTCGGAACAGTGGTCGAACCATTCACATCATGGAAAGGTGCAACACAAAACTTGAAACATCATCCAAGAAAAATTTTAGAAAAATGTATCATCTATTTGTGGAATTATACATACATACATAAAATCCTAAAATCCTTGTTACGACCTTTTCCAACCTGATTGCCCAAAAGAATTCGCAAAAAAAAAAACACTTATAAACTTTTTCCATTAATAATGACTGATTGAAATTTAACACATACTAGCTTTAAAACTGCATAAACATTTTCAAATTTACTGTATTTGTATACAGCTAAAAACTCTGTCTATCTAGCGTAAATATTTTTTCGAGTTTTTATTTTTAAATTAGCAAAAATTATATTAAAAAAAAATATTTTTCTTTAAAGACTGATTCGTTTAGATGAAATATGAATTGTAAATTGGTTTGCTTGCTATAAACGCTCCGGAAAATGCCTTTACTGTAGAGCTTAAACAAATACAACTTTACAAAGCAACTACACCCAAAAAGCTTAAAAGGATTTAGGAACAATCAGGAACTTGCTGAAACTAAATACAATTTATCAAGTGGATTTAAATATGAAGTTTTTAAATACTTGTAAAAAGTAAATTTAGAAATCACAATCCCAGAATACCAACATTTTTATTTATATTTGCTGGCCTTGCAGCGCTTGTTGTTTTAAGAAGCAAATCTGTTTTGCCAACTCTTTTACTATTTTCTCTCTCTGTATTAGTGTATCGTATGTGTATGCATTGTATGCATGTGTTTGTATTCCCGTAAATAAAAACTCACTTGCATATGTAAACACTCCTACATACAACATACAAGCAAACGAACGAACAAACGATCGCGAACAAAAAAAAATGTAATATGAGCTGACATAAGTTATTCAAGTGTTTCAACTCGAATGAAATGCGGATTTTCTATGTACTTATACTAGCGAACAACAGGAATAGAATATAGAAAAGCAGCAGCAGGAACAAGTGAAAAAACTAAACAACAACAACTACTACATATATGCACGAGTCAATCCAGCGAAAAAAGAAAGGATTCATCTACGAAATTCCACTTAAAGTGGATTTATTTATGCGTATTCACAACAAACACAAGGACAAGGACAAGGACAATGAAAAAAAAAACTTCCGCACAAAAAAGCATAAACCAACGACTAAAACAGCAAATCCTCTACAACAACAGGCTAAACTGAGTCTAATACACTGACATACCGCATACTAACAAGCAGAAGCAGAAGCAGCAGGGCTTTATACATTTGTATGTATGTATGTGTGTGTGTGTGTGTGTGTTAGTTGAGTGTTTTAGTTTTTTTTGGAGGTGGAAAGCACCCACTAAAACCAACTCACATGTCCGGACGGTGGGTTCTTGTGTTACTCGAGTGTGTAAGTTTGTCTGTTTGTGTGTGTTGCATACATACATATATATATATAAAAAAAAAAACTGAAGTGGATAAACTCATCTGCAATTTGTTTACTTTCGACATTTTGAAATTTTCGAAAATGGGTTATTTTTGAAGCTTAGCATAATAATAATATAAAAAATTTGCATACAATATTTGAAAGAAGTAGCAGCTAGCATCAAATGGGTTTACTATTTTGAAGAAATACACACATGTACATATGTATGTGTTTATGTATGTGTGCATGCATACATTTATAAAGATAGCGAGCACAGTATGGCAAAAAAGATAAAGACATTTCCGCTCGCACACACACACACACACACATACACACACACACGCATACATTTATTTAACAAATGGAAATGAAAATTGAAAACTGAAAGCTAACATGTGCTACACTTCGACCGTATAACTAAATGGATTGACATTGAAATCATCTGTAGCAAAAAATAAAGCATCTGATGAATCATTCCTAGTTTTTCCCTCGGCCCCGCTCCTTCGCTGTTCTTAGAGCTGGAGCATTTTAACTCCAAATTATGCAAAATTTAAGCATAAAAGATTTCATTTCCATTCTAAATAAACAAAATGTTAAAGAGTTGTTAAAAGGATTTCTTATTTATTTCTATGCATTTGCATGTACAATTTGAGATTATTCAGATTTTGCTCTGCTGGTCGATTTGTAATTTTTGGACAATTTTTTTGCAAATCTTTTATACTTCAGTAATCTTCTCTTCATATTTAAATATTAAATTAATAATCCTTCTAATTTCTATGCTCCCTCCCTCTCTTTCTCTCTCTCTATCTGTCTGATTCTGTTTTGCTTTTGCACTTTTGTACATACTATGTTCATATGCATAGTGAAAATTGTATAATCGGGAAAGCTTTCAGAAAATTTGTAGTTACTAAAAATATCAATTGATTTATGATTTCATACTGCTTAAATACCAACAAACTTCATACAATTTGCGAAACGAATTGAAATTGAAAACCAAAATTAATGGATGGATAGTGAATATGGAAATTCGTTAGCTAAATTCACGATACTCAACAAGTTACAAATTTATATCATTTTGAAGCTATTAAAAACTTGTTGTCAAAGCAAAAACATAGAAAATTCCTTGTTTTTTAATTTTTCATTTGGGAATCTAATGAAAATGATTTAAATTTGCAAAACATTCTTTCATATAAAATAAAAGAAAGAGAGAGTTTAAGAACTTACGGGTGAAGTGAAACTTATCACGACCAACTCATTTCACTTCTGTACTTCAATCTGTTTTTTACCTTTTCTATGTTTTTTGACGTCCTCTTTATTCGATGTTCTTACTTATTTGACTCAATGCAATGAAGAAATGTATAAACAAATTGTTGGAAAAATAAACTAAAATGAAACATAGTAGGAATTTCAAGGCAAAATTCTCATACGAAATTTCATTCGTTCCTTTTAAACATGAGAGAGAGAGAGAGTATCTTAGAGTAGTGCCGATGTTGTGGCCGCACTTTTTTGATACTAAGTATATGAAATATATAGGAAATACACAAACACAGTCAGTAACCCTCTCAATATCATGTCATATGTATAGGGTGTCCCAATAAGAGTGCACAAGTTAAATTTTGTGCCATTTTTTTTTTTGCGCAAATGGCAGCTCTGAAATTTAACAGCTGACGTCTACGATTATTCCGATTATTATTAAAAATGAAACGCTACAGAAAGGAACAACGCATTATAATTGTGAAAATGAGGTCGGAAATGCAGTGAGTGGCATTTGTTACAGAAACATGCCAACGATGTTGTTGTTGTGGCCTCAACTGGACGGTATTGATTTGACATTTAGTTTCAGCGGGATGGTGCCATCTGCCACACCGCCCATGAAAAAATCGATTTATTGGAGGAACAATTTCTAAACCGAATCATGTTCCAAAATTACGATGGCAACTGGCCACGAATATCATGCTATTTCTTTCTTTGAGGTTTTGTGAAATGCCAGATCTATGCGAATAAACCACAAAATGTTCATCGAAAATTTCATTCACAGAGCAAGGGTCTGTGATCAGAGCTGCGAGGCCCATTTTCCTGATATTTTATTCGGAACTTAATCGAATCATGTCTACTTTACAATGTCATAAAAATATCACCACTCAAAATATACATATGCGTTTTATTTTTAAATTAAATCGTGCACTCTTATATTGGGGTACCTTTACACACGGTCCACTGCGAACAATCGAGTAGTTTTCATGTTAGCGAGTGATTGACCTCATTGAATTTTACTGTTATTGTGAGTCGTGTTTTGTTTTTGTGGGAAATTCATTATCGCAAATACATAAATACATAAATACATAAGAGAGAGAAAGAGAGAGAGAGAAAGAGAGAGAGAGAGAGAGAGAGAGAGAGAGAGAGAGAGAGAGAGAGAGAGAGAGAGAGAGAGAGAGAGAGAGAGAGAGAGAGCGAGAGAGAGAGAGAAAGAGAGAGAGAGGGAGAGAGAGAGCGAGAGAGAGAGAGAGAGAGAGAGAGAGAGCGAGAGAGAGCGAGAGAGAGAGAGAGAGAGAGAGAGAGCGAGAGAGAGCGAGAGAGAGAGAGAGAGAGACATAGAAAGAGAGGAGAGCTGCTCGTGTTCAAGAATGATATAGAATACAAGATTACGCCATGCGCAGGTCCGTTATTTGGCTCTCACAAAATTGAAAGAGACTGTGACGTAGGAAACAGAATAAATTTACTTGCAAACATTCATTCACATATAAAAATACTGTTTGTGTGGAAATTCTCAGATAGAGCCAAATTTCAATTGGGTCAACATAATGGCTTACGATGTTGTATCTATAATTCTTGGATTTTGTTTACTCGCTCTTTTGTTTGCGCCGTTCCACTCCACACCACTCTTATGTATTACAGCGTCTTATTAAAATAAACAGTAGACTAAATAGGGAGCAGTATTAAAATATTCCGGATTGTCAATAAAAAGTCATAGACACAATTGGAGAAAAATGTTTTTCTATTTTCAACGTAACTTTAATACTTTTTGATATGAAGTGAAATGCAACCATGCGCTGCAAATTCTCTGAAAATAATATTTTTAATATCCATTTGTCAGTAAAATCAATTGAATTTTTAGAATTTCGAGGGGAGAGTTTAGCTTAGCATACTTCTTTATTGTACTTACTATGTTACGCAACATTTAAATTTTATTCCTAAATAAAGAGAGTGAGAGAAATGAGTTTGTTGTAAATTTTGATGTGTGCATAGAGAAGCAAACGAAATAAAATAATTCGGCTCACAAAAAGAGTGCCGATTCATATTTCCGTGCCCTCCCATAAGAAGTTGCACTTCAGAAATTTATTTTACATTTAAACTCGGCATACTGGAGATAAGCACTATTTAACCATTATTTGAAGGTTCCAAATAAAGTTCAAACATTTCTTATTAAATTACATATAAAAACGATGTAGAATTGTATCTTTAATTTATCTTCACGAAGGCTTAATTCAAACTATTATTCTGAATTTTTTTTTAACCTTACTTTTGGTTAAAAATGACAAAATCACACAATCGACTTTTTTAAAGAATTTCATTTAAAAACAATCATCAATTTGTTCCACTTAATTATAATGGACAGTAAGGTACGAGCTAAGAACTGCTATAGAAACCCAATCAATTATATTAAATATTGGTTCAAATTTCGTTTCGGATTCTTAATTCATTTTGAACAGGTACCGGAAGCAGTGATACGATTTTTAAATATTTTTAAATGTTGTATAACATTTCACTACTCAATAACATTCTGAAAAATTTTTACATTCAAGAAAATCGTACAGGACCAGCAAATGAACTTGGGACCTTGGAATTTCCTTCTAGTATACTGCTACTAAACCATTAACGCACATTATTATTTAAAGTTCAAAATAAGTCAAAGTGCGTTGTAGCTTTGTGAGCCGCAAGTAACAATTAAAGGAACAACATAAAAAACCTGAAACTATTTCCTACATGCACTTTAACGTGGCAACCTCATTCTATTTGTATCTAGCTCTACTTATACATTTCATTTCTTTGGTTTTGTCAATTTAAGACTCTAAATCAAATTTTAACTTAAATTCAACAACATTATTCCATTTAAGTTCTACTTTGATTTGAGATTAGCTACGTTGATGAAAACATAATCATTTCAGATTCTGTATGTGTAGTATACGATTGTTTCGCAAATATTGCTGAACTTAATCTCAAAATAGCAACAGAACAACAAAGCAAACAGGCATGCAGGATAGCATGCAGGCAGGCAGCAGTTATATTGTTCTACAGACACACACACACGCAGCACACAAATACACATGCACATGCACATGCACATGTCCATAATACCTTTTCATATACGATATAAAATAAAATGAGTTTTTGAAGTATTCGCCTAAAACTATGCTAACATACATGCACCATTCACATAAATATAGCTAAGTACTTTTGTGTGTTACAAGTACAAATACCAAAACATGCCAGACAAGTTAAGCCACAGGATTACAATCGAAACTTGTATACACATATACGCATTCAGAAACACAGAAACGTCCACACAAACACAATGAGCGATAAAGCTGCTGTTTTTTTTGGGAAAGGGTATTCTGTTTTATTTTGATTTTGGGTTTTTGTGCACAAATATGAAAATCATAAAATTCCAATTTTGCATCCTGTGCTATCAATTGCTTTAAACTCTGAATTATCCCTCTGTCTCTCAATATCTAACGCTCTCACATACTCAAGCATCGCATGCATCTCTTATACACTTGTCATTGAAATTTTAATTGAATTTAAATAGTTGTTGTGCAGGTGTAAAAAGTAAATGAAGAGAGCTTCGAGTGAGGTAAGTGCAAGTAGTTACTCTATACTTTATATACGTAGCATCTACTTGCATTATCTTCTTCTTCTTTTAATGTCACAACACAGCGAATGGAGGGCCTAGGCCGAACTTTTCACATGCACTCATATTATGAGTGTTATATTTGTGTGCATGACCTACGGTTTTGTGCTGAACCCATACGGCCAAGTGAAAAGCTTTTCTGAGACAATTTTTACTCCTGTAGGTTTGCTATGTAGAAAAATTGTTTTTTTCTACTTTTTTATTTTGCCTTACACTCTGCGTAACAGGCCAACGCACTACCAACTACGCCACGGTGACCACATTATGATATCTACATATACATAAATAAATATTTCAAATTTTTTTCACCATTTACTCAACTCAATTCGTCGTCAACCATCAGTTGTCGCCAACAACATATCGTCAACGTCAACAACATGAACCTCAATTTTAATAATAAATGTTACTGTTGTTGTTGTTGTTGTTGTTGTTGTTGTTGTTGTTAGACTGTGTTGATTTTGTCTCATGCATTCATTCATTTCAGTATATGTATATACACACATACATACATATATATATATAGTCATTTATTCATTTAAACAGCAACACACAGACAATCACACTTTTACAAAGCTCATACGTACTTGTATGTTTGTGTGTGTGTATATGTATGTATGTATGTATGTCTGTCTGCATATTTTCCACATGTAAAATTCCTTTTGATTATATTTTCATTGCTGTCCACAAATAAATTCATTTTACTGCTTGCTGTAAGTGTATTTGTATTTATCTCTCTTTTTCTCTGTATGCGTGTGTGACTGAGTGTGTCTATTCATGTATCTCTGTGTGTTTCTATATGTTTGTATATATGTTTCTGTGTAAATGTCTGCAGTGCGAGTAGTTAGTAGTCTGCAGTATCTGTCGAGTAATGAAAAGATAAAAAAAAACATTATGGTATATGTTGAACTCAGCTGTCTAAATTTTAGTCATTTCTTTTTGCTTTGTATGTGTGTCTGTATGTTTTAAAATGTTGTGGTAAAATTGTATAGAAACATTTTTTACCAGCAAATACATAAAATTTATTTCATAAAATATACAAGCTTTTCATGAAAATAAACCTAAATTTTACAATACTTATTTCAATAACGGAATAATTACACAATACTCACACGCCATACTCGCATTCAGAGATTGTAGAAAATCTTAATATTTTCAAAAATCATTACAAAACCACATATACTTGTAGCAATTTCAAAACAAGAACCTGTAGCTGAATGTTCCGGACATGCATTAAATGTTTTAAAATCCCAAATTTGAAATTCTTCCAGACGCAATTGTAAAAGGGAATAATCATTGATTATTCAACGAATCTTTGATTTAGACTTTCATTCATATCAAATATGGTATTTTCCAATTCATTCGTTTTTTGCATTAAAATTATTTAATATTTTCGTTGTATATACTCGAATTTCTTGCTACCCATTCATTCTAATTAGTTTGTTCACTGCTTCCCTCCTTACTTCAACGTCATGTTTATTGTTGGCACTTATATAAAATAATCTTATTATTTTATTACTCAAACACTAGCAAAATATAAATGTATGTATATATGGTTTTAAATTGTTTATAATCACAAAAACAACGACAGCAACAAAAAAGAAGTCGTTAGCAATTTGTTGAGGTCATTAGTGAAAAAGTAAAGACGATGATAAAAACTTTTCTAGCATGCGATAAATACATGCATGCACATGCACACACATGCACACACATTAAAAAAATTACTATATATTTTTGAAAATATTTTAATTGCTTTCTATAAACACTCACACTTACACCCATACTCACTCACGTTCCTTAGCACATTAAAGCGTTAAAAAAGTAGCATGCAATAACATTTTGCATACACTTAGGCGTTAGATGACGATTATCTCTCACGCATTTGATATTATGTATATATATTAGCTATGTACAACAATGTCGTTTTTACTAATAAAAGAGTTGAGGAACGAAGGGAAAAACGAGAGCAAGTAAAAGTGTACATATGCGAGTCTATAAGTATGTATGAATGTGTTTAATTATGAGAGAGTTTAGAAGAGTCTGTCATAGGAGATTGGGGGTGAGAAAGTTTGAAAATGAAACTCAAAACAAATCAAATTTGATTGCAAAAATACCGTAGTTTCTTAAATATTTGAACAGACTCACTTCTCAAGATTATGTTAGCGGTATTCAAGATCTGGAGTATTTGTTGTACTCTTGTGATATTTGTTGTTTTATTTAGCAGAATCGTCGTCCACGATTATCATATGTCGAATTTGAAGTGTAAAAAGACTTAAATCCACACAATTTTATAAAATATTTTTCAACTAAAACCATTTCAACTAATTTCTTACTAAAGATATGTCAAAAAAAAATTTGTCAAGATTAATCGATTTTAAAGAATAACACAGAGTTATTTCCCAATATATAAAATTTTAGAAATCATCCATATCTTTCAAAAATTAAATTATATGGCAGCATTACTTGGTTCAATAAGTTGATAAAAGAGGACTCCTTTGCGTTGTACCAACTGTGTTCGCTGTGTTCCAAAACCCAAATTTATTTCATTTGACAGGAGAGGCATGAATGAAAAAGAGAACGCCATGTCAGATGCGGCTACTTGGTTATTCTGTCATGCTTTAGCTGAGCATGTATTTTTGAATGAATTTCACAGTTCACCACAGTTGACCGGCAAAAAGAATAAATTAAGAGAAATCGAATTTCTTACAAATAAAAATTACCAGTCTTTCATCACATTTATGCAGTCCATAATACCACCAATTTCTTTCCGGTTTTACTAATTTTAACCTTCACAATCGCAATTGTCAAAAATGTTTCCGCTAAAATGTATGAAGCCGTTTCTCAGATTACCCAAACTGCGTATCGTAAAGGTCTTGACACTTCAACATTCGCCTTATAATCAATAAGACTGTTTACAATTAGACATTTTTATTCCCAATTCTCTTTGCTGGAATCAATTAATTAGAATTCGCAAAAAATTAACTAGTAAAAATAGCATTTATTTGTACATAATTATTTTCTATTCTAACGAGTTTACTGCCTACTAGCATAATTTGAAATGTTAATTGAAATTTCAATAAGAATTTGTGAATAAGATTTTTTAATAGAAATTTAGAAAAGTGAAAAAATCAAATCAATGGATAAATATTATGACTTTTTAAGGCAGCTAGTGGAATTTATTCCTCCACTTCAGTATCATCATATCCGCTTTCAGAATCTTCCTCTTCATTATCATCCTCGCTTTCAGTTTCCTCATCTTCAGTATCATCGTTTTCGCTTTCAGTTTCCTCATCATTTTCGCTTTCAGTTTCATCCTCTTCAGTATCATCGTCTTCGCTTTTAGTTTCATCCCCTTCAGTATCATCATATTCGCTTTCAGTTTTTTTCTCTTCACTATCAGCGTCTTCGCTTTTAGTTTTATCCTCTTCAGTTTCTTTCTCTCCACTATCATCGTCTTCGCTTTCAGTTTCATCCCCTTCAGTATCATCATCTTCGCTTTCAGTTTTTTTCTCTTCACTATCAGCGTCTTTGCTTTTAGTTTCATCCTCTTCAGTGTCATTGCCTTCGCTTTCAGTTTCATCCTCTTCAGTATCATCATATTTGCTTTCAGTTTCTTTCTCTTCACTATCATCGTCTCTTCGCTCTCAGTTTCTTCCCCTTCAGTATCATCATCTTCGCTTTTAGTTTTTCTCTCTTCACTATCAGCGTCTTCACTTTTAGTTTCATTCTCTTCAGTGTCATTGCCTTCGCTTTCAGTTTCATCCCCTTCAGTATCATCATATTGGCTTTCAGTTTTTTTCTCTTCACTATCAGCGTCTTCGCTTTTAGTTTTATCCTCTTCAGTTTCTTTCTCTTCACTATCATCGTCTTCGCTTTCAGTTTCATCCCCTTCAGTATCATCATATTCGCTTTCAGTTTTTTTCTCTTCACTATCAGCGTCTTCGCTTTTAGTTTCATCCTCTTCAGTGTCATTGCCTTCGCTTTCAGTTTCATCCTCTTCAGTATCATCATATTTGCTTTCAGTTTCTTTCTCTTCACTATCATCGTCTTCGCTCTCAGTTTCTTCCCCTTCAGTATCATCATCTTCGCTTTCAGTTTTTTTCTCTTCACTATCAGCGTCTTCACTTTCAGTTTCATCCTCTTCAGTGCCATTGCCTTCGCTTTCAGTTTCATCCTCTTCAGTATCATCATAGTCGCTTTCAGTTTCTTTCTCTTCACTGTCATCGTCTTCGCTCTTAGTTTCTTCCTCTTCAGTATCACCATCTTCGCTTTCAGTTTCTTCTTCTTTAGTTTCTTGCATCAGCCTATTAAGATTACGCATCAAAAGTTCATCACTATCACTTGCATCGCCTCCATCTTCGATGTTTTCACGTTTTTTAGTAAACCTGTTCGGCCAAACACCCGCCTTTGTATACTCTTCCACGTACTCCGCTGAAAGTATTTTGCACATTTCCGCCTTCACTTTGTGGCCCTCAGCAATGGGTTCGACCAGAAGGTAATCGCCACTTTTTAACCAAATAGTATGGCGAAATTTATTAGGCATTGATACCAGAAAATTCTCTGCCTCGCCATCGGATTCAACTTCATACAAATTACTGCCACATTTATTTACTATACGCACAATTTGTTGATTCTCCTTTGGCAGCGCGAAGTTATCTTCAAACATTTCCCTCAAAACGTGTTTGAGTCTCATAACTCGCGACATTATCGTTTTGTTAAAATTACGTTTTCTGGTTTTTTAAGAGTTTAACTGAATTGCAAGTGCACGCTTCAAACGAAGTTTTGTTAGTGAAATCTAGAAACTACCACGACCAACGATCCTGTTTCAGAAAAGGAAACAGTGTTGATGTTTGTCATTTCAGGTGTGAAATTGCGTTGTGCATGGAACACAGCCCGTTTCAAATACAATAAGAAAATGCTGCTGATGTTTGTGCGGACCCAATGTTCGGCCGGTGTAAATGGTTGAACCCAGTGATCGAATGAATATTTATTAGCTACAATTTCTACGCATTCGGGAGGTCTAAACACAGCGTCACCTGGTACCATGTAGTATACTTTCATTCACCACTCTTACCTTTTTAGATAAGAAGGTATATAAAATAAACTTCATAAACTTATGTTACATAAGAGTGGTGGCTAGTGAAACGGCGCTAATAAACCGATCCACTCCTACAAGAAAAACACGAACAGCTCATTCTATCTCTCTCTCTCTCTTTTATGTCATTCTAAAACAGCACTACTAACAAAAACAGTAAATTCAGTAAATTCCTCTGGTTTCAATTCACCCGTTTGTTTTTAAACTCTCACATTTTGTTAAATAATTCTTTCTATCTGAAATGAATGATAAAAGAATCAAATCATTTGAATGTAGTGCAGAGATTTTTGTTACTGAAAGAATGCATTTTTCAATCATTAAAGATTTGAGATTCAAGTCTCAGTTGAATAAATTCCCGATGCACTGTTATTATTTGCGATCAGCCTGAATGAGTTTTTAACATTCTTAAAGTTTATTATTTTTTTTTTTATAGAAATAGAAATTTTCCTAAACTCGATGACGAAAATCAATAATCCCATTCTTTTTGACTTTTTGAAAAATCTTTTGAATGAATTGAATGGATCTTTTTCAATCGTTGTGAGTTGATTGATTTCAATTTTGAATGATGAATTGGTGTAGAAGTTAATAACGAATTTCATCTTTATCATTTTAACGATTGAAGATAATTTGATGGAGACTTAATACATTTTCAAAACTCATGCATACATTAATCATGTATCACTTTATGGTTCAGTATTTCAGAATTCAGTTTTTTATCTGAGCGATTGGAAATGGCAATTTTTCAAATTCTAGTAATTCGATTGAAAAATTGGTATTGATAATATTTGTGGCATAACATTAATAAAAATTTCAAATGACTAATCATAACTTCTTCTCACACACCTAACACAACACATCAGCTGACTAATATCTCTACGTTTATAAATAGTATATTACTCATAAGTAGTAGTACTCCGTTGTCCATTTTGAACATCTCACGCAATTAGCACAACATAACAAAGATTATTTTGGAATATTCATGTTAAACTTTGGTAGTTCAAATCTTTGTCATCTTCAGCTCATTAACTATATGTATTAATGACAATATGTGCAGGACCATATGTCCTGGACCATATGTAATTTGGAATTTGATTTTGGTATAAATAAGTATATATTTGGTATATATTTCATTCAAATGACTTGCATGGCTGCGGGCTTTGCAGTAGCCCATACGAACAACCGAATTTTTCCAGTACATTCTCGCTTGTATCGAGCTGTACTTGACCGATGGGTGAACCAATTTCGTCACTGAGAGCCTCAATCGTTGATGATGATTAGCATAACACTTATCTTCAATGGCTCCCAAGCAAAAGATCGATTGTTGCACGGCTATTGGAGCCAAATGTTATATCTCTAGCACAAATCATAGTACACCGGAGTCAAATCACAACTGCATGGTGGCCAATAAACGTGACCAAAACGGCTAATAATGAGATTTGCAAACTTCCCACCCCCAAAAGAAAGATTGTTACACGGCTTGTGTGACACAGGGCACCATCATGTTGGAACCAAGTCTTATCTAAGTTCATATCTTCCAAAATAGGCCACAAATAATCAGTTATCATTTTGCGGTAGCGCACACCATTCACTACGATGCATCTTCCTTCCTCTGAGCAATAGCAACAATTTTTTCGGTTGTGCGCACTGAAAATGTACGACAACGGGTTGTTCTCTTCTACCGAATTTTGAACGTAATTTTCTTACACTTTCGGTAGATGATTTACCATGTTGCAAGTACATACATAAATTGTTAGTATTTCCCAACGTTGTTCAAGCGCACATTTCGTGAATCGCAAATATAATATAGAAATAATGTTCCGTCACTCAAAATAAGCCATTAGTTCAAATTCCAAATAGTAGATGGGACACCGTTTAAAATGATCATATGTGTACCTGTGATGTGTGATATTTATGATAATACTCGTAAATCTAAGTCATTGACACATAGTAGATGTAGACATACCTGTAAATAAATATGAAAGGACATTAAGTGTAAACAGGTATCGCAAAGCATTCTACATACATACATACATACTCATATGCATGAGTGTAGTTTATGAGAATGTAGCAGGAGTTTTCTTTTATAAATATGCGAGTACCTACATGTGATATAAGTATTTTATACATTTTTATAGTTATGGTAATTAAATGATTAAAAAAATTTATTTAAACTATGATTCATATTTACTTGTATACCTATGCACATAACAATGTATACAATTGTATACATTTATTATATTTCTTCTTATTGAAGAATTGAAAATCAAACTGGCTATAATTTCGTCGCTTTCAGAGTTCCATATATATATCTATAGCTAAATCTCCAATAACAATGCTCGAAGATCCAGTCTAGTTAAGCTGGCATCCAGGAAAAGGCTACGCAGAACTTCACTTTGCGTATTTCTACGTCTCCTAAATATAGATCTTGACACTTCAACGATCGCCTGCCAAGCCATAAGACTTTTTACAGTTGGGCATTCTTATTCCATTTCTTTCTGCTGCAACCAATGGTGGCACTTCATTAACTAGAATTCGCTAAAATAAAAACACAAGATTTTTCACAAACTAATAAAAAACAACATTTATTTGTATTTACTTAATCATTTTCTATACTAAGGAATCCACTGCTTACTACTAGCTTAATTTGAAATGTTAATTGAAAATTCAACATGAATTTGTGAATAAGATTTTTTAATAGAAACCTAAATATTATGTAATTTAAAGGCATTAGCTGGAAGTTAGCCCTCCTCTTCAGAATCATCATCCACGCTTTCTGAAGCATCATCTTCAGTATCATAATCTTCGCTTTCAGTTTCCTCCTCTTCAGAATCATTATCAGTATCAGTTGTTACATGCACCGGCCTATTAAGATTCCGCACCAAAAATTCATCATTATCACTTTCATCGTCTCCATCTTCGATGTGTTCACGTATCTTAGTAAACCTTTTCGGCCAAACACCCGCCTTTGTATACTCTTCCACGTACTCCGCTGAAAGTATTTTGCAGATTTCCGCCTTCACTTTGTGGCCCTCAGCAATGGGTTCGACCAGAAGGTAATCGCCACTTTTTACCCAAATAGTATTCCGAAATTTATTAGGCATTGATACCAGAAAATTCGTTGTCTCGCCATCGGCTTCAACTTCATGCAAATTATTGCCACGTACTTTTACTATACGCACAATTTGTTGATTATCCTTTGGCAGCGCGAAGTTATCTTCAAACATTTCCCTCAAAACGTGTTTGAGTCTCATAACTCGCGACATTATCGTTTTGTTAAAATTACGTTTTCTGGTTTTTCAAGAGTTTAGCTGAATTGCAAGTGCCCGCTTCAAATGAAGTTTTGTTACTGAAATCTAGAAACTACCACGACCAACGATCATGTTTCAGAAAAGGATAACAGTGTTTATGTTTGTCATTTCAGGTGTGAAATTACGTTGTGCATGCAACACAGCCTGTTTCAAATGCAATAATAGAAACATTAGGGGTATTCACGCTTCCATGCTTTATTTGATATTTCACTACAGAAGTTTTAGTTTCTACAATTCACGATCTGGAGTATTTGTAGTATTTCTCGAAAAAGTATACAATTTTTACTACAGAGAGTGAACGCTGTTATTTTGAATTTGAATTTATTTATTTGTGATATTTGTTGCATTACTTAGCTGAAGAAGATGGAAAACATGGAAAACTTTCAATACAGGCAAAATCGTAATGCATGTTTATGATATGTTTATTTGCATTGAATTTGAAGTGCAAAAAACTTAAATCCACACAATTTTATTAAATATCTTTTGAACTGAAGCCATTTGAACTATTTTCTTGTTTGTAGTATTTGAGAGTCGAATGTTTTGTTTCGTTTTTGTAAGCATATCAAATTTACTACAAATATCGTATTTATCAAAAATACGAAAATAAATGGTTTTGTATGCACATTTTCTGCAGATCGTGAATATCGCTATTATTATTCCTTTTTGTTATGTTCTATAAATTCAAAGCTTTGTCTATAAATATGTACTACTTATAATATGTATTTTCTACTGGGTGAAATAGAAAATGTGTTAGTAAATTCTACATAAAAAATGAAAATTTTTATTTTAAAATATTAATAAATAACTGTATAAGGGGTAAAAACGTAGTTGACTGATAACATAAGCTTACTTTCTCTGCATTTTACTTAAAAATTTTAAGTTAAGTATGTTTGGGAACATTATAATTTTCCATCTACACCGGGCGAGCGAACAAGATGGCTGCTGATGTTTGTGCGGACCCAATGTTCGGCCGGTGTAAATGGTTGAACCCAGTGACCGAATGAATATTTATTAGTTACAATTTCTACGCATTCGGGAGGTCTAAACACAGCGTCACCTGGTACCATGTAGTATACTTTCATTCACCACTCTTACCTTTTTAGATAAGAAGGTATACAAAATAAACTTCATATTGAATGTTTAATGGGAAAGAGAAACTCAGAAACTTATCGTTCCTTCAAAAAGTCTTTTATTTCAGTACTTAGTCAAAACCTCTCTAGATCTTTCAGTGTTCGAGTGTATTAGAATGTGTATGAATGTATGTACACATATGTTCATACATCAGTTATCATTTTGCGGTAGCGCACACCATTCACTACAATGCATCTTCCTTCCTCTGAGCAATAGCAAAAATTTTTTCGGTTGTGCGCACTGAAAATGTACGACAACGGGTTGTTCTATTCAATAAAGAATTTTTTATACTTCCAGGCGCTTCTCTTCTACCGAATTTTGAACGTAATTTTCTTACACTTTCGGTAGATGATTTACCATGTTGCAAGTACATACATAAATGTTTAGTATTTCCCAACCTTGTTCAAGCGCACATTTCGTGAATCGCAAATATAATATAGAAATAATGTTCCGTCACTCAAAATAAGCCACTCAAAATGTAAAAATGATCATATGTGTACCTGTGATGTGTAATATTTATGATAATACTCGTAAATTTAAGTCAGTGACACATAGTAGATGTAGACATACCTGTAAATAAATATGAAAGGACATTAAGTGTAAACAGGTATCGCAAAGCATTCTACATACATACATACATACATACATACATACATATGCCTGAGTGTAGTTTATGAGAATGTAGCAGGAGTTTTCATTTATTAATATGAGAGTACCTACATGTGATACAAGTATTTTATACATTTTTATAGTTATGGTAATTAAATGATTATAAAATTTATTCAAACTATGATTCATATTTACTTGTATACCTATGAACTTAACTATGTTTAAAATTGTATACATTTATTATATTTCCATTCATTGCTCACATACATACGATCATTTAAAAATAAAAAAATAAAAAATCAAAAGCGGATATAATACAGGATGTTACGCTCTAACGGAGAGCACCTGAAGTAAGTTTTACCTGCTTGAAATTATTTTTAAACTCTATATCCAACATGCCAACATGCACGTCGTCATGTATACGGTATACCTACGAATGCTTTAAAAACAAAAACAAAAACAAAAAACAATTTATTATTTCCATTACTAGTTTAAATATGCAATATTATCACACATTTCTTCAGTTTTAACACCTTTTTCAGATTTAATTGTTATTTTTTTTTTTTGCATGCCAAACTGCGTTTTACAATTTTTGGAATTTTTTTATACCTACATATTTTTATTTTTAATGTTAGGTACCTTTTTCTACCTACTCTTCTTGCGTGTGAATTAATTGGTATTTTTTGTTGTTGTTCTCTTTACTTTCCTATTTTTATTTTACTTTTTTTTTTGTTTGCTGTTGTTTTAGATTCACCATATCACGACGTAAGCGGCCTACCCAATCCCTACAATATGGAACATATGGAGCAGGATGAAGTGATACCATCACAGCAACAACAACAACACATGTCTCTCAGCTATGATGATAATTATGGTGAGGGTGAATATTCATCAACGCCTAATTCGAGGAATCGTCGTGTCATACGTGAAATTATTGTCTAAGAACTAAGCAAAAAAAAAACAACAAGAAAACAACAAGCAACAAACAACAAACAACGCAACAACACAAAAAATCGAAAGCGTCAAAATTATATGAGGATAGAAACTACCTAAAAGAGAAAGTAAGAGCAAGTACAGTTTTTGTTTTAATTCGATTCCTTAGATATATTTACACACATACACAAACAAACAAACAAACAAACAAACAAGCAAACAAACAAGCAAAACAACCATATTCATATACCATATATATAAATAATTTAAATGTGCACTTATTATTGTTTATAATGAATGAATTTAGTTACGTAAATATTTAGAGCGCGTGTGCGCGGAAAGTGAGAAAACAAGAAAACGTCAAAGGGGAGCGGCTTTCATTTTACTGCGTTAACAAAAAAGTTCAATTCAATTTCGGCTTGCATACTTTTCGACGACGCAGTTTCTGTGAATCCCCCAGTCTTTATTACATATTGCTAACATATATTTTATATTCCCATCCTCATTCATCCTGCGACACACAAAGAAAGAAAACAAAAAACAATTCATCATTCAATTGTCATTAAAAATCAACGAAAATATTTAATTAATATTCTTTTTAAATTGAAAGTTGCCATTTTTGTTTTTATATATACATAAATACTTATTTTATATATAATATATTTAATTTTTTTTTATTATTATTATTATTTTTTTTTTTTTTTGTATGAATCTTAATAGCGAATAAGTTCAATTTGGTTACTCGAAAAATTGAGAGAAATCGTGTAGTTACAATACAATATAAATGTTCACAATGTATGTTGGTATCACTTCGTGACTAGTTAGAGCCTAGAACCAAGAATAGAAAGAAAAAAAAAAACAAATAACAAATAAACAAGAAGCCCAGTTGTTTATTTTAAGCATAAGCTAAAAATATGAAATTTTAATTCTAAGCTAAAAAGCATAACGAAAAAATAAAAAATTAAAACAAAGAAAAAAAATTTACATATATAGAATTTGTTGAAAATTATCCATAACTAGGGGTCGGTGGGTGGGTGTAGCAAACACATAAAAGAAAACGAAATAAAAAGTGAAAAGAAAACCGGTGCTAAAACTCAACACTGGCAAAAATTACAAACTTCTGCTTTTTTCAGCAACATCCTGAATGAGGTTCAGGCATTCATGAGCACAACGAATGAATGCAAACCTCAATCACGATTTTATGTATAAACAATATTCATCGTATTGATGAATTGCTGAAAAAAATCATAGATAATTGATTGGTGTGTGTGTTGAAATAAAGCATAAGCCCGAAAGGTGTGAAGCATGGATAAGTTTGATAGGTTGGAGAGAGAAGAGAGCGCCTTTGGAACTCATTTGAACTGGGCCATGAGTAAGAAAAAACCGATAACACTTATTTGCCACACAAGTAATAAGCCAAAGCTTTGGATGTACATAAAATGCGTAGGAATTTGTTTGATATCTGAATTCGATTGACCCAGCTCTCAGGTAGAGTAGAGTGAGTTAAAATAAATTATGTTCACAAAACAAGTTTTTCGAATAGGAAAAAGCGACCAATGCCTAGACGAGACATTGGGCGAAAAAAAAATATGGTTTAGTAGTTTATGGGGAACATAGGCAAAGCATGGTCTAAATATAATGTTTTCATTGCTGTTGTAGCAACTTCATTGTTTAGTCAAAATGTCGTCAATGTGTTGGGTAAGTTCGAACTACCACAAGAAGGTGGCATTCTGTGAAGTGTGATTGCATTCCCTCTCTCAATCTTCCTACCACCTATCAATCTTCCTTCCATTCACAAAACACAATGCTCTGCATTCATAGGGGTAAACCCTGTGTGTTGAATGAATCAATAAAAATAAAAAATTAAAAAAAAAGGATGCTGCATCCAGATAGTGTGATAGGTGGGATCAAGCAAGGGATAATGAGAAATCCAATAAATTACAGTTGCTGCCATTTTTAAGAATCACGTCGGCCCAGTGGCTTGATTTAAGTTGTAGGGCCTACAAAATAGGTACGACATATGATGTGCGTTCTTTGCAATTATTCTATTCTTTATGTTTACAACAACAACAACAACAAACTGAGAAATTTTGTAAACATTTTCATTTCAAATTTCATATAAAAAAAGGAAACAAATACTTTAGTAAAGAAACTTGTTAGTAAAAATTACATAATTACTGATAATTTTTTGTTTTTATTATTATTTCTTGATTTGTATTTTACATATTAAAAGCTTGCATTTGTTTATCATACCGCACTCCATTAGGTGAACTTTGAAATGTTTAGAAAAAAAAGCAAACACAACTTGTTAATACAACTCGAGTATTTAATTTGAAAGACACAGATACTCCACATGCCAATTCACTCATTTGATACAAAATTGC
Source organism: Palloptera scutellata (assembly GCA_958295655.1). Lineage (NCBI taxonomy): Eukaryota > Metazoa > Arthropoda > Insecta > Diptera > Pallopteridae > Palloptera > Palloptera scutellata. The sequence continues at coordinate 18,650,356 of OY282452.1, forward strand.
TTTTGTTTTTCTGTGACCCTTTTTTTACGATCTCCGAAATACTTATTTGATTTTCAATTGATTATGGTTTTTATTTTTGTATATATTTTTTTTAAATTAAAATTGGGCCACTTTTACATACCCACCCACCCCTTTCCGGTCTGAGCGATCACGATATCGATCGAAATTTTAATCAATCGATGTTGAATATTTAGCATTTGTTAATGCAGCTACGAATACGCAATAGTTTGGAGCATTCTGATTTTATTTTCGTTTTTTTATGGTACTCGAAACTAGTTGGACTCGTTTTTTTTTTTCTTTTTTACTTGTCAGTAATTTTCAGATTTTGCTTAATTGAAATAAGCGAAAAGCTCGGCCAAAGCCCTCTCCATGGGCTGTTGTCCCATTAAAGGAAAAAGAAGAAATAAGAGAAACATGAAACTGAATAGTGAAAATATTCAAAGAAAATATTTCAGTTATTTAGCCCTTATCAAAAATCAACATTTCCGAATTTATAGCTGCAAAATACCAGAAAAGCTAAGAACTATGTATATTGAAAGTTTTGTGATACTGGCTGGTCGAAGCCACGTATTCATAGGTATTTTAGGACCGATACGAGTCTCATCATTAAAGATGCAAGCATACTTAGTTAGAAAATCTTAGAAGGGAATTCATCCCCACCTACCAGTTTGACGGCCTCATTCACACTCTGAAACTGTGGAGCTCCTAACTATGCTAATCGAGTATTAGAGCGAGAGCTTTGCCGAAACAAAGAAGGTGATCCAGTCTTTCATTTGCATTTTCTGTGTTTTTCCCGTTTCATACATTTTCCGCATCCTTCATTATCAGTTAATTTTAGCTTAAACCCGTCCCATTCCAGGCAGGTAAGCTTTCTGCGCCCCTATTGCTGCCCTATATACTGCGAAGAGATAAATTTGAGGAAGATTGAGAATATGTAGCTTCGAAAGCTGCTGTTGGAGTTGTTTACATGACACCCGTGCTACATAGCGCGGAAAGTCGCTTAACAATATCCATAGGCATGAGATACGTGTTCAGTTAGGGTCCATCATACCAAAAAACCATGCATATAACAGTATAGGTCTAACTATAGCCGTGTTGAACCAATGTATAAGGCAGGGTGGTGTCAGGCCCCATGTGCTTTCAAGTATGTTTTTGCATGTATTTAGCACATTGGCTACCTTCTTCGCCCACTCTTCTGCTACTCTTTTGCTATCCACAACTACTTCTAGACATTTGGTATGGGTGCTTAGAGTCAGCTGTAAAAATGAAAGGACGGTGAAGGACGGCTAACGACCAATTCACTTCAATCTATACTCGTACTGCTTACTGCTTTCCTTATCTATAAACTATTGAGGAATACTTACAAAAACTTATCATTGACCCTTGAAACGATTAGTGGGGAAAGTTCGATAAAGTATTAGATAGTTTTGAAGGGAGGATGAATGATGGAACTTAGGCTCGTTCGTATCATTCGTAGCCCGCTAAGTCGCAGCAAAACTAAACCTCTAATGTATCCGAGATCTTCGCGAAGGTAGAGGGAGGTGTGAACCTTCAGTCTTCAACGATCAAAGAAAACCACAAATAAGAAATTTCTTAGTATTTGTATCTAGTTGCGACGCAACCAGACTATTAACATCTGATTCCATCACAATGGAGCCTAAGGGCTCACAGTTTGGGTGCTGTTATGCTATTCCGATTTCTTTTTATCATACTCGTAGCTACCAAAACAGAAGACAAGACATTACTAAACCGATTAAATTAAAAAAAAAAAATCATGACCTGCCACAAATAAAATTAAAATTTAAGAGACAGATTTTATAAAAAATAAACATTTTAAGTAATAAAAAAATCGTTCAAAATAAACGAAATTAATGAAACTTTTCTACTTGTTTGTTTTTTTTTTTTTTTTTTGTGGAGAAGTTTGAGATACATTGACTTAATGCAATTCGGACTAGTTTTTTTAAACTTAATCATTCAAAATGTATTACGTTAATGAGCTTCACAGATTTTGGCGAAATAATTTAAAATGAAATTTTAATTTATTGTCGAAAAATTTAAAAGAAAAAAGAAAAACGTGAAGGTTTTCTTTTTTGTTATGCGTTTGTTTAGGTTAATTTCATTTTAGTTAAGTTTAAAGTTTAATGTTTTTTTTTTTCTTAGGTATTTTATTAATATTAAGTTTAAAACAAATTTCTTTTTTTTAATGTTGGAACATCGATATATATTTTTTGTCACATCCATTTTTCTTTCTTAACGAAAACAAAAAATATATATATATAAAAAAAAGAGAGAAACTCATCCACATTTGTTAAAAAAATCGAGCAAAAATTTATTGTATTAAGCATTGAAAATTGATTAAAGATAAACATTTCATATTAGAACTAAATAAATTTAAGTATAAATGTTTAAATTTAATTCATTAGGCATGTAAGTTAAGTTCTCCACACCCAACTGTAAAACGTTACTTAATGTAAATACGTAATTGTATATGTAATACAGTTACATTATACATACAAACATTAGCATTAAAAATACAAAAGAAAAAAAAAACAAAAAACAAACAAACAGTAACAAAAAAATAAATAAATGTAGTTAATTAAAAATCAAACAAAACAAAAAAAAATATATATAAATGATTTCAAGCAAAACTAAAACGCGACAGAGAATAAAAATAAAAAAAAATAAAGAAAAAAAACGCAAAAAAAAAAAGAAAAACAAATTTATTTTATACATACACACACACTTACATACATACATACATATATAAAATTAATTTTAAATTGTAAATAATTAAAATATAATTTTATTAATTAAATATAAATACAAAATCTTATCAGCGTAAAAAAAAAAAAAAAAAAAAATTCTATACAAAAACCAAACTGAAAAAATACAGAAACATTATAAACAAAATTTTTTTTAAAATATTATAATTAGACTGACAAAAAATAACTAAACTATTAAAAACACAAACCACACCCACACACACACACACATCTGATATACCGTTACATCCAATGCATACAAAGCTACACACAGATTTACCATACATACATACATACATCCATAGAAACTTCAAATTCAATTCAAATTCAAATTCATTCTCGAAAAGGAGAAAAAACTGTAATAAAAAATAATATTTAATAATAATTATTATAATTATATAGGATACGCAAAAATTAATTGAAAGTAAATATTGTGAATGTTTTACAATACTTGAAATTGCAAATTTAATTTGATATGTGTTTTTGTCTAGGTTTTCATTTATTGTTTGTTGTTTTTCAGTTTAAAAAAAGCAAAAAAAAAAAAACAAAAATATATTTTTATTTTAAAAATATGCGAATCGAACTTTAAAATAATTAAAAAAAGAAAAGAAAAACCTAACAAAAAAGAAAAAACGAAATGAACACAAATTTTTAATTAATTATTATTATAATTGCGACCATGATGTGAACACATTCAAAAATCCATACAAGTGCCATCTTATGCACGCACTCAAGCGCCCTCATTCATATTTCAACAACATTTGAGTTGGCCATGTGAGCGAGCAGTGATTTGATTGCTGTCCTTGACCTTTAGGTCAAGGACGGCCAAAACGATTACTGAAATGAAGAGATCATTAATATTGAGCGGCGCTGCTTTTGATGGTGACATGCAACCGTAGATGGCACTAAATGCGTTATTTACAACAACAACAACAACAACAAAAATAAAAAACGAAACTAATATTTTTTTATTCAGTTTTAAACAAAAAAAAAAAAAAAGAAGAAATTGGCTTTTCATTTCATATTTCGAAGAATATTAAGAAGAATTGGTATTTAAATGTAAGTACGACAATTCATAAATAAATTGTTACTTTTTTTATGGCCACCACTGTGCCATTGAGCTACTGAGAACCAGCGAGTAAATACAACTAAGCTAAAAGATAAGTAAGTATGTATGAATGAGAGCTAAAATTAATTCACAGTAATGTATAGCGAAGAAAAAAAAGTTTGAGTACTCACTTGACATTTCGTTGGTTTTTACACTCTTCTATGTAGAACAAATGTGGGATGGCTCTCTTGCTCTTTCATTAAGCTAAGATGCAAAGCAACAGAAGTTGAAGACTTGCTGCTGTTCTCTGGATGCCTGGTATTTTGTAGATTAAAAATTATCGCAAATTATCGCAAATTTGAAATGATGACGTCAAGCACTCAGTACAGACACAAACCAGCAGAAAATTATTTCGGCGTCATCCACCTACTGCTGGCTTCTGTGCGCCTGGTATTTTGTTGGTCTGACAAATTATTACTTATAATTTTTTTCAGTTCGTTCAAACATGTTTGTATTCAAAACAAATAAAATTTTGACATTGGCGTTGACATTAAATTTAGCCGATAAACCAGGGAGGGTACCCTTTTGTCGATGGATCAAGTTCCGCCTCCTATATCAGGGGGTCAAAAAATCCCCTTTTCACGAAAAAAATTAATTCTTATAGGTATACTTAGGCATAAATTTCTCCACTTTGGGACAAAATGACTTTTTTGGAATATAAAATGAAGCTTTTTGATAATCAAAAAAAACTGGCTGCTAATTTTGCTGCCTAATGTTTCCATAAACTGTTGATATAATTAAGCTTATGGTAAAAGTTGCCATAAAATATTCATATTCATTCATATTCATTCAGCCCAGCCCTATTCACTGTTTGGAGTAAAGTGCTGAGTAAGTGCTGGGTAAAAAATAATGTTTTATCTTAGAGAGTGAGCTCGCATCTACAACAAAGATTGTGCATGTGCACTCTGTTTTTTTTTTCTGCGATCAATGTTGCCAATACAATATTCTAGGAACAAACCAGTTGTTTTGAATTTTGTTGGCATAAAAATAATAATAATATAATAATCACCAAGCATCATTTTTAGTCAAGATTCAAACCCATTCACTGTTGCCAATTAGCCAATTACCAGATAAATCTGACCAACTTCAGTAACATCTTGCAGCATTCATAACAAAAATGTTTCTCCATAGTAATAAATAATTATAAACATAAAAAATAATGAAGCTTTTCCATTTCATATACAAATAAATGCAGCTTTGCAGCCAAGTGACCAATTAAAAAGCCAGATTTTTTCTCAATTAAGTGCGTCCGTTCTCTAGTTTTCTGTCAATGTTTCTAAATAAAAATTGCCTAGGACTAACTTTCTCTTCGCCGTTAGAATTCGGCATAGGTCCGATCCACTTTAACCAGAGAATAAAAAATGCTATTGTTTAGTGTAGAAAGAAAGTAGAAATCTTTACTTTACTTTACTTTACTTTTAATGGCACAACAGCCCATGGAGGGCCTAAGCCGAGCTTTTCGCATCTACTCATATTGTGCGTGTTATATTTGTACATGAATGGAAGGGACCTACAGTTTAATGCCGAATCCGAACGGCGAAGTCAAAAGCTTTTCATAGCCATTTTTACTCTTGTAGGTTTGCCATTGCCTGCCAAGAGGTGGTGCCGTGTAGAAAAATTATTTTTTCTATTTTTTGATTTTGCCTGTGCCGAGATTCGAACCCCAGACACTCTGCGCAGCAGTCCAACGCACTACCACTACGCCACAGCGACCAGCGAGAAAGTAGAAATCAGTATTGATAAAAAGAAAATGGGTGATGGGAAGGCAAATACTGTAGCGTATCCATGAGTGTGGCAATGCATGAACTGACAATTAAACCGTCTATTGATGGTGCAGTGCCCTCACTCTTTAACAAATCAGTGAACTCATCACGAGTGTCATCGTATAATTGTTGGCGTTTATTGGAATTGTTTTTAAATTGCCGTTATGTGAGCGTTCTCTTTCTTTCGCTCTCCCTTCTACTCTCACCCTCTCTCTCTCTCTGACCCATTGCTGTTGATTGCTATCGTTGTGGCGGTTTGCACTGGCGTATGCGTGAAAGAATGTGCCAGAGAGACTGTCAGACAAGTTAGATAAGTAGTAGTATGAAAGAGATATAAGTTTTACGCTTTCTTTTCTACTACCTTACTTTGTTACTTGTCTCTCTCGCACAGTAATTCATACTTGCGCCAATCTAAACAACCACATTGATTGACATTCTAAGTACAATTGTTGTAGTAATGTGTGTGTACGTAATCCAAATCGCAAACATGCATATGTATGTCCAAGATTTGCATTGCAAGTGTTTCGCCTTCGTGGTACCTACTTACATATGTATTACATACATTGCTTGTTTCTATTTGGCAGGGTCAGTTCAGTTGTTGCTAACCTCTTTACATATTAACATAGAATAATTGATTTTTACTGCTTTCAACAAACGCGAAGAAACCCCTCTTGCTTCTGACAGTTTGATTGACTATTTCTTAATTGAATTTTTAATATTCATTGCGCCCATGCAGACAAAAAAAAAATTATATAATCCAAGAAAACATTATGTTATGCGTGAAATATTTAACAACCAACTATATTTTCTTGCTTTGTAGATATTGCCAAAAAGTCTGGCCTTAATTCATTCACTTTCTACTTCATTGATTTCAGCTTTTGATTCATTTCCCAATAACACTGGATGTGCTCGGTGAGTAACTGCAATTGATTCGTGTGATTTTTGTACCATATGTACATATGTACGCACATAGGAAAAGACACGGTTTGGGAGTAAAACAATTCTTCTCACTTTTTTTCTATTAACAGTTACATATTACACTCTCTAAATATACAGTGTCGGACAATAAATAAGAACACCTTGTTCTGAAACCAAAAACCTTAAAAAAATATTTCTCTAGGCTTATGATAAATTTAAAAGGTATTTACTTTTATTCATTTATTCCATAAGTTTAATTTTTTTTTAAAACAAAAACAAAATCAATGCATTGTAAAAAAAGAAATTTAAAAGTTATACATAAAATCACATTTCAAAAGGACAATAAAATTACGAACACTTGAATTAAAAAACAAAAATTTATAAAATATTCACTCAAATTGTTCACTAATGCTAATATTTTGTGGAATAGCCTTTGTTAATTCAAACCGCCTTACACCTTCTAGGCATTGATCCCAAAAGAGGCGAGCAAGTAGCCTGGGTATGGAATACCACGCTCTTTGAGTGCTTTGCAACAATTCGTCTTTGTTTTTAGCTCTGGTACTGCCAATCTTCTCTTTGACAATATTCCACAAGTTTTCGATTGGATTAAGGTCAGGAGATTGTGAAGGCCAGGTCATAACGGGAATTCCATTATGGGGAAACCAATCCCGTTCAAGGATTGAGGTGTGCTTTGATCGTTATCCTGTTACATAGACCATTTCAGGGGCATTTCCCCTTCAGCATAAGGAAGCATCACCTCCTAAAGGATGTTCACGTAAAGAAATCTGACCATCGTTTCTTTTATCCAATATAGAGGGCCCACACCATACCAAGAGAAGCATCCCCATACCATGATGCTTCCACCTCTGTGATTAAACGTCTTCCTAGTATATTCTGGGCTCAATTCTGCATTTTTCGGGAGTCTAACCCAACGTTTGTCATCACTTCCAACAAGATTCACCTTGCTTTCTTCTGTCCATAATACGTTAGGCCATTTTTTTGCATTATAGAACCAACCCACTCAGTGTGGGCTTTAACGAACACTATGCGACACTTTCGATGTCTTTGTGTCAACATTGGTACTATTTCGTGCTGTTTTCGTCCCATACAGTTTTTTTCCACCAAACGTCTGCTTACTGATCGAGCACAAATTTGAACCCCTGTCTCCTCTCTAATTGCGGCAGCTGCCTTAAAGAGTTGGGCGCGTGAGTATTATTTGACTCACGTCACGCACGTTCGCGTCTTTAAAATTACTGCTCAGGTGTGTTCACGTTGACAAAATTCAAGAATGTTCACGCAAGTGAACATTTTTCCACAAAATTTTGATCCCTCAGGAATAATCTTAAGTTGAAATCTCAGTCAGTCCATATAGGGGTCTCCAGAAAAAGAGAAAATTCAACTTTACTCAAATTTTACAGTCTTTTGCTCTGGCTCCCCCTCAGAAAAAATAATTTTTAGATAGGAAGTATGCCGAAAAATGTGTTCAGTAGCTTGAAAAACCCTAGTAGTCAAAATTTCAACAAAATAAGTTCCAGTATAAGAAAAAATTTAAGTTCGACCTGATTTTACTAACTTTTACCACGAAGCACGCTCAGGAAATTTTTTAAGATCAAGATGAAGACCAAAAATGCATTCTTTGGACCGAAAATTCCGGGTATACAAAACTTGAACAAAATCGGTCGGTCCATAGATGGCGCTCCAGTACAAGAGAATGTAGAGCATATCTCGCACATATCGCAAATAGTATAGTATATTGCTTGTAGTAAAATCATTGTCCAGTGTCCACTGATCATTTTCCATTATGCTTAGCCGATTTGATTTAGCCATGTCTGTCTGCCCGTCCCTAAATCTTAAGCAATCTCAACCAAACTACACAGCAATTTGTTATTATCAGGAAGAGGTAAAGTTCCGAAATGGGTGAAATCAGTCAAGTGGGCGTGGTTTCTCCTATACAAGTGAAATTTTCAAAGAGTGATATTGAAAGAAATCCTTAATCGAATTGAACAAAAATTCAACATTGGGCAAAGCCATGCCTACTTCCCATGCTAGTTAAACATTTAAGGGGCTTAGTGAAAAAAAAGGTACTAAATTCGGTATTCCAAAATAATCATCATTGTGCAATAACCACGCCTACTTCCTATACAAAATTTGATATATACCGCAAGTATTGAGTCAGGCGGTTAAAAAAAAACTTTACCCAAAAACCATACAAATTTAACTCAACCTTGAAAGCAAAAAGGGTGTACAGGGTGTATGAAGTTCGGCCACGACCGAACTTTACCCACGTTTTTGTTTGTTGATTTCAAGTAGTCAGTTTTTTTACTTTGAAAACCATTGGAGTCCAAGATGTCATTTCTCCTTTTTTTTTCTTTTTCTTTTAATGACACAACAGCTCATGGAGGGCCTAGGCCGAGTTTTTCGTATCCAGTCATGTTGTGTGTGTTATGTTTGTAAATGAATGAAAGGTACCTACGAAGGCAATTTTTACTCTTGCAGGTTTGCCATTGCCTGCCAAGAGGTGGTGCTGTGTAGAAAAGTTATTTTTTTCTACTTTTTGATTTTGCCTGTGCCGAGATTCGAAGCCGGGATACTCTGCGTAACAGTCCAACGCACTACCACTACGCCGCCACAGCAACCATATCTATGATGTCACTGATTCCACATAATATCCGCTTGGAACCATTCGAGATCTGTAAAATCTTGATAATCGTTACATAATTTCCTTTATTTGACATGATAGATTACGATTTTTGAGTAAGTATATTCAATTGTGATCAAAGGAAGGGCTTGCATTTTCTAATCACTCCGGGAAACATCCGGGCTATGGTCTAACCTAAAAAATCCAATGGTCTAATGAAAAAATTAAGTATGAGAAATTAATCAATTTATCACATTAGCAAATACAAGTAAGTACTCATTATGCTACATGGGGAAAAATATAGCATTTATTATTTTTACCTCACACATGCAATTGCATGTCAAATGCAAGCCTCCTCCTGGTTTGTCATCATTTTCGCCAGCAATAAGTCAATGAGTTATAGTCGTTTGTCACTTGTCACTAAGTAAATATCATTGTTCCTTTATTAAGTTATCATAAAAAAAAAATAATAAAAAAACATAAAAAAAACTGGTCTACGCTACTGCCGCTTGCCAGGAGGAGTAGCGCACATGACGTATCTATGTACATACATATGTATGTGCATAAGTATGTATGGTACTACTATTGATTTATGGCTGGTTTGGTTTGAAGTTGAGTTTATGGTGGCACATACTCGTACTCCAGCGCTAAGCTGCGCTCCACTGCATTTGATTTGCAAATGAGCCTGTCAACAATGCTTTGGTAGAGGTACATTGACGATGGAAAGGACGATGAGAAGGAGGATGGGAAGGACGACGATAATGACTATGTAGTATGTCGTAGTACAAGTGGAAGTGAATTAAAATGTCTCTGTCAGTGGCTGACTGTCTGTCTGTCTGTCTGTCTGCCTGTCTATTTGCTCTCATGACAGCCGCTGCTGCGCTGCACTGCCACTAACTACAACAATCACTTGTGCGGTTATTTTTTTTTATTTCACTTGTAAAATCGCATGCAATAATTATGTCAATCATGTTGGAACACATTTTCATATTAATTTCTTTTTTCCATTTGATTTCTTGATTCTTTTTGAATATTGTTTTATAAATTTTTTGTTTTTTCTTTTGTCGTATTTATTGGAACTGTGCCACAACACATTTCCATGCATTTACCATATCTGCGATGGGAAAATATTGCAATGCAATAATTCTTCTTCTTCTTCTTTTAATGGGCACAATATAGCCCATTGAGGTGCTTAGGCCGAGCTTTTCGCATCCACTCATGTGGTGCGTGTTGTATTTTTTTTTTACATGAATGGAAGGGACCTATATAGTTTTATGTCGAATCCGAGCGGCAAAGTGAAAAGCTTTTCATAGGCAATGTTTCTTTTTTCTTTCTTCTAATGGCACAACAGGCCAATGGAGCGCCTAGGCGGAGCTTTTTCGCATTCACTCATGTTGTGCGTGTTATATTTGTACACGGACCTACAGTTTTATGCCGAATCCGAACGGCGAAGTGACAAGCTTTTCAAAGCAATTGTTACTCTTGTAGGTTTGCCATTGCCTGCCAAGAGGTGGTGCTGTGTAGAAAAATACCTTTTTCTAATTTTTATTTAGCCTGTGTCGAGATTCGAACCCAGGACACTCTGCGTAACAGTCCAACGCACTATCACTACGCCACAGCGACCTTATGCTGGAGAAAATAAATCGAGCTGCGAACATCGACATCTCTGGCACTATTTTCTACAAGAGTCTCATGCTGCTAGCGTACGCTGATGATATGGCATCCATCACTACCAATGATAAGAGGCTATTAAGATCATTCCAGACGAAGATAAGATTTAGGGACTAATAAGCGTGTACGACGTGTATCGGATAAGATGGAACCGTGAGCTGAACATCGACATTGACATAGTCAAGCGGATAAAAATCCAACGGTTTCGCTGGCTGGGTCAAATTCGTTCCTCAACCGTCACGGACGAACACGCAGAAGAGGACGTCGTACCTCAGTTCGAAAGACCAGATACAGGAAGACCTGGCTGCATTACGCAGAACTTCACTTTGCATGCATTATACATATATACTATTTTTTTTTAGCAAAATCAGAAACGAATTTCAATCTAACATAGATTGAAAAGATTGCTATCGATATTATTGGATTTGGTTGTATTTCTACGTCTCCTAAATAGAGATCTTGGCAATTCAACGATCGCCTGCCAATCCATAAGATTTTTTACAGTTGGGTATTCTTATTCCATTTCTTTCTGCTGCAACCAATGGTGGCACTTCATTAACTAGAATTCGCTAAAATAAAAACACAAGATTTTTCACAAACTAATAAAAAACAACATTTACTTGTATTTAAGTACTTAATCATTTTCTATACTAAGGAATCCACTGCTTACTACTAGCTTAATTTGAAATGTTAATTGCAAAATCCAACATGAATTTGTGAAAGAGATTTTTTAATAGAAACTTGAATATTTTGGAATTTAAAGGCAGTAGCTAGAAGTTAGCCCTCCTCTTCAGAATCTTAATCCACGTTTCCAGAATCATTTCCTTCAGTATCATAATCTTCGCTCTCAGTTCCTCCTCTACAGGATCAGTATCAGTTCTTACATCATTATCGCTTTCATCGTCTTCATCTTCGATGTTTTCACGTATCTTAGTAAACCTTTTCGGCCAAACACCCGCCTTTGTATACTCTTCCATGTACTCCGGTGTAAGTATTTTGCAGATTTCCGCCTTCACTTTGTGGCCCTCAACAATGGGTTCGACCAGAAGGTAATCGCCACTTTTTACCCAAATAGTATAGCGAAATTTATTAGGCATTGATACCAGAAAATTCTCTGCCTCGCCATCGGCTTCAACTTCATACAAATTACTGCCACATTTATTTACTATACGCACAATTTGTTGATTATCCTTTGGCAGCTCAAATTTATCCTCAAACATTTCCTTCAAAACGCGTTTGTGTCTTATACCACGTGGCATTATCGTTTTGTTAAAATTACGTTTTCTGGTTTTTTAAGAGTTTAACTGAATTGCAAGTGCACGCTTCAAACGAAGTCTTGTTAGTGAAATCTAGAAACGATCCTGTTTCAGAAAAGGATAACAGTGTTGAAGTTTGTCATTTCAGGTGTGAAATTGCGTTGTGCATGGAACACAGCCTGTTTCAAATACAATAAGAAAAACATTAGGGGTATTCATGCTTCCATGCTTTATTTGATATTTCACTGCAGAAGTTTTAGTTTCTACAATTCACGATCTGGAGTATTTGTAGTATTTCTCGAAAAAGTATACAATTTTTACTACCGGTTGTGAACGCGCTGTTATTGTTAATTTAATTATTTGTGATATTTTTTGTATATTTAGCACAAGAAGAACATAGAAAACTCCATGTTTATCATAAGTTTATTTGCAATGAATTTGAAGTGCAAAAAGCCATTTCAACTATTTCCTTGCCGAACATATGTAAAAGAATGGATCAAGATTAATTGATTTTAAAAAAGAACGCAGAGCTATTTCATACATTATTCGTTTCCCCTTTTCGTTGCCTTCATTAATGACCTTCTATAATTTTCAATTTTTACTCTTGTAGGTTTGCCATTGCCTGCCAATAGATGGTGCTGTATAGACTAATTGTTTTTTTTATACTTTTTGGCGAGATTTGAACCTCGGACACCGAGGCCAACGCACTAACAACTACGCCACAGCGACCACCAATAATGCAATAATAAGTATGTACCATATGTGTAAAATAATAATTTCAATTTCATGTGCATATATTAAATTTACAAATATGCTTGCCTCATTTAACATTCACAATATACATAAGTATTTTAAATATATGGTAAATAAAAATAAAAATGTTTCTGTACCATATTAAATTCTGAAATACATATTTTTATTACATATTTTGCTTAATTCGCTTTTGCTTAATGCTACCAAATCTACTTATTTGGTTTTAAGTCACATGCTTCATGTTCAACTGAACGCTTTCCATCGTACACGAGAAGCTCTACCATTTTGAATACAAGCAAATAAGTTAATCCTTTGAGATTTCAGAATTGATGTCAGCTGCATGCACACCTTTCAAAATATTTTCAATTCAATTTTTGTAAAAATAATTTAATTTCCACTTGTTCATTTCTCTTCGACACTCATTTGATTGCACATGATCATGAGCCTCATACTGAGTTTAATTCTAAGTACATAAGTAAAGTAAATCCAACAGGTAAGTAGAAAACGTTTGGCACAACACCAATACCAACACCAACACCAACACCCACACCCACACCCACACCCACACCCACACCCACACCCACACGTACTTACCAATTTGAAAGCACTTGAAAGCACAACCCTGTAGGTTGGTTAATGAAAATATTGATTTTCTCATTTCCACATCGACCATCAAATTAAGCAAATGCGCGGCGACTTCAGCATAATGATTATCATAAATTAGCTCAGATTAAACATACTCCATCATCATCATCAGCATCATCAGCATCATCATCATCATCATCATCATCATCATCATCATCATCATCATCATCATCGTCATCGACATCAGCATCATTGTCACAGGTAGTAACAGATAAGGGCAATTGCTGTTATCGCATTTAGCCAAGAACCACCCACAAGCCGTGCGACTGCGGAACGATAGCGATGATGTTGGTTCTGGGCGTTGGTGCTGCTATTGTTGTTGTTGTTGTTGTCACAGTCACAGCTGGCGACTGTGACTGTGAATGTGACGGCGACAATCATTGGTTCGTAAATAATGCGATATTTGGTGTTGTGTTAATGTTATAGTGGACAATGTGGCATTAGTGGTGGTCAGTCACCATCACCATCACCATCACTACATGGCGATATGTTATGGCAATGAATGCTGTTGTTGTTGATATTCATGATTGTTTCCATGTATAACATTTAGTACGTACATGAACATAGAAATGTGTTATTATCCCCTTATTTTACCTACGAGTACCTTCTACGTGTAATTACTAAGGTGTGGAAGAATTTTTGGCATTTCAACTTATGAACTTGTGTGTGTGTGTGTGTGTGTGTGTGTGTGTGTGTGGAAATTAATTACCTGCATTTTGGTTAGCAACTGTGGTACTCTGTTAGTGTTTAATGCAAGGAAATTCGTATGATGGAACATATTAAATCTATGTTGAAATGAACTATCAAATCTGGTTTGGGGCGAAGGATTTGCTACTCCGTCACTTTCTTGATCTTTTTGTAAATACGAGAGCATAATTTGACTATACACTATGCATAAATGTGGTATCACAATGGGCTGTTCTGGCATAACTATAGGCCAGCCAATCTAACATAACCTCTCATTTTTCCCTTCAAAGGAAAGTTTAAAGCATTTGATCGATCGATGAATCGACCACTCAAACCAGTAGCGGTTAACGATTGCCCATTTTTCTTTTTTTCTTTTTCAATAAATTGCTTGATTAAGAGGATTAAGTGTAATGCGACCTTAAAGGATTCTTGTAACCCTGATAGTTACAAGCTATCACATAAGCCAATTTTGCTGCGGAAAAGCTTCAAGCTGTCCCTACTTTCTGAGTTGTAACGCAATAGATATCTTTTGCTGCAACTGAGTGATTCGCTGTGTATTAGGATGAGTTCTGGTATTTCCTTGTTACCCTACAAGTGTGGTAATGACCAATGACAAAGCTCTTCATGTGCTCACCTAGTTTACAGTGCTCTGAGAGTAAACCCATAACAATTCTGAGTTTGTTTTTATTAAGCTTAAGAACACAGGCTGCTCTTTTGTAGCTCCAGTAGCTGTGATTGTTTAAGTTTTGGGGGGGGTTTACCCAGTAAGATCCCTTCCTCTCTCTTTAAAGTTTTTTTTATGGTTTGTTTTTCTATAGCTATCAGGGGTTCTATGCTAAAGCTGGTTTTAATCGCTGCGTTCGTTTCCGAGGTGGTCGTCTAGCTCGTTACCACAGATACCTGTGTACCCAGGTATCCAAAATATGATGGCCTTATATGTCTTACCTAATACATATAGCAGTTCCATGCATTCCCATATCAGTATTGGGGAAATCTCTGTGGAATCTTGCAGCTTGACTATCTGAGTAATTTACTATGTTCAGAATTTTACACTCGCGTTCGAGGTTGAACTGTTCACAGAGACGTATGGCAAGAATCTCCGCTTTCGAAAATACTTGGAGTGCTTGTCATAGGCCCCGAGTTATCTGGTTTTTTTATCGTACACTCCTGTACATGTACCCGCTTCTTTATCTGTTCTCGAGCCGTCAGCGTACCACTTTAGTGCGAGTTCTTTATACATTCTCTCTTATTACTACATAAGTATAACTTTGAAGATTTTCTTCAAATTATATTTTTTGTTCATATTATCTCTGGAGACGATGGTTGACCTACCCCTAGTCAGTAGAGTGTTTTCCAGATCTTTGCTGCTAAGGAGTTTCCCCCTGCCAGCTCTTTCCCATACTATACTCATAAGTAACCTTTTAGCGGTCGTTTCTATTACTAGATGTAGAGGCGAAAGGTCTAATAGTCAATCCATGGCTGCCGTGGGATACGTTTTCACAACCTTTTGCGACCAGGCTACTGCACCATAGGTGAGAATGGTACTTAACTCCATGGTATATACGAGTATTCACTTTAGGAGGTTTCCCATGTTTAGTTTCTTTCTGCACACCATGAGTGATTTAGTCGCCTTGCTGACTATTTATCTAAACGTTTTTTCCATATTTTTTTCCAGAATTTTGAATCTAATGTTATTTCTAGATATTTGACTTCCTGTGTAACATTTAACTATCGCATAATTAACCTTTTTCGCTTTTAACATATGCTTCTCCATAGTTAATTTAGCTTCATTCCATAAGAAGTTATATTGATATCTACAATGCCTAGAAGTATGCAATGGCAAAAGTGAAAAAATAATAACATAATTTTTACCAAACTTACTTGCGTGCATTCATATTCCACAAGATAACTTGTGAAAATATCGCTTACATTAGTACTAGATTTAAGATAAATCAAATTTATATTATCAAAAATTTCAAAACCACTTTTCGTAGTCAAATCCCAGTCAACTTTCAGTTTTCAAATTTCTTATAGGTGCCCTACTACACCTTGCGGAATATCAATTGCTATGAAAGCATTTAAAATTGAGAGTGAAGGAACAAGCGATAACGCGCGCTTGTTCAAAAAGTTAATTGCGAAATGCCTGAAGTCATCAAAACTTTACTTTCCACACGGCGGAAATTATAGTTTCGTGCATTTTGATTGCGATTTGATTGAAGTATTTAGTTGTTGCACAGCGAATAGCGAACAGCGAACCGAGCGGAGCTTGCACATTGCCAACACACTTGGAGTGAACTCGATTGAGTTATTGAGTAACTACATACATATATATTTTCAAGTAAGCTAGCAGTTAGGTTAGCATGGATGTAGAGCTAAATATTTACGCGAACGTATGCACTTACATATGTATGTACTATAGGTACTCTAAATTGCAGGACCTTATTTGCTGCATATGCCATGCACACATCCATGCACACATCCATGCACACATACGACTACATAGCTACATGCATATGAAAATCAACTGAAAGCCAGCATTACTTAACGAATGCCACGTCACTTGCAAATATATTTCTGTGTATCTTCATCAGGTTGGCGTCACAACCCAAAGTATCAAAGGTGCGAACGATATCATCAATGTTGCGTTTGGCATGGCATTTCCTTCCGGTGTGCGCTCGGTTAACAGTGACGACGACAACGACGACAACGACGACAACGACGACAACGACGACGATGACGACGCTGCTCTTACACAGAAGAGTATGCAGCTCCAGTTATTAGTAGCATACAAGATTATGGCATATAAGTAAGTATTGGTGTTGAAGTTAAAGTTGGTTCCCTATCGTTGCTGTTGCTTGTTGAACTGCTGCTGGTAGCTGCTGCTACCAGTTACATACATACATAACTTCTTAGTTTGTAGACATATTTGAGTATGTATGTAAATGAAGTTATTCAACGTTTCACTTTCAGTTTATGTACTGAGTTTATTTCATATTATTATTGGCTTTAAAATGGCAATAACGATTTTACTCTACCATGTGTCAGATACACGCAATGACTGTGACGGAAACATCTTCAATGAGCTGAAGAGCTGAAGCTTCAGCATTGAGTTGAGTTGGTGTGCTGTTGAATTGAGTTGAGTTGTTGATTAATTTGAAGTTTTCAATATGAATATCATTGCATGATTATAATATATTATATTTTCACTTAATTTGAATTTGAAAGATTTTCCAAGGGCACTTGTAGGTATCTTAAATAGACAAATCTATATGTGAACGAATTAGGTAATGAAATGAGTGAGTTTTTGCATATGGAAACATGTTTCAACATAGACCGTGCTCAACACCCGAAAAATTAATTTTTAGAAATATCGAAAAGTTTGGTTTTTGCATTCGAAAATTGCTCATATTTACGCGCAGAGAACAAAACTATGTAACAAAAGGTCTGAACTGTAATAAAATTTTCCAAATACGACCTCCATCCACCTTTCAAACAACATCAATCGGTAAAATCAAACTGAATTAACGGATCAATTAAAACCGGAAGAGGGTCTGAGTTAAATCACGCTCCCCTCACTATGAGTATGTATAGTTTGTTTCTAAGACATTTATCATTTATCCTTGACATTTGTGATGGAGGAGGAGCGGCAGGTTTGATATGAAGAAAATCCCACATAGCTACAAAATGAAATCATGACTTCCGTTTAATCCTTAGTAATGTAAGATATTTTCATTATGTTAAACAAGAGCTGAAATTTCATCTGCATGTACAACTAAACAGAACCTTAAGCTAACCGGCAGACGTCTGCACCCACGTTCGATTCTTTGCAGCCCAACAAGCCAACAAAAGGATAACATTAAGAATTTATGGCTTCTTCCTGTCAACAACTAGTCGTATTTAAAGCAACTATGGCAACAGCACAATGCCAGCAATATGATGAAAACTAAGTTGGAGGGAGGATTCTTCAGTTGTAGACAATGTGCAATTGAACTGAAATCTGAACGTTGTCATAGATTCCGCATCATGTATTCCGGGACATAGCGCAAAGCAAAGCAAAGGAAAGCAAAGGAAAGCAAAGAAGCAGTATGGCAAGTGGAGAGTGGAAAATAATCAGTCAATATTGACAACTACTTACTGCCACTTCCGGTAACTGAGAGTCATTCTATGCTTCTCACTTTACTGCTAACTTTCTTCAATGCACGCGTTGCATATAATTCACCATCATCATCATCATCATCGCTAACATCAGCTTTATTTCTAATGGCACCGCCACGTGACCATATCGCACACGTCACATCTAACATGGAGGATGGGATGAGTTAGTGGAGGAGTGCAAAATTTAGATGAGGGTAGCAAATTCGTGGAACTCGCACTCAATTCATAACAGCAACAAACAACAGCATTCACATCAAATACATTTGAAATTTAATTGAGATGAAATAAGCTGACGTCAATATCTTCTCGCATTCAACTTATGAAATTTTTGTTACTTTCTATGAGATTTTGTTAAATTCAAATTAAAATTTTCCAGAAACAAAATGCTGATGTGGGCTGCTTTTGTTTGTTTGTTTTTGGGCGTGTGTGAGTTTGTGTGAGTGTGTGTGTGTGCGAGTGTGTTTTGTCTGTGCCTTCAGGGTTGATTTGGTTTGGTTTGATTTATCCACATTATGGTCGCTTTTGTTGTTATCTCATGGATGATGCAGTCAGTCAGTCAGTCAGTCAGTCAGTCAGTTATTCAGTAAGCCCCTCGATATTTCTTTTTATGCATTGGGCGTACTTTGGTTCATTTTGTTTTTCCCGTCAACGTTTGCTTATGCAAATTGAATGCTAAAAGGCGTAACTGTTAAATATTTACTCATTATAAGCGAAAGTGGTGATATTGTAAAAATATAGTCAAATATGTTGGAACACACGCAGTACACATTTGCTGACTATGCCGCTGGGAATTTTTTCACGAACGATGTTTTCTTTTTAGATTTAGAAATCTATAAAACTCTGAAAGGAAATATGTGAGATTTTTGTTTGTTTTTTTTTGTTTAAATGACATGCTTGTTGATAAGAGCGCAGTTTATAGTCCCATTTGATAAAGCTTTTTCTTTGGGGAGTAGTAATAATTGAACGTTGCCTCTTAGGTAAAGGTAAGCGAGAATGCACTGGATTTTGTCGGAACTAAGTAAATTTAAATATAGGTAAGGGTTTTACAACCATATTAAAAGCCGGGATAATGTCGACATTATAGACATTTCAAAACGCATATAAAGGCGACTCTAAGAAAATGTGTCGGAAACTACTAAGTTAACCCTTTCGACAAGTTTTTCTCTTTTCTAAGTCCCTGAATATAAGTATTTTCATTTCCTTCAGTTTATCTTCATCATCGTCACGTACCACCAGCAAGACTCGTACTGATACTAAAGTATTTTAAATTATTTTAAGAATTTTCGTTTTCAAAGTGTATAATGCAAAATTATGGAAAACAAGGAAATTTAATAAATTGGTGTTTGATTTGATTTTAAAACGAAAGTCAACTATATGACCAAATGAGACGTAGGAAAGTACTACTGTGGGCAAAAAGTAGTAAGACTTTGTTCATAATTTCAAATTTTTTTGTTCATTCTTCCAAATCTATTTCATCCCCTTCAAAGTAATCCCCTCCCCCCCCCGGACCCAATACACTTGTGCCAACGTTTTTTCCAATTCTCGAAACAGTTGTTAAAGTCAATTTCCGGAATAGCCTTCAATGCGCTTAGCGATTCATGTTTAATGTCTTGAGACAATTGACTCAAAACGGTGTCCACGAAGCTGTTTTTTGAGTTTAGAAAATAGCCAAAAGTCACACGGTGCTAAGTCAGGCGAATAGGGTGGTAGGGTGGTTGCGGAACGATATCAGTCGAATTTTTGGCAAAATGGTCTCGTAAAACCAATGCAGTGTGAGTGTGATTTTGGAACCAATCGTGCATTCACTCTTCTTAGGCCCAAATTATGTTTTAAAATGGTTTTCACTGATCCTTCCGATATTCCAACGATGCCAGTAAGGCATCAGTCTCTGACTGTTAATCGTCGATTCTCGAGCACCAATTCCTTGATTTTATTGACGTGTTGATCATCAGTTGATGTTGATGGCCGTCCTGGACGTGGTTCGTCAACGCGTTCTCGACCATCTTTGAACAATTTGTACCAATCAAAAACACTTGCTCGCGACATACAATTATCACCGAAGGCCTTTTGCAACATTCTGAACGTTTCGGCAGTGAATAATTTCACTCATTGTGAAAATCGCCGAATGAACTTTTTGTACTTCAGAAAGACAAGCGTATACTAAACACTAATGATTATTTTGATGTGACATTTGGCACAGATATCACCGACCGTCATACCAACCTAAAAAAATAATATTTTGATGAATGGGTTTCCGCGCGAAATTTAAATTAAAAAGTCTTACTAACTTTTGCCCACAGTAGTAAACGCAAATTAAAACTATAAAACCTTATTTTTGAATCAAACTGGGTATTTTTTTTTGAAGGTTCATCAATACCATTTATGTATGGAAAATGATATCACTCAAATGTTCACCACGGCTAGTTTTACATAAATCGATTCGATGGTCAAAAATTTTTATGACATCTTCCAATAGGGACATTTGTATGGCATTTATCTCGGTAATGATGTTGTTGTTGAATGGAAGGAATATTGACAGGTGAGAGGAAGAAGGAGGGAGAATGAGAGAGTGAATGTGATCACACAGGACACCGATAAAGAGTTAGGCAGCCGTTGTGGCAAGTGTTATGCCTTTACCACAATGAAATTCTGTTTATCAGTGTCGACTATAACCGCATGTAGCGCCAAAGGCCAAGCTTTTCGCATCCACTCATGTTGTGCGTGTTATATTTGTACATGAATGAAAGGTACCTACAGTTTAATGCCAAATACGAACGGCGAAGTGAAAAGCTTTTCATGGGCAATTTTTGCACGTGTAGGTTTGTCATTGCCTGCCACGAGGTGGTGCCGTGTATAAATTTTGTTGTTGTTGCTTTTTGCTTTTTATTTTTTTTATTTTGCCGTTGCCGAGATTCGAACCCCTGACGCTCCGCGTAACAGTCCAACGCACTACCGCTACGCTACAGCGACCACATTGCATTATATAATCGCGAAACTTGCACTGGAATATGATACTTTCGAGAAGGAACCAACAACAGATCCCAGTAATTTTTGATATTAGAAACAGTTGCTCCTCTCCTCTTCGCTCCGTCAAATGCTTTCAAGCCAAGAGATGTAAATAATTTGGACACTGAAACGCAGACTGCAAATACTTCTCCATGGAAACCATAAGAATCCTTTAGATATTGCAAAAGAAGAAAAGGAATCTAAGGCAGCACTGTTTATAGAAAAATCTGCACATGTGTGCAACGAATATGGTAACTCTTTTACTTGAAGTGTTTCTGGAAGAAAAGATGTAGGTGAACAAAAATCATTTAATTAAAATTTTTTTCTTCTTCTTATGCACATATATATTTAGATACTTTTTAAGTGAAACTTCTTACGGGAGTTTATTGTAATCTGGATCAGCTACCTTTTGTGTGAGGAATTATTTTATTATTTTTAGCTCACTGGACACAACAAAAAATTACAAACAAACTCATTCTCTCTCAAAGTGAAGTGAGCGGAGACTAACCTGTTCAGTAACAGGTGTTACTACGGGCTCAGTAGGCAATTGAGAAGTAGAGCCCTCTCTCGACCGTCGAAAATAACGCTCTATAAGTCCCTCATCCTTCCCGTCCTAATGTATGGCGCAGAGACGTGGACATTGACCATCAATGATGAGAGGCTGTTATGAGCGTTCGAGAGGAAGATACTCCGTAAGATCTACGATCTAGTATGCGTGGACGACGTGTATCGAATAAGATGGAACGATGAGCTGTATGAGTTGTACGCCGACACTGACATAGTCAAGCGTGTTTTATTCGAACCACGTTGGAGGAACACGCAGAAGGGGACGTCCTAATCTCCGTTGGAAAGACCAGGTGCAACGCAACCTGACTGCACTTGGCCTTATCAACTGGCGCCAGCGCGCGCATAGTAGAGGCGACTGGCGAAGCTTTGTAGATTCGGCCAAGACCGATCATCGGTTGTAGTGCCAGTTAAGTAAGTAAGTAGAATGAAATAATTATTTATTCAAATAAATTCCAGCCGAGAGGCCCAATTTTCGACCACTTTTTGCAGCAATTGGGGCCCGGCCGTATGTCAGTAATAACGCGCCGAATATTCTCTTCCAAGGTGTCAATCGTCTCGGGCTTATCTGCGTAGACAAGCGACTTCACATAACCCCACAAAAAATAGTCCAGCGGTGTTAAATCGCACGATCTTGGAAGCCATGCCACAGGCCCACGACGCAAGATAATGCGATCTCCAAAAAAAAAATTTTATGAAAATTAAATTTGAATTTCTTAATTGAAACATCCCCCTCCTCCACCCCCTAGAAAAATTTTAGTTCCGGCCTTGAGTATCAGTACTAGTAGAAATACATACACTTTTATACTCAAGAGATAAGAAAAATTATAATTTTGTATATCATAAGTAAAATGTTTAAATTATGCGTAACTATTTACATACATACTCACATACGAAATTAAATGTTTCCAAATCCGATTCTGAAATTACTGTATGATATTACTTAATTGAACGCAACAACAATGCGTAGTCGTATTCATATGAATCAGTCCATTTCTAAATCTTCACATATTACAACAAGTAAATTTTTTTCGGAGATAGGTAAGTAAAACTTTTTTATTGAAAAGTAAGAATCTAAATAATTTTTTGGGAGATTCTCCCAGGGCCCACAGTTTTATGGGGGGCTCGTGCCAGTTAGACTTCAGTTGCAATAATAAAACATTAATTTTGATTAACAAAACATAAAAAGTGTTAAAGGGAAAAGTAGAAAAGTACTTACATTTTCCCCCTTTTTATACGGGAATCTGCTTACATTGATATTTTTTAC
Source organism: Palloptera scutellata (assembly GCA_958295655.1). Lineage (NCBI taxonomy): Eukaryota > Metazoa > Arthropoda > Insecta > Diptera > Pallopteridae > Palloptera > Palloptera scutellata. Next base: position 18,673,549 of record OY282452.1, read on the forward strand.
AATGAATTTCTATAAAATCTATAAACAGTTTAAAGACTGAGCTTTATGTGTAGAGACGCATTGCTAAGTATTATCCTCTTTCCCCCGGGCACGTATTTTCTCCACACGGCCCTGACCACACATGTGTGTTTTTTCTATGGACTCAAACATAATAAGCATATTTTGAGTATATAGACTAAAGCCACAACCTTTGGAATTTTAGAGTAAGCATTCTTGGATATCTGAAAATGGTGGAATTGCCCAAAAATTTAATTTGGAATTTTAGAGTTAGCATTCTTGGATATCTGAAAATGGTGGAATTGCCCAAAAATGTAACATGTTAAGTTTATTTAAGAAGAAGTGACTAACCCATATCGACTATATAGACATTTCTTTCTGCTGCAACCATTAGTGGCATTTCATTAACTAGAATTCGCTAAAATAAAAACACAAGATTTTTCACAAACTAATAAAAAAAAAACATTTATTTGTATTTACTTAATCATTTTCTATACTAAGGAATCCACTGCTTACTAGCTTAATTTGAAATGTTAATTGAAAATTCAACAGGAATTTGTGAAAGAGATATTTTAATAGAAACTTGAATATTTTGGAATTTAAAGGCAGTAGCTAGAAGTTAGCCCTCCTCTTCAGAATCGTAATCCACGTTTCCAGAATCATTTCCTTCAGTATCATAATCTTCGCTCTCAGTTCCTCCTCTACAGGATCAGTATCAGTATCAGTTCTTACATGAGATGGCCTATTAGGATTCCGCACCAAAAATTCTTCATTATCGCTTTCATCGTCTTCATCTTCGATGTTTTCACGTATCTTAGTAAACCTTTTCGGCCAAACACCCGCCTTTGTATACTCTTCCATGTACTCCGGTATAAGTATTTTGCAGATTTCCGCCTTCACTTTGTGGCCCTCAACAATGGGTTCGACCAGAAGGTAATCGCCACTTTTTACCCAAATAGTATAGCGAAATTTATTAGGCATTGATACCAGAAAATTCTCTGCCTCGCCATCGGCTTCAACTTCATACAAATTACTGCCACATTTATTTACTATACGCACAATTTGTTGATTATCCTTTGGCAGCTCAAATTTATCCTCAAACATTTCCTGCAAAACGCGTTTGTGTCTTATACCTCGCGGCATTATCGTTTAGTTTTTGCAGAAATTATTAATTAAAGTTATCTTAATAAAGTTAAAATTACGTTTTCTGGTTTTCAAGAGTTTAGCTGAATTGTAAGTGCACGCTTCAAACGAAGTTATGTTACTGAAATGCAGAAACTGCCACGATCAACGATCCTGTTTCAGAAAAAGGATAACAATGTTGATGTTTGTCATTTCAGCTGTGAAATTGCGTTGTGCATGGAACACAGCCTGTTTCAAATGCAATAATAAAAACATTAGGGGTATTCATGCTGTCATGCTTCATTTGATATTTCACTGCAGAAGTTTTAGTTTCTACAATTCACGATCTGGAGTATTTGTAGTATTTTTCTAAAAGGTATAAAATTTTTACTACCGATTGTGAACGCGCTGTTATTTTGAATTTGAATTTTTTTATTTGTGATATTTGTTGTATATTTAGCACAAGAAGAACATAGAAAACTCCATGTTTATCATAAGATTATTTGCAATGAATTTGAAGTGCAAAAAGCCATTTCAACTATTTTATTGCCAAAGATATGTGAAAAAATGGATCAAGATTAATTGATTTTAAAGAAGAACGTAAAGCTATTTCATTCATTAATCATTACCCCTTGTCTTCCTTGTCTACATTAATGATCTTCTGTCATAGACGAAGAATCCCATTTACTCGTTTGCAGATGACAGCACCTGTTCAAAACGCCCTAACTCTTTTGAGATTGAGAATTATAAATGACTAACTCAATAAACTCACTTCGCCGTTCGGATTCGGCATTAAACTGTAGGTCCCTTCCATTCATGTACAAATATAACACGCACAACATGAGTGGATGCGAAAAGCTCGGCCTAGGCCCTCCATGGGCTGTTGTGCCATTAAAAGTAAGTAAGTAAGTAACTGAATAAAGATCTCCAGTCAATATCCGAGTGGCGTCTCACGAATTGAGTTGAGTTCATTACGCGTAAGACCCAATGTTGCCTGTTAGCTCACAAATGAGTTTCCAAGTCCCCCGTTAACCCCTTAGATATGGGTGGGGTTGCTATTGCGGGGACAGCTACTCTTGATGTTCTGGGTATGTCCATCCAATGTGATGTTCGTTGGAATAAGCAAATTTTTTGTTTCTACGTGTCGAAAGAAGTAGCCAATTGTCTTGGCTTTCTTAGGCGTTATAAAAAATATATCACTCCGACTCATCCCCGCATGATCTACAATAATTATATACGTCCTAAATTGGAGCACCTATGGGCTGGAGCTTCACGAACACAACTTGAGCTCCTGGACCGTATCCAACATCGAGCGCTAAAGCTAATAGGAGACAGTAGAGTTTTCAGTTCTATTGACTCCTTGGAACATCGTCGAAACGTGGTTTGCGTCTCTCTGTTTTACCGTTACTTTCACGGTAGATGTCCTGCTGAGACACGCAAACTGATGCCGCCAGTTCATGTGTTTACCAGAACTACACGATCAGCAAGCAGAACGATCACGCCTTCCACGTAGATTCCACTATCTGACCCAACTACCGTGGAATAAGACTTCTTAATATCGCATATAAGGTTCTTAATATCGCATATAAGGTTCTTAATATCTCACCAAGGTTATCGCCCCAAGCTATAATTTCTTTTTTGGGAGTATTTTAAATAATATTTGATACTTAGTTCATAAATCTGATATTTGCTTTTTATCCAGAACAAGTTTTTCTAGATGAAACCGCTGTTAAACTGTAGGTCAACGTGGTATCACAATCACCAAAGGACAGTCACTTTAATCTAATCTATCTAATGTGAGTTACAAGATTGTTTTTTGATCTCTTATGGTACATGTTCAGATTACAATTAGCTAAACAAAACCAACGAAAAACCAATGTCACATGTTTAGTTTTTCTTCCAATGCGCCTGTTTTTCGTTCAAGTATATTTCCATAGTTATCGGAATTAGTACTACTACTGTGGGCAAAAGTTAGTAAGACTTTTTAATTTAAATTTCGCGCGGAAACCCATTCATCAAAATATTAATTTTTTTAAGGTTGGTATGACTGTCGGTGATATCTGTGCCAAATGTCACATCAAAATAATCATTAGTGTTTAGTATACGCTTGTCTTTCTGAAGTACAAAAAGTGCATTCGGCGATTTTCACTATGAGTGAAATTATTCAACAAAGAAGTTCCATTAAATTTTGTGTGCGAAATCAAATTTCTGGTGCCGAAACGTTCAGAATGTTGCAAAAGGCCTTCGGTGATAATTGTATGTCGCGAGCAAGTGTTTTTGATTGGTACAAATTGTTCAAAGATGGTCGAGAACGCGTTGACGACGAACCACGTCCAGGACGGCCATCAGCATCAACTGATGATCAACACGTCAATAAAATCAAGGAATTGGTGCTCGAGAATCGACGATTAACAGTCAGAGACTGATGCCTTACTGGCATCGTTGGAATATCGGAAGGATCAGTGAAAACCATTTTAAAACATAATTTGGGCCTAAGAAGAGTGAATGCACGATTGGTTCCAAAATCACACTCACCCTGCATTGGTTTTACGAGACCATTTTGCCAAAAATTCGACTGATATCGTTCCGCAACCACCCTATTCGCCTGACTGTGTGATTAGCACCGTGTGACTTTTAACTATTTTCTAAACTCAAAAAACCGCTTCGTGGACACCGTTTTGAGTCAATTGAAGACATTAAACATGAATCCTAAGCGCATTGAAGGCTATTCCGGAAATTGACTTTAACAACTGTTTCGAGAATTGGAAAAAACGTTGGCACAAGTGTATTGGGTCCGGGGAGGGGGGGGGGGGATTACTTTGAAGGGGACAAAATAGATTTGGAAGAATGAGTAAAAAAATTTGAAATTATGAACAAAGTCTAACTAACTTTTGCCCACAGTAGTATGTCAGCCATTCCGAGGTGGCAAGTGCAAAACTGGACACAATTGAATTGAAGCACCATCCTTATCTCATATACAGAGTCCTGAAGAACCCTTCTTGAGCAGAGGTCGAAAATCTTGTAACTGAAGTACTCAGCAAATAAATAAGTATATATGTAAATAAATGTTTTGAAAACTCAATAATTAAGCAGAAAACATAAAGTACAGTTGTGATGTTTTCACAAGAAGCACAACAACACATTTCTTCCTCTAGTTGTATGTATATTTTTAAAGATATTTCATTTGAATTTTTATGTTCTCTTTCTTTTCGTATTGTGATTTCTTGATTTCTTTAAAAACAAGAACACTTTGTTGTACTTGTTTCGCTTCGATTAAACAAAAGCGCTTATCATCATTAAGGCGTGGAGAACAACACATAACAGAACAGAACAGAACAGACCAGCAATACACAATGTTTGCCGGCTTGAGGCAATATTACAGCGCGTAATTCATATCAGTAGCTAACTGAGATATCCAAGTGTGAAGACCGACTATAAAAACGGATATAAAAATTATATAGTACCATATAATCGTCTAGGAATTTCTCATTCAACTGCGGCGAAAACATAAAATTTTTTTATTTTTTTGTTATTTTCATCATTACGTTTTTTAAATTTGTGGAAAATGCTAACATTCTGTAGTATTCTCAAATGCTATTATGGACTATTATTGCTGCTGTATCTATGTATTAGTTTTCTCAGTCCGGTTGACAGTTCACGATCATCGACGAGATTGCTACGGCCACGGTGCACGCTACCAGAAATACGGCCGCATTATTTGTATGCTGCGCGTCGTAACAACCTGATCCTGAGAGTGTTCTGTTCCAAAGGCTACACCCTACAGGGGCAACGTGCTCTGACCTGTGCCAATGGCAAGTGGCTGGGGGAAAAGCCGGTGTGTGCAAGTAAGTACTTAGTATGGGAACGAAGTTTTCCTATTCCTTGATTGGGAATCACATACAGAAAGATTTCTTAAAAGTTTCGCATTAATTGAATTTATTTTTAACTTGATTTAATTTTAGCGAAATTGATAAAACTTATCGTTTTTAAATTACAAAAAAAAAAAATATTCTTCTTCTTCCCTTTAATGGCACATGGCGGGCCTCGGTCGATTGTAACACACTGCAGTCATGTTGTGTGCGAGTCCTACAGTTGTTTACCAGTTTACCAAACGGCAAGCTTAAATGCCTTTGTTAGGCAATTTTTACTCTTGTAGGTCTGTGAAAAGATCGGCCTAGGCCCTCCTTGGCCTGTTGTTCCATTAAAAGTAAAGAAGAATAAGGTTTGCCATTAAGTTTGCCTGCCAAGAGGTGGTACCTTGTAGGAATAGTTTATTTTTGTTTTCTACTTTTGATTTTTGACTATACCATCCAGAACCAAAACCCGGGCACTCTGCCTAGCAGGGTACCAACTTTACCAACAACATCCTACAACACGAGATGAACATACTCTCACTTACGAGTACACACCCATTTACTTATTTTTCAAATACCTCCATAGAAAGTGGCTGTCTGAAACCAGATGACCCTGAATTTGGAGAAGTTATAATTAATCACGGATTGAAGGCTACACTTTTCTGTGCGGACAGTCACAAATTAGCAGGCAATCGTTATTCATACTGCAATGGCACGCACTGGGATCGTCCCATGGGAAATTGTCGTGGTGAGTCGCAAGAAAAAATTCAACTTTTACGATTGAAAATTATTAGCATAAATAATGTCGATATTATCAATAGTGTCGACTTTATTTAAAACTAATTTCAAACGAAATTATCGATATCTATTCATCAGATTGTGAATCTCTTATTTACTACATACATTAAGATTCGTTTCTCCCAAGAAAGTCGATAATGTCGGCATTATCTCACCTATTTTAATTTCTATCAACCTCATCTGCCTCTAGAACGTTCAACTAATATTCAACATGAATGCGATTTCGAGACCGAAGATCTTTGCGGCTGGGTTTTCGAACAAAGCGATGACAACGAATGGAAGCGAACAATGGCTGCAAATATTTTCACATCATTCCATACGGGACCGCAGCATGATCACACGACAATGTCAGCCAGCGGCGGTCATTATATGCTAATGGAAAGTTATGGCAATCGTCCGGAACCTATAGCGCTGACGTCACCCATTTACGAGCGTGCACTGAGTTTAAAGACCGCTTGCTGTTTCCGCTTTTATTATTTCATGTACGGAACTGGTGTAGGAAATTTGTATGTGTTTGTAAAGCCGATATCAATTTCACAAGCAGACATGCTGGCGAAAAAAGAAGAGTGAGTGTGTATTGTGTTTTCATATTTTTACGAGTGCTTAAAGATCTCATCTCCCTCGATCTCTCTCTCTCTCTGTCTCTCTGTCTCTCTCTCTCTCTCTCTCTTTGTCTCTCATTCTCGTTCTCTTTTTCGTTGATTTAGTTATATGAAGTTCAACAAAACTGGCAACCAGAATAATCTGTGGAACGAGGCACATTTCAGTATTGATGAAATGCATGAAAATTTTCAAATTGTGTTCGTCGCCACTGGTGGCAGAGTACATTTAAGCGATATAGCTGTCGATGATGTAAAACTAATGACTGGCGCTGAGTGCCTAGCTTTAGATAAGCATGAAGAGGAGAGTAATGAAAGTGCCGAAATTGAAGAGAGAGCCACTGGTATGTGGATTTCATTTTCAAACACGATCAATGAAAAATTAGTTATGTAACATTTCTATATTTTGTTTTCGATAGAGGCCGCTTATTTTGATACACAAACGTGTGTAGCGCGTTGCTCGCAAAAGAGCGAACAGAGAGTAGTGATAATACTGAACGGCACCAGGCAGATAATGGGACTTTGTAGCTGTCACGATGAATGCGCTGAAGAGGATAATTGCTGTCCGGACTACAGGAGCGTTTGTGTGAATGGTAAAATTAGCATCAAAGTGCAAAGTGGGCAAATGTGTTTTTTTGTTTGTTTTGAATTAAGCTTAAAGAAATATCTTCTTCTTGCTATTTAATGACACAACGGGCCATCGAGGGTCTTGGATGAACTTAATGAACTGCAGTCATGTGGGAGTCATGAGGGAGCCCTACTGTTTAGTAACATTGGTTATAATTCCTGAGATAACGGTATTTTGAATGTTTTCCTTGACTGGGCCCGGCTGGGAAACGATTTAAAACGTAATATATACATCAGTGGTTTTGATAGGGGTTGGATGAAAGAGATTTATCTTCCCCCTTGGGATAATATTTTCATATTTATCGACTTTGCGTGGAACAATAAAACATATGTATCTGGCGCATTTCAGAAACCTATCTACGTCACAGGTATACATAATTTGTATACAGAATTTGACAAGGTGTCGTATTCAGTGTCGAATCCTCTCAATTGTTGTAAATTCTCTAATTTTGCTTATAAAATTTTACGACATTATGATAATACGATAATAAGTACTACGTATATGACATGATACGACCACCTTGTGAATCAACTAAATTTTTATAAGATACAACAGAACAGTTCTTCTTCTGCTATTCTCTTTTAATGTAACAACAGCTTATGGAGGATCTAGGCCGAACTTTTCACATCCACTCTTTATAATGTTTGGACTTGAGTAGAAGGGTCCTACAGAACAATTTACAATCCATTTTAAGATTTTTCAAAACATTTTCTAAATGTGTTTCTGAGCAAACTTTGCTAAAATTTTACTATTTTTCGATACCGTTATCATGAAAACTCTATCCACTCTGGCAAAACTGTTGACAAAATTGAATTTCTTCTCTAGATAAGATCAGCTATTAAAACTTTACCGAAAAAAAATATTGTAAAGTCGTGAATAGTCTCCAGATAACTACTAAAAAAAAACTCAATATTGTATTATACCACAACTTTTTTTAGAATTATTTTCCGAATCAACTTTAGTGGATACGTATACAACGGCAAATGATTGGACAGATCTTTCGCCCACAACGACATATACAACAGTTAATGCAAGTGCTTCATCCAAAGCCGCAACAACAACAACAACAACAACAACAACAACTTCTACTACTACAACAACAACAACAACAACAACACGAAAACCCACAACAACAACAACAACCACACCACAACCAACAACCACAACTACTACACCAAAGCCGACAACAACCACTTCTACCACTACTACCACAACCACCACTACGACTACACCCAAGCCTACTACAACTACTACAACCACACCTAAAACTACACCTAGGACTACACCTAGGACTACAACTAGGACTACACCTAAAACCACAACACCTAGACGTAAAACAGCTAGTAGTACTACAACAACCACAACTACACCTATGCCGACAACAACAACTGCGACTTCAACAACAACAACAGCCACAACACCAACCCGATTAATAGATATCATAGTTACAAGGATACCAGGTAATTAAAATAATAAAAACAATATTAAACAACGACCTTCCACAGCGGTGACCTATAAATCTAACTTAATATTAATAAATGATTTCACAAAAATGTTGCACATCCTTAATTTCCAGCTATAATTAGCCAAGATAATACCACGTGGATATGGAAAGCAGAATCAGTCGACAATAGCAATTCGCCAGAGCAAATCAAAAATAATGGCGGAATAATTGCGATGATCTGTTTTATGGTGGTGATTGCAATTTTAATCATACTGGGGGCATTTTCGTATCGCTATAAAATTCCCATTGCGAACTTTCTGAAGGCGTACAGCGGCGTTGGGCGCGGCGACGAGGAGAGCACGTCAATTGTGGCCAATTTCAGTCAGAAGAAAAATAGAAATGGCACAGCAGACGAAACGAGTACGAGCACAATTTCCCTAGCATCAAGCGTTGATAGGAAAGTCAAGAAGATAAAGCCAAAGTCGCAGCAGCAGCCAACATCGAAATCAAAGACCACATCATCAAATTATGCCAGGGAACATAACGCGGAAAACGAGACATTCAATTATTATAATGATCGTGACGATATGGCGTTATTGTAACTAATTAAGTATGGATGAGACTAAATATAATATGTACAATACTTATACAATAATCAGAATTATGCTTTAAAACTAAATAAATTAAGTATAATCTCATTAATATTTAAAAAAAAATGTTCATTACAATTTCCTTTTTTGGGCATGTATTCTGAGTACTTTTGATACGCACGATAGCCACCGTTAGATATTAGAGTTAAAGAAGTATAAGCCCTAATGTACTTAGTAGATGTTAATGGGTTAAGAGTGCAGCGATTTGTTAGTATTATTGTATGTAGCTCTATTCTTAGAGCGGGATTAGGAAAGCCCATAGGGAGTTCGAGGAAATTTACATAGAGCTCACGAACTCTCTCGATGAAGAGGGGGAGTAAACTACTGGCCACCTTCATTTACAATTGCCCAGCACTTGGCACACGTGAACTAGCATCCCTAAGTGACTTCGAATATAAAATAGTTCGACTCTCCTTCAGTTGAATATGCTGGCATCAAGGATTCTGTATTTTCGTCTTTCTTTTAATGGCACAGCAGCCCATGGAGGGTCTGGGTCGAGCTTTTCGCACCCACTCATGTTGTGCGTGTTATAAAGGGTTATTTTTTTACTACTTGGTTTTTGACGTTTATATGTCTGAAAGTTCATGCGTGATTCTTGACATGTGTCAAAGTAAAAAATGCTCAGTTTGCTTTGTCATTTCATTATGAATAGACTTACGTTTGCACAACGTTTGGGGGTTTATGGTCAGGCGGCATCATTGGGCTGTACTTCTTCAAAGACAATGAAGGCCGCAGCGTTATGATCAATGGAGAAAGCCAGCGTTCGATGATAACAGACTTTTTTTTGCCGAAAATGCAAGAATAGGATTCGGACGACATGTGGCTCCAACGGGACGGTGCCACAATCCACATGCCACACTGCATGCTAAACAATGCATAAATTTAGAGGCAAATTTAGTGAGCAGTTAATCTCACGTTTTGGTGCGGTCAATTGGCCACCAAGATCGTGTGGTTTGAGCCCGTTAGACTATTTTTTGTGGGGCTATGTTAAGTCTCTTATCTATAGGGACAAGCTAAACACGATTGCTGATTTGGAAGTCAACATTGAACGCGTCATTGGTGAGATTCCGGCCTAAATGTATGAAAAAGTGTGTCAAAATTGGACCTTCAGAATGGACTTGAAGCGTAGCCGCAGTCAACATTTAAGTAAATACGGCAGGAATAGATTTATCGTTCCAAATAAAAATATCATTAATTTTTGTAAAATTTATGTATTTTTTTGAATTATCAAAAACCAAGCTCTTACAAAATCATCCAGTTTTATGCCGCATCCGAACAGCGAAGTGAAAAGCTTTTTATAAGAAATATTTACTCTTGTACGATTAGAGATGGTGCTCTGTAGAAAAACAATTTTTTCTACTTTTTGATTTTGCCTGTGCCGAGATTCGAACCCCGTCCAACTCACCACTACTACGCCACAGCGTCCCCTCTGTAGTTTAGTTAACCAATAAAAGTTCAAGAAAAGATTCAAGGATAACTGTGAAAACCGCGTACGTGGTATTACAATGGATCAAACCTAACATAGCCACAGTTCCTGTATTTGCCCATGGTTTTTGTTTCTTCTTATTTTAATCTGAAATTTAAGATGAAAGTTCATTGAATTTGAATTACGACCACATTCTAAGTGAAAGAAAATAAAAATATTTTCTCGGTAGCAAATAAGAATAAAAAGCGTAAATAATCAAATCGCTACGTTGACGTTGTTGCAGTAGTTGTTGATGCGCTAAATGGGGTAACAAAAAATGAAGGGAAATCCTCATGCCACATACGCTTACGTACGTACATGCTGCTGCATACCGGAACAAAGTGTCCAATTTCACCCTGAGGACATTAGCGTATTTAGTAAAAGTATTCTTATATAGCAGAGCAGAGAAAATAAAATAGAAGCAGAAAGGGGGAGAAATTTCAGCTAAAGCAAGCCAAGTGTAGACGTGCACGTGCCACAGCACAATTGCAGTAGTCAACAACTACTTCGCTATATGCTTGTCGTCATCATGAAGTTGAATTTTTCTCACCCTAAAGGCTCAACGAATACACACTCACACACACACAAACACACGCACACACACCATCGTTCGTTATGCTATCCGATGTGATGCTGGCAATTGCTGCTCGTACACTCTTACAAGGGATTTGGGTTGTGATTTAGTGGCTGGTTTACTCTTTTTGGTATTTAAAAAAGAAAAAAAGCAACAAAAATATAAATGTATTAAATCCACCCATTACTATACCACGCTTCTTTGTGGCTGTTATCTCCTTCTCCTGCCCTTAGGTTGGGTATTTAAAAAGGATATTTAAAGGATTCAAGCGAATTCAGCAACATTTTATGCAATTATCTAACAAATTCACAGACATTTATTTGCAAAATAAAAGAAAAATAAAAAAAAGTGTTTGACTAAAACATTTTGTAATTTTATTTGAATTTTTTTTCGTTGCTTCTTTTTATCGTGAATTTGCAATGAAAGTTACAAAAATTTCACAAATTGCACAGTGAGGGAGGACACTACGGTATGTAGAGTGTCTCTGTGCAATTTGGGGAATGTTTAGATTTTAGCTATATTTGAAAATCATTTTCAATGGTTTTCGCTTTTTGTGGTGACTCGATTTTTATACCATTGCAGTATAGTTTAGTGCAAGGACGTCAAAGGGTTTCAAAATTTGAATTGTTCAGTTGTTGAGTGTTGCCATTTGCAATACTTATAAGAAGAAACAAAATAGGAAAGGGGAAAGCAGAAAGCGGATTCGAGTAACAGAAATTAAAGTGATATAAATGTGATATTGAATTTGTCACCCCTTTTTTTCTGCTATTTTGTAGGTCTGCCTGTTTTCTTGCCTGCCACTTTACTTGCTTGCCTTATTTGTTTTTGTTATTTTCTGACTTTCACATCTCAATCATTCTCACACATCATTTGAGGACAAACAAAATTTTTAATTAATTTTCTTGCACTACCAACACCAACAGCATCAATAAAAAAAGGTATAGTATCCCCAAAACAGAAAGAAAATACTTAGGCAGGCACTAGAAAGTGTAAAAACCCAGTGAAAGGTAAATAGGTACATAGTAGCTTCTGAATATTTTACAGAATTCTATTTCTTTGAAAGTGAAAAGAAGAATTTCAATTAATTGGTTCCTTAACAATATCTGGGCCTCATTATGGGCAGTAGTAGCTGTATTCGCTTACCCGCGATTCGCTTTCGTGTTTGATGTTGATAAAATTGAGACATTGAAAGCCAAGTAAAAGTTATGGTACAAAGTTAAGGCACCTGTATAATTAAACTATAATTTCCGATAAGCAGCTCCAAAGCCGTGGAATGACACATGAAACTAGTTTTAACAACATAGAATGGATTTGTGCAGAATTCATCATTTTTAAATGAATTTTAACATAAATAATTTTTAAAATTACTTACTTACTTAGCTGGCGCTACAACCGATGATCGGTCTTGGCCGCCTCCATAAAGCTCCGCCAGTCACTTCTGCTATGCGCGCGCTGGCGCCAGTTGATAAGGCCAAGTGCAGTCAGGTTGCCCTGCACCTGGTCTTTCCAACGGAGATTAGGACGTCCCCTTCTGCGTGTTCCTCCACCGTGGTTCGAATAAAACACCCTCCCCATTCTAGCCGGAGCGCTTTCTTCCATTCGCTCAACATGACCCAGCCAGCGAAGCCGCTGGAGTTTTATACGCTTGACTATGTCAGTGTCGGCGTACAGCTCATACAGCTCATCGTTCCATCTTATTCGATACACGTCGTCCACGCATACTGGACCGTAGATCTTACGGAGTATCTTCCTCTCGAACGCTCCTAACAGCCTCTCATCATTGATGGTCAATGTCCAGGTCTCTGCGCCATACATTAGGACGGGAAGGATGAGGGACTTATAGAGCGTTATTTTCGTTGGTCGAGAGAAGGCTCTAATTCTCAATTGCCTACTGAGTCAATTGCCGTAGTAACACCTGTTGGCAAGAGTTAGTCTCCGCTTGATCTCAAGGCTAACATTATTGTTGGTGTTTATGCTGGATCCTAGATATACGAAATCCTTGACGACTTCAAAAGTGTAGTTGTCAACAGTGACATTTTGTCCAAGACGCCGTGACTCTTTGTTTGTTGACACAAGGTATTTCGTTTTGTCCTCGTATTTGTCCTCCTTTTTATAATTAGTCATACAAAATGTTTTGCTGGGAATTTTTGCAAAACGTATATAGGAAATACAAAAATCCAATTTAATTTATTTTGTGTTTTACCTTTTTTTGTTGAAAAATTTTAATTAATAAGAACTTTGTAACAATCGCGTAATTAGATTGATATTAAATTGAAATTGAGTAATTTTATGTTGTTGGTTTTTAGTATTGAGGTAAAGAAGCAGTAAGAAAACTTCTTCCATTTAAACAGCTTAGAGCTAAATGGTCGCTGTGGCGTAGCGGTAGTGCGTTGGACTATTATTCAGAGTGTCCGGCGATCGAATCTTGGAAAAGGCAAATTCAAAAAGTAGAAAAAACTATTTATCTATACAGCGCCACCTATTGACACATAATGGCAAACCTACAAGAGTAAAAATTGCCAATGAAAAGCTTTTCTTCGCTCTTCGGATTCGGCATATAACTGTAGGTCCCTTCCATTCATGTACAAATACAACATGAGTGTATGCGAAAAGCTCGATCTAGCCTCTCCCCCATTTTCAGGCCCCTTAAGGGCTATTATGCCATTGAAAGAAAAGAAAGAAGAGCTAAATAAAAGGGGTTTGCCTCAAATTAATTCGGAGACGGTTTTTAATTTGCAGGTTCCATAAAAATAGCATTTGGTTGGTTAATTAAGGTAGCTGACCCACATCAGTCCATTTGTAGGTCGCAATTTACTCTGTAGCGCCATTTTAAGATCACTTCCTCACCGAACATTAAATAGATGGTAACTATCCTGTGGACTTTAGGTGTGCTAACCTATTCTTTGTTCTAACTGCCAAGCAATCGGATAAGTTTTCGAGGAAATACCTTCCCAAAAACCTATATATTGTCTTTTCCAAGGCTGGTCATTCACGAGGGAAGTGATTTCTTTTCTCCTATATTTCCATGGGTACCTGCCAGCCAGTGGCCGGTATAAGCTGGCGTTAGCCTAGCAATATCGGTACGATGCCTGTTGATGAACTCGCGAGACCTACCCACATTACCAGAGAGCTTTGTGGTACGCATGGTAACACAGGATGTTATTGATTTCCACCTCCTATTAGTCAGTTGAATATAGTGCAAATACATTCGCCTTTTTACTATCGCAGAGGGACTAATAGTGGTACCCCTAAGGATTTGCCAATAGAAGCCCCTGAGTGCGCTAATTCATCAGCTTTCATATTGCCTTCAATGTTTCTATTACCGGGCACTCAGATGAAAGTTATGCCAGCATGTTGACTTACTCAGTACCTCCCTGCACTCCTTAACTAGCTTTCATGTTATGGTGAGCTTTTATTGTTGCCTGATTGTCGAAAAAAACAACGACTTTGCACATTTCTGTGATATATCTCTCTATTAGTCGACAAGCTTCCCAGAATTTCGGTCTGAAAAACTGTGGCATCATTAGGTAGACGTATAGATTTATTTACTTGAATAAAACCCTGTACCTAACCTGCAGGCTGTGGAAATGGCGATGTCGTATTAGGTTAAACAGCTTTTTACTTTCCATTCTGTTTTTGTAGTGGGAAACCCAACCCTTCAAACCGCTTTTGAAACACAGTTGTGGTATGATGTAATAAGTATGTTCCTCTGAATTAAAAATTTGATATAGTACGTAGCAAATTACGGTGTCCGAAATTGCGTACAGCCCAACAATTGGTCTTCTGAACACGAAGTTTTGTATAGTACCTAGAGTTTTAGTCCCAACAGCTCAACTGTCGGTTGTCTTATGGTCCTATGGCCTTACTATTGAAGTCGATATTTTTGTATATGTCGATATTTTTGTATTCAGGGCCTTCGAAATACAACTACGTTTACATAGCTCCTGAAATGCCTACACACGCTGTATTCTAAACTCTACTGAGTTTCCAAGGAAATGTAGCGCTCTCTTAGACCTGGGCAGTAAACTATTGCACCGTAAGCTAGTATTGGACGAACTATTGGGCATTCTTTGCCAAACAACCTGTTGCACGAATAATATGCCACACACGATTTCCTTACCCGTAAAACTATATTGGTTTTCCGATTTAATTTCGCATCCAACTAAGCCTCCAAGTAGTTATTTGGCCTGAACTGATAGTGTCAGTTGTTGTCCGTTCAAATAAACGGAAGGTTGAAGGTTAAAATTTTGGTCTCAGTGGTTAAATGCATCGTTCGTGGTCGCTGTGGTGTAGTTGGTAGTGCATTAGCTTCCTACGCAGAGTGTCCGGGGTTCAAATATCGGCACAGGTAAATTCAAAAAGTAGGAAAAACAAATCTTTTTTACACTGCAGCTCTTGGTAGGCAAACCTACAAGAGTAAAAATTGCCATGTCGCTTCCATTCATGTACAAATATAGCACGCACAACATGAGTGTATGAAGTGAGTTCGTGGTCGCTGTGGGGTAGTGATAGTTCGTTGGACTGTTACGCAGTGTCCGGGGTTCGACACTCCGCACAGGCAAAATAAAAATAGAAATAAAACATTTTTCTACACAGCACCACCTCTTGGCAGGCAAAGGTACATTTTCCTTGTCCTTCTTATCCCTTTCTTTGGCGCTATATGCGGTCATAGTCGACATTGATAAAATGAAGTTCATTGTGGTAAAGGCTTAAAACTTGCCACAATGGCTGTCTGTATTCCCTCTTTCATTCTCCCTCCTTCTTCCTCTTTCTTCAAATCAACACAATGCTCTGCATTCATAGGGGTACACCCAGTGTTTTGAAAGTAAAATGTATAAAAAAGAGATCGGCCCAGTCCCTCCATGGTCTGTTGTGCCAGTAAAAGAAGAAGAAAGGTGAAAAGCATCAGTCCGGTCTTAACTGAATTTATACTTAGTCCACAACCTCTGAACAAGAAGATATGATTTCTAAAGGGGAACATTTTAATGCAAAACTGAGAAAGAAACGAGCAGTGTAACTCTAAACAGACTGTTTCACATCCGACCTATTACAACTTATATTCGTTTTGGCCCAAATCTCAGCCTGAGAGGAAACTTATTTTCCCGTACATACTTTGTGCTAGTACTTTACTTTACTTTTAATGGCACAACAGCTCGTGGAGGGCTTAGGCCGAGCTTTTCGCATCCACTCATGTTGTGCGTGTTATATTTGTACATGAGTGGAAGGGACCTACAGTTTAATGCCGAATCCGAATCCGAACGGCAAATTGAAAAGCTTTTCATAGCTATTCTTACTCTTGTAGGTTTTCCATTGCCTGCCAAGAGGTGGTACCGTTAATCCTATTTCAACTTTTTGATTTTGCCTGTGCCGAGATTCGAACCCCGGACACTCTGCGTAGCAGTCCAACGCATTACCACTACGCCACAGCGACCACTAGCTAGTCCTCAACGAAAAGAGATGTGAATTGGAAATGAAAATTATTTAAGAAAATAAGGAAATTTTGAATGTTGAAAATTTTTTTTTTCTTCTAAATAAAAAGGGAGCTGAAAGGTATGCAGAAAATATTCTGTTAAGTATAAATGAAAATTTAATTAAATACCTGACAAACTATGACTTGATATTACATAAGTATTATTATTGTATTATATTGTATTGTATGTAGATAAGAAAATGAAATGTTCTTCTAACTATGAGTGCAAAAACCGAAGGTAATGTTTAGATTATTGGAAGATCATTTTAGAATAAGTGTAAACATTCAATTTGAAGAGTACAAAAGCAAAAATAAATTAAAATTGATTATGTTAAAGTCTGCTGTGTACATGTGTGAGTATGTATAGTATGTATGTAAGCATGCCACTGAGTAAGTTTTCACATACAAAATGTAATTTATATGAATTCGAAACTCTTTTGCATATTAAAATCGTATCATTTTTCATTGTTTAGGTAAATGAGCTTTGTGTGTGTTAGTGTGTGTGTGTGTGTGTGAGGGAATTTGTGTGTTCATATTGTATAGTATAAAACAATAATACATTTTAAGGAATTTTCATACCTGAAACACTCAAATAAACTAAACAAATTTATTTTCAAAAATAAAACAACAACAAAAAACACAAACCAAAAAAGATAAGAGAAATTGCATTCTAGTTATTGCATAATAAAATAAATACGGCAACAAACTGAAAAACTGAAAAAGAGTTGAAGTGAAATGCTAAAGAAAGCAAGGTGAACTAGAAAATAAATGGATATATGCAGAGGAGGGTGGTGAATGCAAAACAAAAACAAAGAGAGAGGCACAAAAAAGGTAGGAGTATCAAGGTATTTAAAATTCGAACGTGAAGAGGAACAAAAAAATGAGGGAATATTGGATGTGTGTGTGTAGAAAACCATGTGCATATACACACCCGACACGCATACAGAGACATACGAGTACTTATCTAATCTAATCTAAATATAGGGAGCGTACACGAAAAAAGGGAATGAAATCACAGCCATTGTGGCAAGTGTTAAGCCTTCACCACGATGAACTTCAGTTTTATCAATGTCAACTATGACCGCATGTAGCGTCAAAGGCCAAAAAAAGGTTGCAAACCTAGTAAATGTCAGCATTGCAACGGTAAAATGAACCATTACGAAATATAAAGAGACGCAAAAACAAAAAGGGTAGGGCAACAAGGTATTTAAAATTCGAACGTGAAGAGAAATATAGAAGATATGGTCTAGTGGGCAAAAATCTTGCTGATTTAGTTAAAGCCCTCTTGAAGAGAAGCCCAAATGGATATGTCCGCGTTACTGCTTCCAAACTTGAAACTTCAAAAAATCATGTTCAAAAAATTAAAAAAATAAAGCTCATTTAAAATTATATAAGGTGCAAAAGGTTCCACATAGAGGCGAATAAAAGAAAATTGAACAGAACTCAAGTCAGAAGGATGTAGGAAAATGTTATTTGCAAAATTTAAATGATGCATCATGGAAAGGTTTCAGCAAATGCTTGGACAGCAATTTAACACAGCCCAAGCTAGACGTCAAGTGCGTAAAAAGTACAGAAGACAAAAAAAAAATTCAAATTTCTCAAAACTTTTATGATTTGACAGTCAATTTGGCACTTGTGGAAAAAGGAAGTGAAACTTTTGTTTGTTTGTTTTTGAGTGTTACTGAGCTATAATAAAGCGAAACCTTGAAAAAACAAAAAGCATGCCTAAAAACGAAAAGGAGTTTACAGAAAAATGGAACGAATCAGCCTAGAAGGTCAGTGCTTCAACTGTGCAAGAGATGGTGAAAGGAGTAAGTGGTAAAACGGGAACAATTTTCAGAAATTCAGAAAATTAAATTTTCCGTTTTAGAAGTTATAAACACGACAAACAAAACACAATTATTTTTGAAAAAATAATGAAAAAATTCCTTTTCGGTGGACAAATTTTTTCGTGTACACTCTTTATATAAAGAAAAGGTATTTGTACTATATCGGACATATTATGCATGTATGTATGTAAATGTGAAAACACATACATACACACACACAAACGAGTATGTATGTATGTATATAAATTTAAACACAAAACAGCATCGCATAAATCTTCCATTAAGGTGACATCTCTTGTTGACTAAAGGAGTTGCAGGATAATAAATTGTGAATGTCCTCAAATAAATATTCCGTAAATACATGCTATGCTGCTAGCTATTAGGCTGTTGTAAAGGTAAGCAGACAGCACACAAACACATACATACACACATTCACACCCATACATGTACTCGGTATACCATACACATGCAACTGATAAGAATCTTCAACAATTTCGCACATGACCAATGCACTTAGATTAAAATAAACGCTGACATACATGCAAATCAGATAGGTGTATGTGTGTGTGTGTGTGTGTGTGTGTGTGTGTGTGTGTGTGTGTGTGTGTGTGTGTGTGTGTGTGTGTGTGTGTGCCTGTCTGCGTCAAAGTGTTAGTTGCTATGTCCTTTCACATACATTTGCATAATTTTGTATTGCCGCCTGACTACCTGAGCTGTTGTTGCTGTTAGAATTAAGTAGATATTTCTTTTTTTACTCCGTCGTAGTTGTTATTTTTGATAACGAGCTCCCTCAAGAACAGCTCCCAAGCATACAAACATTTGAACACTTAAATACACACCCAATGAAAAATAATGGAAATTTTAGTAAAAAAACAACACACAAAAAACAAGGAAACATTTGGAGTAATCAATCAAACTATAAAGGTTCAACACCACTTACCGTGTTGGACTTATGCCTTCAATACATGAGTGCTCAAAAACGACCGCTGGAAAAATCTTATTAACCAAATACAAAAAAATAAAACAGATCGACACCCACCATCTATTCGTCGATTACAAAGCCGCCTTCGACAGCACGATTAGGAATCACTTGTATGCCGCAATGTCTGATTTTTGGTATACCTGCAAAGCTCATTCGTCTTTGCGAAATGAGATTGACCGACACCACCAACGCAGTGAAAGCTGGGACAGACCTCTCCGCGCCATTTGATACCAAAGGAAGTATCAGACAAGGTGACTGACTCCCTATCATGCAACTTCTTTAACCTTAAGCTAGAGAAAATAATTCGAGCTGCGAACATCGACATCTCTGGCACTATTTTCTACAAGAGTGTGCTAGCATACGCTGATGATATTGACATCATTGGCGCCAACGCTCGAGCTGTCAGTGCAGCATTCTCCAACCTGGAAAGGGAGTTTCGTCGGAAGGTCTAGTGGTAAATGTGGTCTAGTGGTCTTGGACAAAATGTTTCTGTCGACAATTATACTTCTGAAATCGTCAAGGATTTCGTTTAATTAGGATCTAGCTTAAACACCAACAATAATGTCAGCCTTGAGATCAAGCGAAGATTATCATTATCATCTTGCCAGCTCAGTAGGCAATTGAGAAGCAGAGCCTTCTCTTGACCGACGTCGAGAGAAGTTCCGTCCTAAAATATGGCACCGAGACGTGGACATTGACCATCAATGATGAGAGTTTGTAAGAAGCGTTCGAGAGGAAGATACTCCGTAATATCTACGGTCCAGTATGCGTGGACGACGTGTATCGAATAAGATGGAACAATGACATAGTCAAACGTATAAAAATTCAGCGACTTCGCTGGCTGGGTCATGTTGAGCGAATGGAAGAAAGCGCTCCGGCTAGAAGTGTGTTAAATTCGAGCCACGGTGGAGGAACACGCAGAAGGGGACGTCCTAATATCCGTTGATAAGCCCAAAGCATAGAATAGCAGGGGCGACTGACGAAGCTTTATAGAAGCGGTCAAGACCGATCACCGATTGTAGTGCTACCTAAGTAAGTAAGTAAGTTATCTTAAAATTGAGCCTAACATTACTCAATGAGTGTAAGGCACCCAACATAAAAACGCCTACTTTCTTGTATTAAATGTTTTTTGTTTATGCTATCCTCTTTGCAGAGAATTCTTTATAGTTAAAAACAAAAGCAGCAGAAAAATACGAGTAGAACGAACAAACGTTCAACGGAAATAGTAGCAGCGATAAGGATAAGCGTTAGCGTTAGGCCACAGGTGAATTGAGAATTGAGTGTACGAGGATTTTGCTCAACTATGCAATATGCTGGTGTTGGTGTTTAGCTGATGGTTGACGACCAACCGACGACTGGATTATGTATATATGTACACGGGTTTTTTGTGTGTGAATGTGTGTGCATGTGTGTGTGCAGTGTCCGGCAATGATGATGAAGAGAGCACATTTAATATGAGTGAAGAACAACAGAGCAACTTTATGGTGCAACATGGTGGAGTGGCACAAATTCCTTTCAAATGTGTGCTGCGACAATAAATTAATGCGATTTATTGCTGCGATAAGTGTTGCAATGCTCTACACCGCTCCGCTTCGCTCTACACGTGCATTTTGTTTTGCAAAAACGTCGTGTTATTAAACCCTGGAGTGGAACACTGGCACTAGGCAGCACAATGCATACACAACTTGTCTGTCTGCCTGCCTGTCAGTTCGTCATGTAGTTAGAATTTATGACCAACACATACACACATACACACACACACACACACACACACACACACACACACACACACACACACACACACACACACACACACACACACACCAACACACTAAACACTGGAATAACAAGTACTTGCATTTGGAAAATTGTTATTTTAACGCGCGCACGCCCACCTCGTGACCAGCTCCTCAATATTAGTGGACAATAGGTGCCTATTTGTGAAATTCGAATTATAGGAGAATGGGCTTGGGCTTGGACATGGGAAGTATTTAATATTTCCTATTCCAACTCTCTAACTCAAGCGATAATTTCAGCGTTTGCGCTAAATGCTCATGTTGATAAGGAGTTGTAATATGCACATCCTCCCTCTTCCCCCATTATTGTTTGATGACATGTAAAATGTTGCATTGCCTCGTATATTTGAGCAATTATGCCATTCAATATTTTAGTTTATGTCTAGGCAATTATGAAAATTAATTATTGCCTATGTGCCTGGTTATTTTAAGGAGAGAGAGAGAGAGAGAGAGAGTGTGAGAGAGAGAGAGAGAGAGAGAGAGAGAGAGAGAGAGAGAGAGAGAGAGAGAGATAGAGAGAGAGAGAGAGAGCGAGAGAGAGAGAGAGCGAGAGAGAGAGAGAGCGAGAGAGAGAGAGAGAGAGAGAGAGAGAGAGAGAGAGAGAGAGAGAGAGAGAGAGAGAGAGAGAGAGAGAGAGAGAGAGAGAGAGAGAGAGAGAGAGAGAGAGTGAGTGAGTGAGAGAGAAAGAGATCGTGCAATGTCAATGCTTAGGTTCATAAAAATACAATTTGAATTTGGTAATACGCATTTAACTATGCTTTTAAATTATTCTTCGTTGCCCTAAAGTATGCTATCATAAATCAGCGTTGACTTCCCAGAAGCAAAGTAAGCGATTGCATATATGAATTCATGTAATTTCTTTCCTACCTAATAATATGTTTTGAAGTTATAATCGATGAAATCTAATACAAGTAATGGAAAGTAGATAGAAATAATGAAAACTAATTATGTATAAAATTTCACTTGGAATGATATAAAGATGATATAAATTAACCACAGAAAGCTACTGCATAAATAAAAGAAAGGAAGAGCAAAATACAGAAAAATTGCTACTTGTAAGTAGCAGCAACTTTTGTGTGGGTGAAATTGTATCGAATAATCTATTTTTCATAATATTCTTTTCGCTGTTTCGATGTGCACTCTCATAATTCATAAAAATTCAATTACTCAATTTCAGTAAAAGAAAATAATAACGTAAAATGAAAAGGGAAATAAACAGAACTGAACTGAACTATTGAAACGAAACGTAATCAAAATTCAACTGCATGCGAGTACGGGAAGGAGATGGTGATAACGATGATGAGGACAATCATTGCATTCGAGTATATTCGCAATGTTCAAGTACTTACAAGGATAACATTACATTACATTGCTTACATACATACATATGGTATATACTTACATCCACCACTAATCAGTTTAATATCCATCCACATCGATAGAATAACACAGCGAAAATACTAGCACTAAACGAACGAACATTGGAGCATTTGTGCAACAAATTTGTACGGACAAAATATATGGTATCACAAAATTTATGCTCATATTACAAAATATGAACAAACAAAAAAAAAAAACAAATATACGAAGTCGCAAATAGTAAACCTTATGGCTGTTGTTGTGATTATTTTTTGTTTGCTTTGCTTCTTCTATTTGTTGTTATTATTAATTTTCATGGTTGAAACAGAAGCTACCATAGATAAACAAGTAAGCTAGAGATACTCGTATACGTTTTACCATAGGTGTATGTATGTTTATGTTTCGAGAAAATAAAGGAGCAAAAACCGAAAGGACATACGTGAGAGAAGTGAAGTTTGATGCTAGGATACCCTACCTTCCGTCACATAGTGCGAATGAAGAATGACGGGTTCACAGGGAATTACTCAAAGTTTGCACTTATTATTGTCGACTAATTAATGGAAAATGAAATATTTAGCGAATTTCAATTATTGCTGGATTAGGTTCGTTGCAATTACTTAGAATACTGAAGAAACTAATCAAATAATATTTAAAGAAAAAATAATTTTAACTAATTGTAATTGAATTAAAAATGACTGCAAAACACTTCAAACGTACTTGGAACTACTAAAGTAATTACACTACTTTTTAAATTTACCCATCCACTAATCTTTGAGCTAAATAAATTTATCTCGTATTGGATATTTTGAGCAATTCAAACTCAAAAGTAATTTTATGCAATTTCACAGTGTTTGAATTATTTTGAGCGAGGTATTTAAAATTAATGCCTAAGTTTCAGATTATCAGCTGAAGTTGCCGGGGAAACAAGGCTTTAATCGATCATTGTCCCCGCCCCTAACTCACCTATTTTATTTCAAGCTGAATGGTTAGCAATTTGGGAGGCATGCACTTACTTTTACTTTTAATGGCACAGCAGCCCATTGAGGGCCTAGGCCGAGCTTTTCGCATCCACTCATGTTGTGCGTGTTATATTTGTACATGAATGGAAGGGACCTACAGTTTAATTCCGAATTCGAACGGCGAAGTGAAAAGCTTTAGGCAATTTTTACTATTGTAGGTTTACGATTGCCTGCCAAGAGACGGTGCCGTGTAGAAAAATTATTTTTTCTATATTTTGAGTTTGCCTGTGCCGCGATACGAACCCCGGACGCTCTGCGTAACAGTCCAACGCACTATCCCTACGCCACAGCGTCCGCATGCAAGATGACCATACTTTTAAGATAGCCAGACCGCAATTAAAGCTCTTGATTCAGCCATCACAACATCTAATCTAGTGGAAAGAAAGTCTTACGGACATAGCCCAACAGCGTAATGTTATCCTGATATGGATGACGGGACACCGGAACATTGAGGGTAACTGGCCCGTAATGGCTCTGCTCTTCAAGAATCATTTGCTAAGCTGGTATTTACACCACAGAACTCGGTCAAGTGAGAAATCTCGACAAAATACCTTGCAAGTAGATGGAATAAGTTGCTGACCAGTTTCACCGCCAACCGATCTTACTCCATCGAAGCAAATATGTTTTTCCTATTTAAGTTTCACCCGATTCAAAAGATATTTAAAGATAATATCTACCATAATATGGGGGAAAAAATCCAAAAACTTAAGCATTACATTTGGGGGTTCCCGTACCCTAAGCAGAGAGGCAGTATACCGTTCATGTGTTTCGAGAATCTAGTATTTTTCTTCAGACTCTATTCATATAAGATGTCAGGAAATCTGTCCAACATGCAATAAAGTGTTTAAGAGAATAACAACATATTGTCTTGTAATTCTCATTTACTTTACAATATTTTACACTTATAGGGATTTTTGATATAAAGATCAATCACTGAGGAGGCACCGAGTAGTGTTCCGAAAATATCGTATGATCTTCCTGTTCTATGACTGCGGTTATTCATTTGGCATTAATGTTCATTATAACCGGTTTATTTTTATTAATTTTTCCTTATGCAGAAGACATATTGATACCTTACTTGAACATCTTAAAAAAACACCTCTGAAAGGGGAGGAGCAGAAGAAAAACACCACAGTAGAAAGCAAAGCTCCAAATGTGCAGTCCGATTAAGAAATGTTTTCTCAGATACCAAAGTCATTGAATTTCATATTTAAAAAATATATCGTTACATATGAAAGTATCTTGCTTTGACTTTGAAAAGTTAAAATCTAAAAAACTCGCATATATATATATATGTTTTTATTGAAAAAAAAACTCTTACACCTCTGAAAGGAGTAGAAGAAAAATAAATTGTTTAGAATGCCATTAAGAACTTTTCCTCAGACCCCAAAGACAAAGGAGTTCGTATATAAAAAATATATCGTTACATATGACAGTTTGAAGGGTTCTGAATCGTTAAAATCTCAAAAACTATACGTGTTGGAGGAAATAAACAATAGATTTGGATTTAGTGGACCCAAATCCATTGAACCATTTCCCAACGTAAAGGAAATACGCTGAACTCATTATGATAGAGAAACCAAATAAACGTAGCCATCTAACCTCAAATAAGTTGACTGCGAACACTCTACAAGGTGTTTGAAAATATCCTTCTGCGAAGACTGTTGCCAGTATTAGAGAGACACGGTATTATTCATCTAAATCCGTTAACCGATTTCAGTCACAAGCAAAAAGTTTTAAATTTGTGGCTCACTGTAATTATGTAATTACATACTTCACCTACTTGAGTTTTTAGAGTCGCGAATCCAAAGGTTAGCATTGTTTTCCATTTTATATTCACTTGGTACAAGTAAAGGAGAAAAGAAGAAATCAATCATTACCTATTGCCTCTAAAAACTCCGAAATTTACAGCTGTAATTACCAATTGATTACTAACAAACAAAAAATTCTGAGCTAGCTTATGTAAGTAAATTCAGAGATTAGGGTAAGGAGAAATTTTCACATTGTTTCAGTTTTATGAAATTATTATTTTTTTATTAAATTCAATAAAAGGAAATTAAGGTACTCCCTAAATCTGCTAGAGTTTAGGAATATTCGAAAATTCAAAAACCAATCTCTAATTATTTCAAATTCATATATTGCCGAATGTACTGTATTCGTAGAGAAGTTTTTTTTTTTAGATGCTTCAACTTAAACGTAGCCGCGTTTTCTCCTCTCCCTCTCTCACTCATTTCCTTTCACTCCACTTCAGTTTGTGTGCGATTACGATTGCGATTACGATTTCCAATAGCAATTGCAAGACACCAATGCGATCCATCAAAATGAAATTGAAATCTTTTGCTCATTTCTGAGCTTTCGATTGTGTGTTCGTTGTTGTTGTTGCTGTTGTTTGTTTTGTTACTTGTTCATTTTTGTTGTCCTTCATTTCAACTAAACACATACACACACACACACACACACACACAGACATTAAGCTTGAACAACAAACTCATACAAATACACACACCTTCATTTCTACCCATTTGGAATTTTCCTCTTTTTTTCTCGTGGTGCTGTTACTGCTGCGGCAGATGTTGTTGCTACTTCTTTACACTTTTGTTAAGGACATGTCCTTCAAGTTGTGATGTACATAGGTATGTATGTTTGTTTGTTGGTATTCTAGATACAACGACATTGTTGTATAACAGCAATGGCGTTGGCAATGTGAACAACAATTGCAGCAGCAGTAGCAACACAGCAATGGCAACAAAGCAATAGCAACAACAATGATAACGGTGGATTTGTCAATCAATGTCAATAAAACAATTGCTGCCATTTGCTGTAGCAGCTGTAGAAGAAGTTGAGTAGCTGCTGCCACAGCTTTTACTTTGAGGGTGTATCTATACATTTGTATGTATGTGTGTATGTGTGTGTGACTGTGTCTTCTACTCGAATATCTGCACTTCTGCATACACAAGCAAACACATCCATACTTGCATACCCCACATACATACATACCATACAACTATAGTAAATTACATTATTTAGCTACTTGCAACTTGTGGTTGTAACGAAATGGAAAAAAAAATACTTACATACATACACAACAATCTGGCAACGCTGCAGTGTAAAAGTGTCTTTACGTTGACAAATCATTGTTCATCGTTGTTGTTGCTTCTATAGCAAACGCTGTTGTTGATATTGTTGTAATTGTAGTTGTTGTTGTTGCAGAAAAAAAGTAGCAACATTGTTCTTGCTGTTGCTGTTACTGTTATTTGCTTACTTTGCCTTAACATTCTATTACTTGTTGTCTCTCACCCTATATAAATATAACTATGTATGTATAGGTGTACATACCATATGTGTGTGTATATGTATGTATTGCAATTGTTTTTCTATGTGTGTGTGTGTGTGTGTGTGTTATTTTTTGCTAGTGTGTTGTTGTATGTGTTCCCAAAGTTTTCGCTTCATTCGCTTGACATGAATTATGCATTGTGTTGCATGCATTTTGTACAGATTGTTGCAACTGAATATATTATGGTACTATGGTTATTGTTGTTGCCGCTGCTGCTGCTGCTGCCATTGCTGTGCACTTTATTCATCTATGATTTGCAAACTATATTTTAGATACTGTAATATTATTTTTTGGTTTTTGTTGTATGTAGCTGTACTTTTGATGATTAAGATTTTATGAATTCTGTTCCAGTGAATTATCGATCGAACTTGAGTACTAAAAGTGTGTACTAACCCTAAAGGGCAGAGATATGGATTTATGCTATAGAATTCGCATACGTTGTGGATAATTTTCAAATTTTTCTGGTTTTATTCTAAAACGCTTAAAAAATTCACTTTTTAAAATGTTCAGGCTCAAGTGACTCGTACTTCATAACTAAAGCATAATTTTAGGGAGATTAACGGAGTTTTTTCTTTACTTTTTTCTGGTTCAGCTCGAATTTCGGAGATATTAAGGAGTGAGATCGAAAAATCGGATAACTTTGAAAGACCACTGCTTTGAAACTCTTCATCTGAATGAACAAATTCAAACAGTAGGCTTTGCGTTGGAGAAATTCTGATGAAATACAATCACATGTTTTTTGACTTGTGAACTTTCAGTTGAGTCATGGCATCGGAACTGGAAAGACGCGATTTAGTTGTTGAATTATTTCGAGAAAATCCGCAGTGGAGTCAGAAAACCATTGCAAATAAGGCGAAAGTTGCACAAAACACTATCGATTCGATGATTCTTAAAAAACTTAATACACACTTAACAGTTGCTAGAAAATATGGTTCTGGAAGGAAATGGGGTTTCGTGTCTCCACAAAACGCGAAGAAAGTCGTTGCTCTCTTAGAGAAGCATCCAGCGTTGTCTAATCGAAAATTGGCGGAAAAAGCGAGTTGCAGTGAGTCTTTAGTTCGTAAAATTAAAAACGATGCGGGCCTTAAAACATACAAAGTGCAGTCAGTACCGCACAGGAACGCTACTAAGAACTTGGTAGCCCAGAGCCGTTATGTTGTCTAAATTTTCTCAATTGCCTGGTCAAGATGTTTACACCGCAAAGGAACGAGGAGGAGTTGAGGAAAAATTTAGGACAAAACAAAAGTCCTAGTTCCCGAAGAAGTTTCTGGTATGGCAAGCGAATTGTAGTTTTTAATCTAAGGAATAAAAGTTTCGTAACAAGTGGCACTGTTAACGACGAAATTTATGTGAAGGAGTGCCTCCAGAAGAGATTGCTGCCCTTCATTAGAAAGCACAATGTATCTACTTTCTTTTGGCCTGATCTAGCCTCCTGCCACTACAGTAAAGTAACTCTTAAATGGTTCGAAGACCAAAACATCAAATTGGTACCAAAAATCGCCAACCCACCAAATTGCCCAGAACTTCGGCTTATCGAGAGATATTGGGCTCTAGTGAAAATAACATTAAAGGCAACAAACAAAGAAGGTAAATCCATGGAAGATTTTAGAAATATGTGGAATACTGCCGCCAAGAGAGTCTCAGAAATGACAGTAAAGGCGCTAAGGGCAGGCATATTTAACCTAACTCCATTTTAATTTTAAAATTTCATTATGAGAATATAATTATAAAAAAGAGCTCAATACATGCAATTCGAAATGTCACGTCCAACATTTTAGTACCGATCTACCAATTTATGACAATGAAATAAGAGCAAACGATTTTTAAAATTATTAAAAAACTTTTTGAAAACAAAAGAAAGAAAACGCAGAAAGAATTGGTTACTTTTTCCCAGTGGGCAAAAGTGACACTTTGTTATGGATGAAGCTGCCACAGGGAACATGATGGCCCAAAGCTGCCACAGCCTATTTGCTGCTGCTTTACAGCAGTTGTATATGCGCGGGTGTGTGTATATTATTCATAGATACATTCTATATATATTTCAACTAACCCTGCAGTGCAAAAATGAGTTGCACCCTTAAATTACCTAGTATGTATATTACCTAGCGAAAAAAGAGATAGTCAAGATACTAGCTAAAAACTCATACAAGATGAGTCACTTTGAAGACTACTTAGACTTTTCTGCTTCTACATATATAAAGTACCGGGAAATGATCATTATCATTTAAAAAATTCGTTAAAATAGAAAATTATTTTTGTCGCTAAGTTGGCACCACTGTCCTCTATCCTGACGTGATTTTGAGCGCGAACTGTCTGTTTATTTACATTGCTCGATTTTGTTAGTTCATCTCAAGTTTGTTTTTCAATTTTTACAATGAATAAAAATATCGAACAAAGAATTTGTCTCAAATTTTGTATTGCAAATGGAATTTCGTGTAACAAATCTTGGAAAATGTTAGAGAAGGCTTAAAGTAAATCGACTCAATAAAAAAAACACGGGCATATGAGTGGTGCCGGGCATTTAAAAGCGTGGTGAAAGGTTTGTCTCTCGAAGTTAACTTCATTAAAGTGAAGGAAATGTTGTAGGAAAATCGTCATTTAAGTTTGAGAAAGATAGTCGCTGAACTTTCTGTATCTCAGGAATCAATTCGTACCATTGGACATGATTGTTGGGGTATGATTCCGAAAGACCTGAATTTTCTTCTATCATTGTAAACGAATTTCTGGCCAAAAACTCAGAAAAAACAAAAACATCGAACAACCACCGTATTCACCTGATATGGCTCCGGCTGACTTTTTTCTCTTTCCAAAACTCAAATTACCACTTTGAGGTTTTCAGTCGGTAGAAGACATAAATGAGAATTCGCAGCGAGAACTGAAGAAGAAGATTCCGGAAAATGCGTTGGAAAAATGTTTCGACGATTGGATTATTCGCTGGCTTATGTGTATTCTTTCGGAAGGGGCCTACTTTGAAGGTGATACAATAAATTTTGAATTGTAATAAATATTTTATGTTTTATTGACAAATTCCCGCTAACAACAAAGAACTTCCTTCAATAATATTAATATTTTCTTGTAATTCTCATATACTTTACAATATCTTTCACTTAAATATATGAATTTTCGAAAAACAGAATAATATGATGCAGAATAATTGTCTGCTTTTGGAATTTCTCTTCTATTTTTTCCTTATATTTACCCTGTAGGGGAAAAACTAGTTTGTCGATAAACTGGTCCCATATTTGGTGTCTTTCCTTGTTTATTGAACATTGTGTTTTCCTAGGCACTAGTCAATTGCCCATGCTTGCATATCTTTTCAGCTAGTTGGTAATAGAGATGTAAATCAATCAAACTTCAACTAGTTGAAAGCTACATGTTTATGGAATAGTTTGTAGACCAATCGAATTGTTTCAGTTTTGCAACCAGTTGTCTATGAGAAAAATTAAAGGCATTTTTCCGTTTACTACTTACTAGTACCTACTACAACTATTAACTACATTTTTAGCTAGTTGCTTGCAGCGCAGGCAAGTGAAACATACAACAACAATAACAGCCGCAGCAGCTTCACCTTCAGTTGCTAAACGAAATGCAGTTGCAAAAAAAATCGTATCAAATAAAATAGTATACATAAAATTGCTTTTGTTGATATTGTAAACGTTCTCGAATGAAAACACGATCAAAAAGCAAACAAACATGAATTATAAATATGCATGTAAAAAAAAATTAAAAATATGATATGAATAAACAGTGCGATTTTCATATGCTGTCAATTGATTACAACAAACTCATACTAGCAGCTGCAAGTTTCGATGCTTAAGTATTAAGGTATACTCGTAAACATGACTGCGGCGTATCGCCGTAACGGGGTATCGCCGTAACGGGGTATCGGCGTATGCATGCGGTCAAATAAGAACTCAAGTAATCATATACAATGGGACAGATAGTTGGGACACCGGCTACATATTACGTCGATGTATTTACATCCATTTAAAACCATTTCTAAATTATACGCCGAACGCTGTAACGCCGGTACGCTACAATTTTGTTTATACCATACTGTTGTGAAATGGTTTTCGAAAAATATTTATGTAAAATGTATGTATGTAAAACCCATTGAGGCTAAATGAATTATGAATTTAAGCGAACCCGAAACTATTTAATGCAATAATAAAAATGTAGCAATAAATAGCAATGAACAAATTGAGGAAAATACAAAAAGCACTAAACAATTATGAAAAAGTTTAAAAATTGTTCAAAAAAAAGATGATTAAATATTTTACAAAAAAAATTATGACTGAAATAGCTACAAAGTTTGTCTTGCTTGTCTAGAAATAAAGTCGTAGGACTAGACGGGTGCACACAAGAAAGCAGAGGCAACAGGAGAAAATCCACAGCAAAATTTACTCCTGCTAAATTCACATCATAAAGTTTACGTTTCTCATTGATCTGAATGAAAGAAGAAAATCTTAAACATTGTAACACTCAGGACTCATGACTCATTCTATAATATTTCTTTAGAGACACCTTCGAAGAATGAAATTTAATTGCAACCATATCAAATGCACACATTTCTGAGTGGATCTAGTCGATAATTTAATTAGAATGTAATCAAATGTAATTTGTAGGAAATAGTAAACGAGCTTATTTTGTATAGTTTTGCGCAATTTAAAATCCGTATTGAAAGTGATACAATGTTCGAGTGGTGTAGAAAGAGAGCGAGCAGCAATGAATTGCTAACAATGATTACAGTTAGAATAGCTAACTGTCAAAGTCAATGTTTTTGTTATATGAGCGCAAGCAGCAATCGTAAGTATTTATGGCATTACACTAACGAACACAGACACACACTCACACAATGTACAATTTTAGTATAGTGAAACTGAGAAGTCTGCGGACGATCAAAAAACAATGACGACAATGAGTAAAGCGACAACGACGACGATGAAGTTGATGACAGCAAGGACAGGAAGGAACAACACGCATTGCAACGACAATGCAATTGTACTAGTACTTAAAAGAGGAAGTAAGTAGATGTAGAAAGAGAAAGAGAAGAGTTGCCACTACAACAACAACAAACATTAAAGAAAAATACACACACACAGACAGAGTTGGATACGGCGGATCTTGAAGACAAAATAAATGTAATGAATTCCAAGCGTGCCTGTGCATGTTTTTGTATGCAGAAATTTATGTGTGTGTCTATTTATGTGTTTGCGTGTGTCTGTGTGTGCACGCATACGGAAAACTTCATTTCCTTTCAATTTCAATAGAAATAAAAATAAAACAAATGGCATACACTGGTCGCACTGAAGCAGTCAGCTATAATTTATTTCCAACTAAGTACGTAGTACGTAGGAGATACGCAGCAATGAAGATAGCATTAAAAAAGTTGCATACTTTTTGGGAGTAGCAGAGAAAGGAAGAGGGGAGAGTGAAAGGTAAAGAGAAAGCGTTGCAGAGAGAACTTGTAGATAAGTTTGATTGTTGGTTATAGCTATTTCAGCTGCTGCTACTGCTGCTACTGCTGCTGAGAAGATGATGACGATGATGCTGAAAGTTTTCAAATAAAATGACAAGCAATAAAAAATGGCAACGTAAGCACCACATTCAATCAAGGGAGAGAGAGAGAGAGAAAGAGTAAGTGAGTGATTGAGTGAGTGAGTGAGTGAGAGTATCGAAAGCTCTTAATACTCGTAAAGTATTTTTAAATATGTAGTTATCTCAGTTTAAGTAACTGAAATCACTTTTAATCTGTTATTAAAACCTCACGGTAGTGGATAATAAGAGCAAAAAATTATTATTATGCTGTGTGTATAAAAATAAAGTATGTATGTATATTTATGTATTGAATAACGTAAAGTAGGGGAGAGAGAAGAGAAGAGCAAAGGAGAAAGAGATAGAGAATGGGAGAGAGAGCAAGGCCACAAAAACAGTGCAACTTAGTTTTATGTATTTTTCTTCATGCTTTCTCTTTTAATATAGTACAATTCATCATGATGCCACTTGTTTCGTGCATTGTCATTCATTTTAACTTTATTGACAACTGATGACAACCAATGAACATTTTGGACAGTGGAGTGAAAATGTTGAAAATTTTGATTAATTTGAATATAGCTCCTAACACTTAAATATCAACCACATTTTCACATGGCAACTAAATATTTTCGATGATAAAGCGCTATGGATTGAGAAAACACCTGATAGTTTAACTACCGGTGCAATGGCAATGATATCGTTTGACGCCGTATTCGACAATGCCGTCACCAGACTTGGATTTCCTGCCAGAAAGGTGTGATTGCATTCCCTCTCTCATTCAATCTACCTTCCATTCAACACAATGCTCTGCATTCATAGGGGTTCATCCGGTGTGTTGAATGTATCAATAAAAAAATAAAATAAAAAATTATTCTAACTTGACTTAGCGCATCATTCTTTCCACTTGATCTGGTTCTACATTTTATGCTTCCGGTTCTCCAAAAATTTTCAGAGATCTTTGCTTATAAGTCCACTGTTTTTATGCAGTCTTCGGAAAAATAGTAGTAGTAGTAGTACTTAGTAATAAATATGCAGAAATGCGTAATGAAATTTTAGTAGCCGACAAGTGCGTAAGTCACGTGCATAATCAAAATTTATTCCCTTCTACTATGTTACTTCCAGCTTGCCCACTCCTAGTTATACTCGCATAGCAAATGAATTAGATTATGTCTTCATCAGAGTGGCAGCAGTGACAGTCAGCTCGGTGACAGTAAGAGCCAGTCAATGGCAGACAGCATATCCATATGATCACACATTTTTACTTAGCTATCCGACCACATTCATTCACATCAACCGATGACTTCTCAGACTCATCAGACTGTTGTTATGTTTGCGCTTGATTGCGCTGACAGCGTTTGGCAATTGCCCTGTCCTGTCTCTGTCCCACTTCCACTCCCGCTGACTATGACTACTCGGCGACACTGTCACATCAAAAATTTGTCGTAAATATATGCACCCTCTTTTGTATAGCCATTTTCCGCTAGATCAACAAGAGTTAGTAATTTGAATTTTCCTTCTTTGCACGCAGTTGCTCACTCACTCACTTACTCTTCTTTTCGCCATTTGTATTGAATTTTGTGATTGTGCGTTGCTTTTTTTTTTTTGCCCTTCTCTGTGTTTGTTACATCAAGTAGCATTTCCGCTGCGTAAGTTCGATGTAATTGCAACAATTTAAATATGCACCCTGCGTGTGTCTCTGAGTGTGATTGAGTGTGTTTGTGTATTGAAGCTCTATAGTTACACAATTTCCGTATTTAATTTCTCGTCTCTTGTATTAAGTTAAAAAAAAAAAACCCCATAAATAATGAAATCCTCACACTCATTCGCCAAATAACTCCCTGTTTATTGTGGCACCACATTTTTAGCCTCGAGGGTGCAATCCATTTCACATCTTTCTTTTGGTAAAACTACGAGCATTTCTTTTTCAAAGTTTACACAGGTGCGTGCCGCATTGGGCCGTACTTCTACAAAGACAATGAAGGCAAAACGTTACGGTCAATGGAGAAAGGTACCGGTACCGTTCGATGGTAACAGACTTTTTTTTTGCCGAAAATGTAAGAATTGTACTCGGCCGACATGTGGTTCCAACAGGGCGGCACCACATGCCACACTGCACGAGAAACCATGCATCAATTGATAGTAGAATTTGTTGAGCAGTTAATCTCACGTTTTGGTGCAGTCAATTGGCCACCAAGATCGTATGATTTGATCCCGTTAGATTATTTTTTTGTGGGGCTATGTTAAGTCTCTTGTTTATAGGGACAAGCCAAACACGATTGCTGCTTTAGAAGCCAACTTGAACTTGTCATTGGTGAGATCGGGCCGAAATGTGTGAAAAAGTGTGGCAAAATTGGACCATTGAAGTGAAATTATCGTTAAAAAGTAAATGGCAGGAATTGATTTACATATCGATCCAAATAAAAATTTCATTCACTTTTGTAAAATTCCAGTGTTTTTTGAGATAAATTAATGTTCGTTCTATCCGGCAGGCAAAAGTATGTAGACGATTTTCAATTCTATACTGACAAATTGAAAACGGACAACTGTACTGGATCTGAATACTTTTACCATGGACTAAAATGAAGAAACTACTACATGATAGTCCGACTTTGATATGAAAAGAGCATAGCGCTTTCTTAGTTGCTTTGTTCGAACTTCGAATTCAAACCAGAGTTTTCATATGTTTTTATGTTACTTAATACTATTTACTTTACTTTACTTTTAATGGCACAACAACCCATGGAGGGCCTAGGCCGAGCTTTTCGCATTCACTCATGTTGTGCGTGTTAAATTTGTACATGAATGGAAGGGACCTACAGTTTAATGCCGAATCCGAACGGCGAAGTGAAAAGCTTTTCATAGCAATTTTTACTCTTGTAGGTTTGCCATTGCCTGCCAAGAGGTGGTGCCGTGTAGAAAAATTACTTTTTCTACTTTTTTTTTTATGTTGCCTGTGCCGAGATTCGAACCCCGGACACTCTGCGTAGCAGTCCAACGCACTACCACTACACCACAGCGACCTTAATACTAATACTATTGCTTAATACTTAATAGTATTACTTAATAGTATTGCTCGAGAAGAGAACTTGCAGCTAACTACTACTGCAGAAGCGGCGGCAATAAAGAAGAATCTTTCAATATTCAGATGAGTTCTAGGGAGAGAGTCTTTTTTAACAACCATATCGAGATTCTGCCAATAGACCCAATATTGCTCATTAAAAGCAATCGACAGCTCAAGATGAAATGAAAATACAGCGTATAAAATTCTTTCTTCAATTTATCAAATATAGAATCCAATTTATTTAACCGAGAGCTTTTAAATTTACTGAGACAAGCAACAGATCCAAAAGTTGCAAGGTTAGGAAAGTAAGTAGTCGAGCTATTTTTACTTTGGCTCTTTCCTTCCATTCCCCCTTCTCCCTCCGGCAGTGTCAGCAACACTTTCCGAAAGAATAGCCATTTATATTACATAACAGTAGGGGTATTCTCTAAGTTTAGCATATGCCCTTGCAAGAGTAGCAGAATTGCAATTATTTTACATTCCAACAACGAAGAAACAAAAAGGGCATATGCTGGACTATTAGAGTATTCCCCTAATATGTTTTTCATACCAACCCTCATAAAACGCACTCTTACTAACCCAAGCACATTTACCATAAATATATTAAATACATTAAGAAATAATGCAAAATGTTTATTATTTTTTAGAGAAAGAGTGAAAAGCAGGAAATATGTAATGGGAAATTAAATTTGTGAAAATCAAATTCCAAGATCTCTCTTGAAACATTACTTCAACTCACGCTCATTACTACCACATAAATGATTTATTTCAAAATTTACCAGGGGTTAGAGGTTTACATTTATCTGCACACACACACACACACACACACACACACACACACACACACACACACACACACACACACACACACACACACACACACACACACACACACACACACACACACACACTCTTTGTCTCACTCTCTCCCACTCCCTCTCGCTCTGCCGTCCTTTTTCCTTTTCTCCGTTTTTTTCAGCATACGAGTTTTACCGAAATTTGATTGTGATGAATTAATTTTGTAATTTTACTGAACATTGGAACAATTTCGAGAGAGTGAATGCATGAAATGTGTGTTGAAATATTCCAATGAGTTAAAAATATACACACATACATACATATATAACTTACCATAAAATTGCGCTCATGTATGAGATGTGAAACAAAAACCACTTATGTTGTTGATGGTGCTATTTTGCTGTTGCTGCTGCTACTGTACCATTGCTTAATTATGCTAGCAAGCAGGCAACAAGCGAACCATACCAGATCAGACCAAACGAGCCAGCATTTTGCCGTCATTTTACAAGGACCTCTTCTTGTTTACACAAGAGCTTAAAGGAATGAACAGAGGAACAGCAACGGCAAAAGAATACAACAGAAGCGAAACACCAAACCACGGCAAGCAACTGCAAACAGCATCACAATATCATAGCAATACAATGCAGCAGCAACAACAACAATTGTATACACTGAGTACATCTTACCATATACTCGTAAACATCTATCAGAAAAGGACAATTTAAGGGTTGGGGCGGCGACGGTGGCATCATTCGCTTGTTCGTCGGTTCGTTCGGTCGCACGTTCGTCTATTGAATGCGAAATGAAGCATTTTCCATAAAGACTTTATTACTTTTTCATTTCGTTTCATTTCAATTTAATTTTATTATGAACGACATGGCACACGCAGCAGAGGATATGAGCGCAGGATATGCAGCAAGGATGATGATGTTGATGGCGATGTTGATGACGCACAGCAACAATGAAAGCAGCAAGGGCTTCTGCTTTGTTTGGTTTTGTGTTTTCTTTCTTTATTTTTTTTGTGCTTTTTATTATTGTTGTTTTGTTTTTAGTGGAGGAGTGGGGGAGGGGCGGAGAGCTTAAAAAACGAAGAAATTTTTAATTAAATTTTACGTTTGAAAATATGAATAATTATTAATTGTTATGCAGTGGTAGCAACATCAGCAGCAGCAGCAGCAGCAGCAATGAAACACAACAACAAACATCAACAATGTCTCTAGTTAATTTCAAAAAAAAAAGAAAAATTAACATAAGGTCCATACAACATTTATTTGTACCAGTATGTATGTAGTGGTGTATTTTGTTGTTGTATGCCTTGAGAGTTCTATAAGTAGGCGTAAGTGTGTTAATGTATGTGAATGTGTGTGTGTGTTTGAGCGTGCTTAAGGTTGCTTTGGGTTGGTTGAAAACGTTTAATTGCCCGAAATTGCTCTAAAGTTATAGACTGAATTTAAATTTTGAGATGATTACTTACTTTGTTTTTGTTGCTTTTGTTTGCTGGAAATATTTTACATAATTATGTAAAAAGGCACAAATTACTTATGGTAATGTCCCGAGCTGAATATATAAGTGTATAATGGCGTAAAATGTTCATTTGGCAACACTACGATTTATGTGGATATTCCGAAGGAAGTATGTAAAAGTCTCCATATAAGTCATAGGGAAAATTTTACGCGCTTCCCCACGATATATTTTGGGGACGCTGACTTTTGTACTTTTCTGGATACTTATAGGAACACTCAACAATTTTCAAAGACTGAGAAAATTGCTCAGAAAACGAATGAGCAAAATGAGAGTTTACTTTCTATGCTTCTAACTGTCTAACTGTCTAACTCTTTGCTCTGCGCTCTGTTAACTTTGTTCAGAAAACGAATGAGCAAAATGAGAGTTTACTTTCTGTTTGTTATCTTTGCCGTTATGGAACAATCCCGAAAACTAAATTCGGGAGTGGTCGAACTTTATAATACCCTACACACCCTCTGAAATAAAACTCCCTTTTGTATTCAATGATCATCCAATTTTTATAGTTTTCCAACGAAACATTTTTGTTTTTAGCCCAACCCACCATCATACCAAATTTTGATTTATTGGAACAATATTTCCGTTTATCTGCCTTGAAAATTTCACTTGTATGGGATGTAGGCGTGGTTAATGGTTAATAATGATAAGTTTCTAAAAATTTATTTTTGAAGCTATTTCATCTAAAGAAATTTTGCGCACCAAATTTCATTTGTTTTGCTTAAGTGTTTCCCTTGGTATTGGTCGTTTGAATATTTCACTTGTTTGGAAGGTAGGCGTGGCTTTTGCCAAGTATTGATTATTTTTAAGTATATTAAAAAGAATTTGGTATAATTTGACATAGAAATTTCCAACAATGGTTACTTGAATACTGGACATTTGATCGATTTTTCCCATTTCAGAACTTAACCTCTTTCTGATTTTGAGGAATATTTATTCCAGGATTCATTGAGATTTCTTAAGTTTTACTCAGGCGGACGGGCATAGCTATATCGACTTCGTTATACATGCTGTTCATTATATATTTAGCAATATAGCAGATACCATTATATCTGTAACAATTTGTCAGAGTAGCTTATGTGTAAAAATGTAGTTTAAAGTAAATCAAAGTCTTATGTTATGACCGTTGAAGCGAAAGCGATTATTTGATATGTATAACTTGGGTTTTAAGCGTTTTTTATTTTTAAATGCGGGTAATGCAAAAAAAGTAGCTTGGATAAATTCTTCTTTCTTTTTCTTTTAATAGCACAACAGCTCATGGAGGGGCTAGGCCGAGCATAGATAAATAGGAATGGAATATTAAGAGTAGTATAATTCCAATTAAGCGACTCGGTTTTATTGCCACAGATTTATGGTTTAATATATTTACATGGTCATACCTGCGATGCCTAATTGTGGGCGTTACAAATAACCGTTTCTTTTTTCTTTTGGGCCATTAAAAGCCCATGGAGGTCCAGCCCATGGAGGGCCTAGGCGGAACTTTTCACATCCTCTCATGTTGTGCGTGTTATATTTGTGCATGAGTGGAAGGGACCAACAGTTTTGTGACTCCGAACGGAGTCACATCCGAACGGCGATGTGAAAAGCTTTTCAAAGCAAATTTTTACTCATGTAGGTTTGCCATTGCCTGCCACAACAGGTGGTGCTGTATACATAATTTTTTAAATTTTTTTTGTTATCTTTTTCTACTTTTTGATTTTGCCTGTGTCGAGATTCGAACCCCCGACACTCTGCTTAACAGTCCAACGCACTACCACTGCGCCACAGTGACCACATTTAAACAACCGTTACTCGATCAAAATCAATATACCCTTGTACATGAAATGTGTAGTAGGGGCTCGAAGTACTGGGAAAATTTACATTCGCAAAAACGCGAATTTTGAAATATATATTGCCGGGATTTTTGGAAGCACATTTTTGTTATACATTATTTCGCAAGAATGTCTGTAAGACGAGAGGATCATTGGCGTTACATTTTAAAGAGTTATGGCCTTTTATGTACTGTCTCTCCCACTTGCTTCTCTTCATCGGAATATTTCTGTAGTGAAATTCGTTCTAATCTTCCGCGATGATGAGCTACTTTTTGGCTTAATGACTTTATCAATAAGCAAAATATTCATTGTTTGATTGCAACATGCCTACATGTGCTTCAAAAGACTCCATTGCATCTACCAAAAGTGAATTACTTGATTCTTACATTCTTACATTTTAAAGATATTTTTTTCCCCAAAAATAAGTACAACCTTAATTTGTATACTATATACGATACTTTTTAAGAATTGTTTATATGCACATTGAATGAATTGATATAAAAAATAGAAAATTTCTTATCACGATCCGAATGCCAATTGTTTTCCGAGGATCATGAATAATGAAATTTCATAATCACAAAATCCTCAAGGTATTGGAAATCTCCTAGTGTGCATGAAGGATACACTAATTTCCAATTTGTTAAGCTTCATTATCAATTAACCTTGGGCTGACACAAACGCTGCAAAAAAAGAAAAAACCCAATTGGAATTAAGATAAAATTTAATTTTTAATTTTTACCAATGCCAATTGTTTTCCATTAATGTTGTCTTCTGATTGCATTTATGCTTTCATCTGATTGCATTTTTGCTTTCATGCTTTCATTTTTTTGTTTGTATCAAATTAGCTGGGGGCAATTAAATTTTAAATTCACTTATTTGACAGTATTGATGCACATACTTAATTAATTCAATTTCTGTTTATGACATTTTAGACAATTTTGTATAATATTTTATATTCGCATTTGTAACTATATTCACATACTATGTATGTTTACTACATAGTATTTGATGTATACAGTACTTTTCGCTTAAAGTAGATACAATGGAATGGCAAACATTGATTTATGCCAGCGAAGTTTACTCCTGGTGTAGTACATGTTTTAACTATAAGTATGGAATTCGATATAGCTCATATGATCACCGCGAGCACGTTCGCTACGATCGATTCGTTGAGCTAATTTTCCACCACTCTTTCACACATAGCGGCTGGAACGTTGGTAATTTTGCATTTGAAATTTTTTCGGAACTCCTCTAACGTGGCTCGTCCTCATGGCTTGTTGCCAAGAACCAATGACTAAAGACAATCTCATACAAAGAAATCCAACGGCGGTAAAACGAATGATCGACGTGTTGGTCGATTACACGATTACCGAACTTCTCCTTCAATAGATAAATTGTTTGAACAGCTGTTGGGCATTTTGCACCATCTTGTTGTTACCACTGATATCACTGATGTCAAGTTCATTCAACTCTGGCCAGAAATAGTCTTTCTACATGACACAATAGTGAACTCCATTGACCGTAAAATGGTGATAATTTTTCATCGACGAAAGAATACGATCCAATAATATTTCTTTTCTTTTTCTTTTAATTGTACAATAGCCCATTGAGGGCTGGATGCGAAACCATTCATATAGTGTATGTTAGATTTTTGTACATGAATGGAAGGGACCTACACTTTCATGCCGAATCCGAACGGCAAAGTGAAAAGATTTTACTCTAGAGGTTTTCCATTGACGGCCAGGAAGTGGTGCCGTGTAGAAAAACTGTTTTTTCTTCTATTTGTTTTTGTTTATTTTGCATGTGCCGAAATTTGAAGGCCCAACACAAGTTGGTAACTACGCCACAGCGACCACTGTCCAATCACACAAACCACACAGTCACTTTCTGGAGTGGTCTCTTGAAGCACATGTGGGGGCTTGTTGCTATCCAATAATACATATTTAGCTTATTGACAAAGTCATTAAGCCAACAAATTAGCTTCATCGCTGAAGATGATTTTTCGTTAAAATTCAGTTTTTCTTCAAACTTTAAAGTTGCGACCACAACCGACTCAGGATTTAGGTAGTTATTTTTAAAAATTACCAAATGTTACTCGTTCGTGAAATTACTTACTTACTTAACTGGTACTACAACCAATGATCAGTCTTGGCCGCCTCAACATTAGGGGGTTACATTTTGAGGATTCATTGGGGAATATTTTAACGTGGTGAGTTCCAAGCCCGATTCACAACCATTCATTCAAGGCCACGGAGAAGCCCGCCGCATACATTACTTAGCTCACTGATGGTTGTCAGATCGCTATCCAGGGGACGTCACGAGGAGGCTGTGTATCGACTTGAAACGTAGAAGCGCAAGGATCGAACATGGACGCACCTGCAACTGTCACGAACTTTAGCTTGTGCCGCACGCCTCGTGCCACCCTGAACTTCACCATGATAAAAATGTAAACCTTTAATGATGTTTTGGCATTGTCACATCTAACAACAACAACATTCTTGGGCACGTTTGTATTTAAATACAAAATTGTCATGCCCGCATTGAAAAACTATTTACTTCTATATTGACACTTAATTTTCAAATTCATGTAACTGCAGTACCTTCATATTGCTACTGGTACATTCTACATGATTAAATTGAAACATACTTAAACATAAACCTTTTATTTTATTTGCGATTTTAATCTGAAGAAAGGTTGCCAAGAAATCGAATGCCAGCCAAAAAGGCTCCGCGGCCAAAAATGGTGAACGACCACTGATAGACCAGCAAATTTCCCAAATACAGTTCGTTGTAAGCTGAAACTACTATATATGAATAAAGCTGTATGTATGTGTGTGTGTGTGTATGTGTGTGTTCATAGCTACACATATGCAATATTTTTTTTATCGTTTGAGTAGAAAAGTCAACATTTTCAAATGTATCCAACGAAACGCTTTCCAGACGCACAAACACACCATTACGCGAGTGTGTGTGTGCGTGTGTGTGTCGGTTTGTTAAGTGTACATATGTATGCACTCGTATGTACATATGTATGTAAATATGTTTGTTTATTTGCGATGATTTGCTCGCATTTACCTTGAAGCTAATCAAAAATTTTAACCAAATTTTCAAAAATTCATTTCGTTTGTTCGTTGGTTAATTTTCAACTGTTGTTGAATTACAATCGCAAAATTTTATGAATAACTCATTCAATGCGACCTCTGGTTATAATAGTAAAAGGGAGAAAGATAGATAGTAAAAGAGAGAGGAGCAAAAAGAAAGAGCTTTGCTTATTAGGTATTGAAAACATATTTTATAACTAATAGAAGTACATGCAATATACAAAAAACCGTACACTAACGAGTCGAATGGGGTTTTTGAGGAGGTAAAACTCCCACTCATCAAAAAAAAAAGGGTCTCATGTCATATCGCTTTCGATGCTACTATTTGCATTAAAAAAGGTGGTTTTAAGTATGAACAGAGTTAAGTCCTCCTCATTCTGCCGCCTCTGGAATCGCTAGCCGCTCACATATGCAATCAAATAACATAACATTATTTGTAAGTGAGTTTTTGTATGAATATTATTTCTAAATATCATTACTGTACATATGTGTGTGTGTGTGTGTGTGTGTGTGTGTGTGTGTTCATATAATTAATGAAAAATAAATATTTCAATTATAGTAAATTGGACATGTAACAAAATAATATTTCAATTAACAACAAAACTCAATTTTACTTAAAACTTAATACGAAACAATCACAGCAACAACAGCA
This sequence comes from Palloptera scutellata, assembly GCA_958295655.1. Lineage (NCBI taxonomy): Eukaryota > Metazoa > Arthropoda > Insecta > Diptera > Pallopteridae > Palloptera > Palloptera scutellata. Next base: position 18,716,945 of record OY282452.1, read on the forward strand.
CAATACTGAGAGCAATATTAATAATTGCAACAACACAAATGGTAATATGCCATGCAATTACGATAATTGCATTAAAATTTATAGTAATAGATGAGTAAGTATCTATCAACATTTTGGCGTATGGTTCTTATTTTTTTTTCTGTAGTTCCATCAAATGATATTCCATTCAATGATATCCTTTCAGCTAAATCGAAAAAATTCTTTTCAAATATTACTTTCTAAGTACGTAGGGGAGTGTTGTCAGGGTTGAGCCGCTGCCGGCGTTAATCCAGCGCGTTGTAAAACAATTCTTGTACCACCACGCCACCTATGCGTGTGTGTTGGGAAACTTGCCTCGATAACATCAAACTTCCAAATGTGTCATTACGAAGTTGGAACGCAAACACGATACGTGCGTGGCGAAGTAGAGTTATGTTTAGAACCACATGAATTTAAGAATTTTACAGAGACATTAAAAACCAACCAAAAGTCCGACTTCCCTCAAATAAAGTTTAGTTTATTAAGCATTTTTTTAAATATAATTCACAAAAAAATATTATTAATTATTATATTATTAGAGGTTGCAAAATTGTTAAATATTTTTCTTAACGTTCTTATTTAGAGACTGGACAGTACGTTCGGTGACTACTGCATAGTCTTGATTCCATCGATTTCGGAATTTTACATAATTTTTGCAAACTCTCTTTGTTTTTCGGTTCGCTTCATTATAGCATCAACAGGCAGAAGTTCCGTGCCGTTGGGAGGGTTTTCCTCTTTTGGCATCACTGTGCCATTATTTTCCTTATACCATTCCATAGTTGACTTGGAGTAAATACTTGTGACTAGGTCTGGCTAAAACAAAACGGTTCTTTTGTGGTGTAGAAGGCGTTTATGTAGGCATTCTTCTATATAAATTATGGAGTTAATTGTTCCTGTCGTAATGAACGCCTTGCTCCATAGACCGCAAGTGCTAATAGCGTTTTGGAAATTTGGTATATTTTATTTCAGAGTATTTTCTATTCCATTCATGAACAAATATAACACGCACAACATTCGTTAGGTAATTGTCAATTCCATTCATGTACATTTATAACACGCACGACATGAGTGGATGCGAATAGCTCGGCCTAGGCCCACCATGGGCTGTTGTGCCATTGAAAGAAGAAGAAAAATTGTCAAACAGCTTTCGGGCACGCGTCTTCCTTATTTTTTCCTTTGCTTCTGACCGGTCAGGTACTTTTTGCTGTTTGTAGGTAATTAATCCTTGACTTCGCTTATATCGCATTACAGTTGATTGCGACGTACGAGCTGTAGCTGCAACATCTTGAATCGATCTCGTGGGATTATCCCTATATGTACTAACAACCTTTTTCAGCACTTCTGGGTTATTTGGACCTTTTTTTCTGCCTGACCATTTGGTTCTGCAGATGGGGTATCCCGCGTTGTAGTTGTTTATGACGTTATAAACCGTCGCTAAGCTCGCTGTGCTTCCCCTTGCCATGCTTAGTCTAGACATCGTTTTATCAGTCAAGTAAATGTCCAGTATTAATTTGAGGCACTGTTCTTGTTGGCTCCACATGTTGACTTAAGTAGATCCAATATGAAAATGACTAATATAAAAAAAAAACTGAACTATTTATAGATACTTTCACTTGAAGATAACGGGGTCCTAACTGTTGACAATTGCGTATAATGGATAAGTAAAAATTATAAAATTTTTCTGGTTCACATCTTAAAAGAAAATTCGTTTGATAGTACAAAAATTGTTAATAAGATCTAAAAATATAATATTATTGTTAATTACAGGTAAGTGATATAGAAGTATTTTGTTTTGTTAATAAATCAAAAAAATTCCAAGGGGAAAATGCAATCGCATAACGTTTTTTTGTGTGTTAAGCTACGCTTCAATGGCGGTTCTCGTCAGTGTTGAGCCAAAGAAAACAATCTAGATTGTAAAAAAAACCAAGAAAAATAAATTTCGTGGTTGAGCCACCTTAATTGTCTAGGTTATGATGAGTGTTTTGAACTCTGAATCATTTTGCTTGAAAAAAAAACTGAAAATTAATGCATTTTCGTGTTACGTTTTTTTAACATTCTATCTACGGTCACATCTCGTCATTATTGCCGATGTTGACTCTAATAACTTTTCATGCCACTTGTATCAAATTTTGTTAAATCCAATAAAAGTAAATACATA